>CM046666.1:59391684-59449665 GCA_025594165.1 Tamias sibiricus
TTTGCACATACCATCTCTCCCTATCACAGCATCCTGAACCGCTGGTCATGATAGGTATGCACCCAACCAGGCCTGGCTCTTTGTGTGTGTGGTGATTGTGTGAGTGGATTTATAAGTATGTGTGGTAGAGTATTAGAGACACGGTCCTACACTGAAGTTGGCTAAGTTGTCCCCCCCCCCCCCTGGGGGGGGGGGGTGGGTACCCCAGCCTCCCAAGTGCTGGGATTACCAGGCATAGCGCCACCATTACGTCCTGCATGATTTTGTAAATTTTGTATATGATTCAAATACTATAACCTATCCTAGAGCTCCATTGCTTGTTGCCCTGGCAGTTGTGAATGAAGGCGGAATGACATATGACGATTGCAGTACAACATTGCATAAGACAGTAAGATGGTGAAATCTCAAATTATTTCCTTTGTTGAATGACAGTGAGATTTAAAATGTATTCCAAATTTGCCCTTCTGACTGTTATCATTTTTTTAAGATAATATCCCCTTGTTTATAGTCCATTCATTGCTCCATACTACTAAGATTCTAATCCAACAACATCACTTGAATTATTATTTTGCTTAAAAATTATTGATTAAATATGCTGTTTGTTCATCATATATTTCATGAGAAGTACAACTAAAACATAGTAAAAATAATACATGGGTCTTAACAGCTCAGTTGATATGAGCAAATTAAAGTAACCATCTGAAGCAGTGAATAAGTGCTTACCAAAAACATGCCCCTTCATGGCCTTTGTAATCAGCTTCCTGCCTCCAGAAGCAATTCTCTTTTATTCACCATAATTAGTTTGTCCTTTTCTTCCAGAAAGCTGCGTGGAGCTTTTAACAGCAAGCAACTTTTGTATTTGGAGAAGTATCGTCCTAAAATGCGGCTGCGCTTCAAAGATTCCAGATGGTCATAGAAACAACTGTTGCATTCAATAAAACCCGGGCACCTGATGCTATTGCCTTGGAAGTGGAACTTAAGACGGGACCTAATTTGGCATACATG
Source organism: Tamias sibiricus (assembly GCA_025594165.1). Classification (NCBI taxonomy): domain Eukaryota; kingdom Metazoa; phylum Chordata; class Mammalia; order Rodentia; family Sciuridae; genus Tamias; species Tamias sibiricus. The sequence continues at coordinate 59,392,690 of CM046666.1, forward strand.
TTAGTTCGACATGTTGCGTGGTGAATAGTATCATGATGAAAGTCCTTCCATAGGAGTATTGGAAAGCAGTTTTTTACCAGGCCACAAGCGTGACAGAATTTCAACCTCTATGTTTGGTTTATGATTGCTCAAACTGTTTGGACACTTAGCAAAAGATCATTGCTGTTCACAATTTAAAATGTGCTTATCATTTGTACAAGTTACCTTTCCTGAAAATCATGCGGTAATTGAGTTAATGTCTGTTAAATCTTATTTCCTTGCCAAAATCTTACATAGAAATTTAGAAAGATTAGGTGCCAAATACCCAGCACAACCACTTGTATATTTTTAGTATCATACAAAACCAAAAAAAATTCCAGGAAAACTAAGAACACTCTAAACCTTTTATGTTATTTATTCCTTCAGTCATTTCAAACATTGTAGGGCCTATATGGTATATTTGCCTGCTCATCTTTATGTTTACATCTCCCACATTCATACCAGTATATACATCAGGTTTGCTTTTACCCATTGGGGTTTTTTTGTTTTTGTTTGTTTGGGATTTTTTTTTTCCCCCTTTAATTTTTACCAAGTCTACACAGCAATTATTTAATGTCATTCTATAAGTCTTTTTTTTTGTCTGTTAGGGGAAACCTCCATTTAGAAAACCTAAGTTATTTACAGATAGCACATGTCTTTAATGTGATCTCCAGACAAAAAAAGCCATTACAGTTAATTTAATGTTTGCACTCTGAGGTGCGACTTAACAGGGAGTGGCCTGAAAAAAAGAATGGGAGGGGTTGGGGGGCTATTAAATATTTTTAGTAAAATGGTGCCTTTGTCTCGGGCAGAACCTGTAGAATATATGCTCTTTAATTTAGTAAATATTTTTTTAAAATGTAGAGATGCTCTGTTATTGTAGCTAAACAATCTTAATCATAAAATTTCTTAAAAATTCTTGTAATTTTTTTCATAATTATCAGAAGTTGTTTACCAACTTCTATTTTTTGTTTGAAGTGTGATTTTTTTTCTTTTATTCCCAACCTCTTGCAAAAAAAAAAAAAAAAAAAAGTGAGGGTTTCTGCTGATCAAATTGAGCAGACATCTAATATTTTAATGCCTTTTGGAGCTGTGTAACATAATATTTGGATTCTTGATAATTTTGTTGTTATTATGATAATGATAAAATGGTGATGTGTATTAATGTTAGTTCAACCATATATTTATACAGTCTAGGGAATCGTGTAGGTTATAGTTCTGTGGGAGAAATCAATTTGTCAGTGTTCACCAGCTTGTAAAAACTTAGTGCGAGAGCTTAAACCATCTAAATAAATAATGAAAATGCATTTATCATCATTGAGATTGTTTTGCTTAAAAGTTAACTTAATTTGTAGGAAACAATGAATTGCACTTCACTTAATGCCATTTGTAAGGAGTGTCCCCACATTTTTTTCTTTTAAATGAAGGAGTAAATGAAATCATTAATTTAGTAATCTCATAGATAAATTGGTTTTTTAGGGTCATGAGGCACTGTTTAATACTATAAACACTTTTCATTACAAACTTTTTGATGGTCTAAGATAAATTTTAACCAGATTTATCATTGTGAACTGAGAAGACACCATGTATAATAGAGACAAGGCCTTTGATTTAAGTTCACTTCTAATTATATAGTGGTTTTGTGCAGCTTACCATGCCAAGCTTCAGTTTTTGTTTGCAAATATACATCCCTTTATAGATTTTGAAATTAACTTGAACCAAAGTATTTGGCACATGAGCGCTTAATAAATGTTAATTCTCTTTCAGTAATCTGAAATACTTCACACACTTTAAAGGGACAGATGTCCTTGTCTGTATAAATGCAAATGACGACCATTTGAGTTACAAAAGGTCATATTCCACTTTGTGTTTTGAACGTAATTCCATCTCTTCATGCCAGTTCTAGCACTTAATATGAAATATATCCGTTTTTTAAAATTTAGCAAGGGCAAGAAATAACAGGGCCCTCTGTAGGCCCTGATCCCTCAAATCTTATATCATCTGAGTGGGGCAAATTATTTAACCTGAGCTATCTTTGATATGCTGCTTTAAAATATATAAATATATAGCCTATTTCTTGAAAAGATAATTTTTGTGCAGTTTATTACTGAAAATATGTTATCACCACACAGCCCCATAAAATTTTTTTTCTTAGAAAAAATGTCCTGTCATCATGATTAATGAAAAATCTGTTAAGATTTAAAAAAGTTGGAATTAATTTGCAGTATTGGATTGTAAATATTTGGAGCTAAAAAACATCAATATAAACATCTGTACAGTAACAAAATATAATTATCATTATAAATATTGCTAGATATAGGCATACCTGTAAAACATCCTGAACAATCCCTTCTCCTACTAGAGAATTTTTAAGTAATTATGAGTTGGTTTCTTGAATACAAGAAGTTTAACCAGGTTGTATACAAAAATTTTGGTTAGCCTGGGTTTGGATAATCTTCAGTTGGGTATGAATTTTATATAAATAAAGGTGACTAGTTGGCCTATGGCTTTTTTATATGGATCCATGTTTACCTATAAGAAATATGAGTGAAAGCTACCTGCTATAATGATAAACAGCAATTTCCTTTTTTTTTTTTTTTCTTTTTTTAAATATTTATTTATTTGCTTTAGTTGTACACAATGTGTTTATTTGTATGTGATGTGCTGAGGATTGAAACCCGGGCCGCGCACAGTGCTATGCGAGCGCTCTAAACCGCTGAGCCACAACCCCAGCCCCCTGCAATTTTCCTTTTAATGGAGGGAAAAACCTAGAAATGGGTGCCACTGTTCATTTTGCAGTGCCTTGCAACCTTCATTTGTTTCTCTCAGTGCCCACTTAGGGCAGTGCTCTCCTATATCCTATACCATTCACAGCCCATCCTGGTATGTGATCACAGCTGGTCACATTCCCCTTCAAAATGATGCTGTGGTTCCCAAAATATCAATCTCTGGGATTTGTTTTTCAGTGTCATATATTCATTGAGACAAAGAGCTACTTGTTTGCCCAGGTATTTAAGAGTATCGAAGAGAACATGGTGTCACCAGAATTCCGATCACTAATAAGTTGTCCACCCCTGGTCAAAAAAAAATTAGAGAATACTTACTGTTTGATTTTTTTAGGAAATGTAATTTGGTGAGAATACTTCAAATGGAAGTTGGAGTATTAAGTGACAATGATTTGTTTTACATGTAAATCAATTCTTTGAAATTTTAAAAATTACATGAAGTAGTTATCTGCCATACATTTTATACCCCCACATTCTTGATTCCTGAATTAAGGTTTGTGTTTATGTGCTTCCTTACACCTGAATTGAAATTAAAGACTAGGTTTTAAAAAGTGTCTGACACTTTAATGTTTCCGCATTACCTTTGGGATAACCAGCCTTAAGTAGAATCTCTGAAAGAAAAAGAATAGAAAATTATAATAACCTTCAATGAATTAAGCCAGTTATGTGCATTTTGAGAGAGAAATGAAATAAATGGCCATAATTTCCATAATTTGTAAGTATCAACAGTTAATGGGTATAGTTATAACTACCATTTTATTAAGAATCTTACTGGATAATTTTCATAATATGAGATCCTTCCAATAACACGTTTCAATAATAGTTGTCCCAATTTCTTATAGACAAGGGATGGACCTCCCCTCCAGTTATGTGAAGCTAAATAAGGTATAGAACTCAGGAATTCAAACCTGTGTTCAAATCATCCCCTAACTCCAAACAAACAAGTAATGAAAAAAAATAAGTGCTTAACTTGTGTAAACAACTATGGTAAAAGCTTTTTATAGTTCTTGAACTCAACTATTAAAATCACTCATTTATCATTAAAGACAAAATGTTTGTTCCTTTATGAACTATATACAATATATGATGGGACATAATAAACCCTCTTGTAATTTTTTTCCACCCAAACCCCTTTTTTGGCAGAGAAACTTGAAATTTACATCAATATATTGTAACAACCCAGTAGTCTCAGTAACAATATATTTTACTTGTAAAATATTTATTTCCCTTTTAAATTTCATACCTGTTATAAGGCCCCCAAACTGATGGGACATCTGAACAGTGCTGGGTTAAAACAAAAGGCAAAAAGGGCTTTGGGGTGTCTCAAGGTGACCGAACAGAACTGGTCACATGGCCACCCAGCAAAGGAAACTACCAAGGGGAAAGCACAGAAATACATTAATTGCTACAACATCAGCATTTCTAAGAGTATATCCACAGCTCAACGCTTCATACAAATGGAATATCAAGTACCAATCGGGATGAAATTTCCAAGCACCCAAAATAGATAGTGTCATGAAATTCAGGCACTAAAACATATGTTTACTCACAAGAACTTAATTAAGAGCCTATTCAACTCTTTCTTTAGGTACAATTTTTAGCCAGCTTTGGTATTTTTAATTACATGCCAGAACAGAGTGGTAAAAAATGCAGAGCACAAGTGGTAGCAAGCAGTAAGACACTTAACAAGCCTGATACTGAGGCCTCGATCTATTTTGGAACAAGTCGTATTCTATGACTAAATCCTTATAGAGCTTAATACCTCAGTAGATCTTAAGGACATCCAACAATTATAATGATACCCATTGTCAATTAAAACACTAACCATTGTATTTTTAAGGTAAGGAATTTTATAATCCAGATATTTTCAAGGAATGTTCTTAGACCTTAGAAATGTTTGCCATGAACTAGAGTTTGCACAGTGGCTCAACATGGGGCATTTTTTTCTCAGTAGGAGATGTCCTTAACATTTCAAATGAGAAATTTTAAAATTCAAGAATAAAAATATGGCATTTAACCAATGTTTAAATTAACACAATCCCAAAGAAAAGAAATAGCCGGCGCCAGTGGCGCACCGCCTGTAATTCCAGCACTTTGGGAGGCTGAGGCAGGAGGATCGCGAGTTCCAAAGCCAGCCTCAGCAATGGCGAGGCACTTAGCCAGACTCAGTGAAACCCTTCTCTAATAAAATTACAAAAAAGGGCTGGGGATGTTGGCCCGGTGGTCGCGTGCCCCTGAGTTCAATCCCCGGTACCAAAAAAAAAAAAAAAAAAAAAAACCAAAGAAAAAGAAATGATACACTCACAGTAGTTGAGCAGTTAAGAAGTGAAAGCAATCAGGGAAGTCATGTTACCGTTTTCAGCTTCCAGCTTAAAACGGGAAGAGGGGAAACTGACCAGAACTGCAGAGAAAAGTTAAAATGAGAAAATGGCCTAGAAGATGTTGTGAATTTAGAAGATAAACCACTAGCCGGCGCTGGTGGCGCACTCCTGTAATCCCAGCACTTTTGGAGGCTGAGGCAGGAGGATCTCGAGTTCAAAGCCAGCCTTAGCAATGGCGAGGCACTTAGCAACTCAGTGAAGACTTTTGTCTCTAATAAAACAACAAAAAAAAAAAGGCTGGGGATGTGACCCAGTGGTCAAGTGGCCCCTGAGTTCAATCCCTGTACCACAAAAAAAAGAAAAAAAAAATAAAATAAAATAAAACACTAGTAGCAATCCAGTAGTAAGAAATAAACCTATCCTCATTTTCACTGTCCATTTTGATGTCCTATTGGTGTCATTGATGTCCTTTAATGTCTCGTTCTGCCGTCTGCCCCCATTAGCCAAATCTAACAGGAAGAGGGTAAAGGAGCCAGCAATGTATGTAGATCAGCCTTTTGGAAGCCGAGCAGCAAATACTTGAGTGGGAAACAAAATGTCATGTACCGCTGAAGATTCAACTAATGCTCTGCAGAATGCCCTGGGGAAAAGTATGACATTAAGATATCCAAACTTGGGGCTAGGATTTGTGGCTCAGCGTAGAGCGCTCGCCTAGCACGTGGGCGGCCCGGTACGATATCCTCAGCACCACGAAAAAAAATAAACGCATTGTGTACAAACTAAAATTCAAATAAATAAATATTAAAAAAAAATATATCCGCAACTAATGTTAAATACGAAACAAATGTGGGGAGAGGGGAAGGGAGGGGGCAAGGGGGATAGGAATAATGGCAGAATATGAGTTAACATCATCCGCTAAGTTACATATATAAAAACACAAATGTGTTGTAAATAATTACTGTAAAGCCAGTGACTTGAAAAACTGCTCTTTATATAGTAATATGAAATGAAAAAATTGTACACTGCAAGCATGTATAACATAATTTTTCAAAAAAGATAATCCAAACTGTGGGGGCTGGGGTTGTGGCTCAGCAGCAGAGTGCTCCCCTAGCACGTGTGAGACACTGAGTTCAGTCCTCAGCACCACATAAAAAGTGTGTCCAAGCCGGCGGGCATGGTGGCGCATGCCCGTAATCCCACGCACTTGGGAGGCTGAGGCAGAGTATCAAGAGAACAAAGCCAGCCTCAGCAATGCGCAGGCACTTAGCAACTCAATGTAGACCCTATCTCTAATAAAAATACAAAAAAGGGCTGGGGATTTGGCCCCAGTGGTCGAGTGCCCCTGAGTTCAATCTCCGGTACCAAAAAAAAAAAACAAAAAAAAGTGTGTCCATTTACAACTAAAAGAAAATTTCAAAATATATCCAAACCACATCTGCACACTTTTTTTTAAAATAGTTTAATGTAGAATTAAAAATAGCAAACTTAGGGGACCACCCCAGAATACAGACCATTAAAAATATGTACTTGTTCACAGGACAACTCAGAAAAATGTATGACTGGATGTATTCTATGATAAAAAATGCTACAAAAACACCATTAGTTGTTAATAATGAAATTTACTTGTTTTAAAAAAAAAAGAGTTGCTGGCTTGTCTAGAAAAACTTTAACGAGTTTATTATATAAATGTTATAAAGTGAACTGAAATTCGGTCATTTGAAACATTCTAACTTGCATTAGTGATTTAGTATAAAATTCACACAGATGAAAATCGGAAAAAAAAAAAACTTGTTTTCTGTTCCTTTTTTCCACTCGCCAATCGTATTTACGTGACCTCAACAGGGGAGTTTGTGTGGGAACATCTAACATTCAGAACTACCAAAAACAGAAGAGGAGAAAAAAAAGAATGAAATGTTTCCCATTGTTAGTGAATTATTAAGCATGTTCTACGAGGCGTGCTAGTTGGAAATGTCTTGTCATAAATTGTTACACGATTGGCATGGACAGCACACATTTTGGTGTCCTCTGCAGAGCACACATAGCTGCGCTGTAGAAGAGCAAATTTGTATTTGAAGTCCTGTGTAATTTCTCGCACCAGACGCTAGAAGTTGAGTATTGCCAATCCAGAAGTTCCAGTGACTGGTCTCTTCAACCACTCCAGTAGAGGGCTCACTCTTGAGACTGCTCTTCAGCTGGTTGCATCTGGGGCGCTTTAACTTGCAGGTGTCCGACTTGAGGACATTTGGCTCCGTACAATTGTGGTAAGAATACGTGTACTTAACCCGCCGCAAGCAATTAAGCTGAAGTAATCCCACAAGCCTAGATGCGGAGCTGCGTTTGAAGAGCAACAGCCTGCACTCGTGTTTGTAGTTGTTGTAGTTTTGTTAGTATTTTTGAAAGTAGACAATGTAAGGGAAGCATCTGCATTTAAATAAAAAAACAATTTCATTTCTATTAATATGAATCAAGAGTATGATTTAAGATATCCCACAAACATTGATAAATCAAGCAAAACAAAACAAAAATGTAAATTTCGCTTAAGAACGTGTGCCCAGTGGACACAGGAGTTGATCACTGTGCGAAAATAATTCAAGGGACTGTTAATATTTTTTATCTGATGGTACTACATCTTAAAGATATTATTCAGGAGATTATGTCTTCATGATATCCAAAATAATTTAATTGTAAATTTTAAATTCTCAACTCATAATAACTTGTGATTTGCTTCAGTTTCTCAAATATCTATTTCCATTGACTTCATAAAATCCCGTAACTTAAAATTACATTTGTCATGTTAACATTGAAATGATTTGACTGTAATGATTGGCAAAAAAATGGCGAAAAAAAGTTTGACTGTAATAAGGGTAATTATTCCTGATAATTGGGATAAATCATTTATATAATAAGCAATTTATAAGAACATTTCATAAGTGCAAGATACTAGTGCTTCCTAACCAACAGGTTATACAAATATTGACTATCAAACAAAAAAAAGAGACACTAGACATGGAAGAAAAAGACCAGAATTCAGTTTGGTACAATAGAATTTGGATATAAAGCTCAACAATACAATATTATTCATGTATATGTGTTCACCAGTAGCCAGCTCCGCTACACACAGCCAATGTTGAAAAATGATCCCACAGCAAAGAATAAACCCGCCTGAGGAAAAGTAACTTGTCAATTGGTTTCTGTAATATCTCTAACACGATATTACCTGCATACCTGCTTGCCCCTAGTTTTCAACATAATTTACTACCTGTTTCCTTTGCAAGGAACTGTTTTAGACAAATCTCAGGTAAAGTATTTGCCTAATTGAATGCAATCAAAACAAAATTCGAGTGCTAAGGAAAACAGCCATATGAAATCCTTTGTTTTATTTTTACTGTACAGTATTTTGTAAAAACAATTTTTATCATGCAGACTAGGATTTATTAGGCTCATTACTAAATGTCAAATTTGATTATTAAATGCTTTTTTTTCCCAATTCAATATCATAAATAATCTCGGACAAGGACTTTTTAGGAAATACTAGGGAGTCTCCATGGTTTGTTGGCAGGGCTAGAAGCAAGAGAGAGGCAAAGTTCCAGCCTTGAGAGAGGTATTCAGTTTTTCAATTGGCTTAGAATCAGGAAATAATGAATTGATTAATATATTTTATTTCATGAACATGATATCCTATAATGTTGGGCACTGAATACAAAGTAGTGAGGATACACTTTTATACTGTCGGGGGGGATTATAAATTAGTAACCAACCATCATGGAATCAGCATGGAGGATTCTCAAAAGACTAGGAATGGAACCACCATATGACCCAGGTATACCACTCCTTGATGACTATACTAAATTTTTTTTTTTTTAAATGAAGGAGTAAATGAAATCATTATTTTAGTAATCTCATAGAGAATTGTTTTTAGGGTCATGAGCACTGTTTAATACTATAAACACTTTTCATTACAAACTTTTTGATGGTCTAGATAATTTTTAACCAGTTTATCATTGTGAACTGAGAAGACACCATGTATAATAGAGAAAGGCCTTGATTTAAAGTTCACTTCTAATTATTAGTGGTTTTGTGCAGCTTACCTTCCAAGCTTCAGTTTTTGTTTGCAAATATACATCCCTTTATAGATTTTGAAATTAACTTGAACCTAAGTATTTGGCACATGAGCGCTTAATAAATGTTAATTCTCTTTCAGTAATCTGAAATACTTCACACACTTAAAGGGACAGATGTCCTTGTCTTATAAATGCAAATGACTCCATTTGAGTAAAAAGGTCATATTCCACTTTGTGTTTGAAAGAATTCCATCTCTTCATGCCAGTCTAGCACTTAATATGAATATATCCGTTTTTTAAAATTTAGCAAGGGCAAGAAATAACAGGCCTCTGTAGGCCCTGATCCCTCAAATCTTATATCATCTGAGTGGGGCAAATTATTTAACCTGAGCTATTTTGTATGCTGCTTTAAAAAATATATATATATATAGCCTATTCTTGAAAAGATAATTTTTGTGCAGTTTATTACTGAAAAATATGTTATCACCACACAGCCCCATAAAATTTTTTTTCTTAGAAAAAATGTGTCATCATGATTAATGAAAAATCTGTTAAGTTTAAAAAGTTGGAATTAATTTGCAGTATTGGATTGTATATATTTGGTGCTAAAAATCACTTTATAAACATCTGTACAGTATCAAATATTTTATCTTATAAATATGGCTAGTTATAGGAATACCTGTAATACATCCTGAACAATCCCTTATGTCTAATGAGATTTTAAGGAATTATGAGTTGGTCTTGAATACAAGAAGTTACCAGGTGGTATTCTAAAATTTTGGTTACCTGGGTTTGGATATCTTCAGTGGGATGATTTTTATATATATATAGTGACTAGTTGCCTAGGCTTTTCTATTGGATCCATGTTGACTATAAGAAATGTGATTGCTAAATGATAATGAGAAACTGCAATTTCCTTTTTTTTTTTTTTTCTTTTTAAATATTTATTTATTTGCTTTAGTTGTACACAATGTGTTTATTTGTATGTGGTGCTGAGGATTGAACCCGGGCCGCGCACGTGCTAGGCGAGCGCTCTACCGCTGAGCCACAACCCCAGCCCCTGCAATTTCCTTTTAATGGAGGGAAAAACCTAGAAATGGGTGCCACTGTTCATTTTGCAGTGCCTTGCAACCTTCATTTGTTTCTCTCAGTGCCCACTTAGGGCAGTGCTCTCCTATTCCTATACCTTCACAGCCCATCCTGGTATGTGATCACAGCTGGTCACATTCCCTTCAAAATGATGCTGTGGTTCCCAAAATATCAATCTCTGGGGATTTGTTTTTCAGTGTCATTATATTCACTTGACAAAGAGCTACTTGTTTGCCAGGTATTTAAGAGTATCGAAGAGAACATGGTGTCACCAGATTCCGATCACTAATAAGTTGTCCACCCCTTGTCGAAATTAGAGAATACTTTCTGTTGAGTTTTAGGAAATGTAATTTGGTGAGAATACTTCAAATGGAAGTGGGAGTATTAAGTGACAATGATTTTTTTTACATGTAATCAAATTCTTTGAAATTTTAAAAATTACATGAAGTAGTATCTGCCATACATGTTTATACCCCCACATTCTTGATTCCTTGAATTAATGTTTGTGTTTATGTGCTTCCTTACACCTGAATTGAAATTAAAGACTGGTTTAAAAGTGTCTGACACTTAATGTTTCCGCATTACCTTTGGGATAACCAGCCTTAAGTAGAATCTTGAAAGAAAAAGAATAGAAAATTATATTAACCTTCAATGAATTAAGCCAGTTATGTGCATTTGGAGAGAAATGAAATAAATGGCCATAATTCCATAATTTGGTAAGTATTAACAGTTAATGGGTATAGTTATAACTACCATTTATTAAGAATCTTACTGGATAATTTTCATAATATGAGATCCTTCCAATAACACGTTCTATAATAGTTGTCCCAATTTTATAGACAAGGGATGACCCTCCAGTTATGTGAAGCTAATAAGGGTATAGAACTCAGGAATTCAAACCTGTGTTCAAATCAGTCCACTGAACCCTACAAACAAATATGAATATGTGCTTATCTTGTGTAAACAATTGGTAAAAGCTTTTATGAGTTCTTGAACTCAACTATTAAAATCACTCATTTTCATTAAAGACAAAATGTTGTTCCTTTAGAACTATATAAATATATGATGGGACTATATAAACCCTCTTGTAATTTTTTTCCACCCAAACCCCTTTTTGGCAGAGAAACTTGAAATTTAAATCAATATATTGTAACAACCCTGTAGTCTCAGTAACAATATATTTTACTTGTAAAATATTTATTTCCCTTTTAAATTTCATACCTGTTATAAGGGCCCAAACTGATGGGACATCTGAACAGTGCTGGTTAAAACAAAAGGCAAAAAGGGCTTTGGGGTGTCTCATGGTGACCGAACAGAACTGGTCACATGGCCACCCAGCAAAGGAAACTACCAAGGGGAAAGCCAGAAATACATTAATTGCTACTACATCAGCATTTCTAAGAGTATATCCACAGCTCAACGCTTCATACAAATGGAATATCAAGTACAAGGGGATGAAATTTCCAAGCAACCAAAATAGATGTCATGAAATTCAGGCACTAAAACATATTTTTTACTCACAAGAACTTATTTAAGAGCCTATTCAATCTTTCTTTAGGTACAATTTTAGCCAGCTTTGGTATTTTTAATTACATGCCAGAACAGAGGTGGTAAAAAATGCAGAGCACATGGGTAGCAAGCAGTAAGACACTTAACAGCCTGATACTGAGGACTAAGCTATTTGGAACAAGTCGATTCTATGACTAAATCCTTAGGCTTAATACCTCAGTAGATCTTAAGGACATCAAACAATTATAATGATTACCCATTGTCAATTAAAACACTAACCATTGTTTTTAAGGTAAGGAATTTTATAATCCAGTATTTTCAAGGAATGTTCTTAGACCTTAGAAATGTTTGCCATGAACGAGTTTGGCACAGTGGGCTCAACAGGCATTTTTTTCTCAGTATGAGAGTCCTTAACATTCTAATGAGAATTTTAAATTCAAGAAAAAATATGGCATTTAACCATTGTTTAAATTAACATCCCAAAGAAAAGAAATAGCCGGGCGCAGTGGCGCACGCCTGTAATTCCAGCACTTTGGGAGGCTGAGGCAGGAGGATCGCGAGTTCAAAGCCAGCCTCAGCAATGGCGAGGCACTTAGCAACTCAGTGAAACCCTGTCTCTAATAAAATACAAAAAAGGGCTGGGGATGTGGCCCGGTGGTCGAGTGCCCCTGAGTTCAATCCCCGGTACCAAAAAAAAAAAAAAAAAAAAAAAAAAAAACCAAAGAAAAGAAATGATACACTCACAGTAGTTGAGCAGTTAAGAAGTGAAAGCAATCAGGGAAGTCATGTTACCGTTTTCAGCTTCCAGCTTAAAACGGGAAGAGGGGAAACTGACCAGAACTGCAGAGAAAAGTTAAATGAGAAAATGGCCTAGAAGATGTTGTGAATTTAGAAGATAAACCAACTAGCCGGGCGCGGTGGCGCACTCCTGTAATCCCAGCACTTTGGGAGGCTGAGGCAGGAGGATCTCGAGTTCAAAGCCAGCCTTAGCAATGGCGAGGCACTTAGCAACTCAGTGAGACCTTGTCTCTAATAAAATACAAAAAAAAAAAGGCTGGGGATGTGACCCAGTGGTCAAGTGCCCCTGAGTTCAATCCCTGGTACCACAAAAAAAAGAAAAAATAAATAAAATAAAATAAACCAACTAGTAGCAATCCAGTAGTAAGAAATAAACCTATCCTCATTTCACTGTCCATTTTGATGTCCTATTGGTGTCTTTGATGTCCTTTAATGTCTCTTCTGCCGTCTGCCCCATTAGCCAAATCTAACAGGAAGAGGGTAAAGGAGCCAGCAATGTATGTAGATCAGCCTTTGGAAGCAGAGCAGAAAATACTTGAGTGGGAAACAAAATGTCATGTACCGCTGAAGATTCAGACTAATGCTCTTGCAGAATGCCCTGGGAAAAGTTGACATTAAGATATCCAAACTTGGGGCTAGGATTGTGGCTCAGCGGTAGAGCGCTCGCCTAGCACGTGGGCGGCCCGGGTTCGATCCTCAGCACCACGTAAAAAAATAAACGCATTGTGTACAACTAAAAGCAAATAAATAAATATTAAAAAAAAATGATATCCAAACTAATGTTAAATAGAACAAATGGGGGAGAGGGGAAGGGAGGGGGCAAGGGGATAGGAATAATGGCAGAATATGAGTTAGACATCAATCCGCTAAGTACATATATAAAAACACAAATGGTGTGAAAATAATTACTGTAAAGCCAGTGACTTGAAAAACTGCTCTTTATATGTAATATGAAATGAATTGTACTCTGCAAGCATGTATAACATAATTTTTCAAAAAAGATATCCAAACTGTGGGGGCTGGGGTTGTGGCTCAGCAGCAGAGTGCTCCCCTAGCACGTGTGAGACACTGAGTTCAGTCCTCAGCACCACATAAAAAGTGTGTCCAAGCCGGGCGGGCATGGTGGCGCATGCCCGTAATCCCAGCACTTGGGAGGCTGAGGCAGGAGTATCAAGAGTACAAAGCCAGCCTCAGCAATGGCGAGGCACTTAGCAACTCAATGTAGACCCTATCTCTAATAAAATACAAAAAAGGGCTGGGGATGTGGCCCCAGTGGTCGAGTGCCCCTGAGTTCAATCTCCGGTACCAAAAAAAAAAAAAAAAAAAAAAGTGTGTCCATTTACAACTAAAAGAAAATTTCAAAATATATCCAAACACACATCTGCACACTTTTTAAAAATAGTTTAATGTATTAAAATAGCAAACTTAGGGGACCACCCCAGAATACAGACCATTAAAAATATGTACTTGTTCACAGGACAACTCAGAAAAATGTAGTGACTGGATGTATTCTATGATAAAAATGCTACAAACACCATTTAGTTGTTAATAAGAAATTTACTTGTTTTTAAAAAAGAAAAGTGCTGGCATTGTCTAGAAAACTTTAACGAGTTTATTTATAAATGTTATAAAGTGAACTGAAATTTGGTCATTGAAACATTCTAACTTGCATTAGTGAATTTAGTATAAATTCACACAGATGAAAATGGAAAAAAAAAAAACTGTTTTCTGTTTCCTTTTTTTCCACTCGCAATCGTATTTACGTGACCTCAAAGGGAGTTGTGGGGAACATCTAACATTCAGAACTACCAAAAACAGAAGAGGAGAAAAAAGAAGAATGAAATGTTTCCCATTGTAGTGAATTATTAAGCATGTTCTACGTGGCGTGCTAGTTGGATGTCTTGTCATAATTGTTACACGTTTGGCATGGACAGCACACATTTTGGTGTCCTCTGCAGAGCACCAATAGCTGCGCTGTAGAAGAGCAAATTTGTTTTGAAGTCCTGTGTAATTTCTCGCACCAGACGCTAGAAGTTGAGTTTGCCAATCAGAAGTCCAGTGACGGTCTCTTCACCACTCCAGTAGAGGGCGCACTCTTGAGCTGCTCTTCAGCTGGTTGCTTCTGGGCGCTTTACTGCAGGTCGACTTGAGGACAGTTGGCTCCGTACAATTGTGGTAGAAGACGGTACTTAACCCGCCGCAGCATTAGGCTGAAGTTCCACAAGCTAGAGGCGGAGCTGCGTTGAAGAGCAACAGCCTGCACTCGTTTTTTTTGTTGTTGTTGTTGTTGTTTTTGAAAGTAACAATGTAAGGGAAGCATCTGCATTAATATAAAATCATTTCATTTCAATTTAATGAATCAAGTGTTGATTTTAGTTTCCAACAAAATTGTTAAGATCAAGCAAAACAAAACAAAAATGTTTATTTCGCTTTAGACTTGTGCACTGTGGTCACAGAGTTGATCTCTTGCGAAAATATTCAAGGGCTTTAATATTTTTTTCTGATGGTACTTCTTAAAGTATTATTCAGGAAATTTTGTCTCATGATATCCATATAATTTTTTGAAATTTTTAATTCTCAACTCATAACTTGTGATTTGAGCAGTTCTCAAATATCTATTTCATTGACTTCATAAAATCCCGTAACTTAAATTTACATTTCATGTTAACATTGTATTGTTGACTGTATTGATTGGCAAGAAAATGGCGAAAAAAAGTTTGACTGTAATAAGGTATTATTACAGTTAATTGGGGATAAATAATTTATATAAGCATTTTATAAGTACTTTCATTAGTGCAAGTACTAGTGCATCATTACAACAGGTATTCAAATAATGACTATAAAACTAAAAAGAGACACTAGACTGGAAGAATAAGACAGAATTCAGTTGGGTAAAATAGAATTTGGATATATGGCTCACAATTCTTTTTATTCAGGTATATGTGTTCACCAGAGACCTGCTCACGCTAGCTCACCAATGTTGAGAAAATGATCCCACAGCAAAGAAGAATCCAGCCTGAGGAAAGTAACTTGTCAATTGGTTTCTGTAATTCTCTAACACGATAATACCTGCAACCTGGCTTGCCCCTAGTTTCAACATATTTACTACCTGTTTCCTTTGCAAGGAACTGTTTTAGACAAATCTCAGGTAAAGTATTTGCCTAATTGAATGCAATCAAAACAAAATTCGAGTGCTAAGAAAACAGCCATATGAAATCCTTTGTTTTATTTTTACTGTACAGTATTTTGTAAAAACAATTTTTATCATGCAGACTAGGATTTATTAGGCTCATACTAAATGTCAAATTTGATTATTAAATGCTTTTTTTTCCCAATTCAATACATAAATATCTAGGACAGAGGACTTTTTAGGAAATACTAGGGAGTCTCCATGGTTTGTTGGCAGGGCTAGAAGCAAGAAGAGAGGCAAAGTTCCAGCCTTGAGAGAGGTATTCAGTTTTTCAATTGGCTTAGAATCAGGAAATAATGAATTGATTTAATATATTTTATTTCATGAACATGATATCCTATATGTTGGGCACTGAATACAAAGTAGTGAGGATACACTTTTATACTGTCGGGGGGGATTATAAATTAGTACCACCAGCATGGAAATCAGCATGGAGGTTTCTCAAAAGACTAGGAATGGAACCACCATATGACCCAGGTATACCACTACCCTTGATACATATGACCCAGGTATTATACTAAAAAATTAAAGTCACTGTTTTGGCAGACAAAATAGCTGTATTCAGGCTCCCTCACTAAGACTTCCAGCAGGCTATGTTATGTTTTTAGTGTGTAGCCAGGGCTGAGAACTGTCTATGTTATGGTAAGTCAAGGCCAGAGACACTGTGATTCAACATATAGAGTCAAGGTCATAAACATTAACTTGTGAACATTAAAGATTACACTTTATGTAACCTGTTGGCATTGTGCCTTCTTTGGCCTGCATTATAAAAAGGGCCTAAGAAAATGGGCAGAGGGAGGGGCTAAAATGGAACTGGCTGGAGGCTGAAGCTGAAGCTGGGGGCTGGCTAATGGTTGTGGTCGCCATTGAATAAATCATGTCTTCTATCCTAACTACATCTTGGATCGTCTTCCACCTGCCAAACCCAAATCTGTTTCCTGGGTCAGAACCCGACACAACAGTCACCATAATATAGTGAGACACATACCTATGTTTTTTTTTTTTTTTATATTTATTTATTTGCTTTAGTTGTACACAATACGTTTACTTTTTTTTTTTTTTTTTTTTTTTTTTGGTACTGGGGATTGAACTCAGGGGCACTCCACCACTGGGTCACATCCCCAGCCCTTTTTTGTATTTTATTTAGAGACAGGGTCTCACTGAGTTGCTAAGTGCCTCGCCATTGCTGAGGCTGGCTTTGAACTCGCGATCCTCCTGCCTCAGCCTCCCAAGTGCTGGGATTACAGGCGTGCGCCACCGCGCCCGGCATGCGTTTACTTTTATGTGGTGCTGAGGATCGAACCCGGGCTGTGCGCATGCTAGTCGCGCGCTCTACCGCTGAGCCACAACCCTAGCCCCATACGTATGTTTTTAGCAGCACAGTTCACAATAGCTAAACTATGGAACCAGACTAGGTGTCCATCAAGAGATAAAAAATGTGGTATATATCACAAAGTTTTATGAAGCCATAAAGAAAAATGAAATCATGTCATTTGCAAGATAATGGAACTTGAGAAAATTATGTTAAGCAAAATAAGCCAAACTCAGAAGTTCAACTGTCGTTATATTTTCTCTCATAAATGGAAGCTAGAGCAGAAAAATGAAAAGAAATTGGGGGAGGGTGCAGGAGCCCTGTTTAGGGAGGTGGCTAAGATTGCGGTTGACTACGGGCCATGGAGATGTTTGGGCATTGCTGCCTTCCGTAGTCTCACGGGACTTGGCCCGGGATCTCCCAGGACTTGAGCGAGATTGCTGATCGGGTCTGCACCATTTGGTGTGTGTGTTGGTTGTTTGGTGGTGTGTGTGTGGTGTGTGTTAAAGTCGTTGTTAGAGCCAGAGAGAAAAGTTATCAAAATAAAAAGGCTGTTTGTTTCCAGTTCGCCTCAAAACTTCTTCCCGCGGCTTCGTTGCTCCAAGCGGCCATCGCTTCAGGCGACAATAGGAGGGCTGGGTTTGTGGCTCAGCGGTAGAACGCTTGCCTAGCACGTACGCGGCCCGGGTTCGATCCTCGGCACCACGTACAAATAAACGCATTGTGTACAACTAAAGCAAATAAATAAATATTAAAAAAAAAAAAAAGAAAGTTGGAGGAGATCAGTAGAGTAGAGGAAAGGGACTGGGGAAAGGAGGGAAGGAGGAAAAGGAGAAATACAGGAGAATGATATTGGCCAAATTATATTGTTATATTGTGTGCCTGTCTGAATATGGAACAACAAATCCCACCATTATATTCAACTATATTGCACTGATAGAATTGTGGAAAAAGTAATAATAATAAAATGAAAAATAAAATAAAATGGCCCTGCTAAAAAGCACATATACTTAAATAATTTTTATAGTTATCTAAGCAAATACTTAGACATTAATTAAATGATAGTGTAATTATGCTTGACAAATATGGTGTGAATGAAAATAAACACAGCTAATACTGCTCAGGGGTGCATCATCCCAGAAGTGCATCTCAAACTACAAAATCTTGATGGGATGAACTTCCAAGTATAAGGCATTGGCATTGAATTGTTTGAGCAGTTACATATTTACATCAGATTCTTCCTGTAGAGGATCTAGAATTTGCCAACAATTTCTACTTGGAAAATAATTCTGCCCACTAATTCTACTTTATCCTGGTAGATCAAAAAAGGCTATTCTGACTAAGGTCTAACAACCCTGACAACATAATTAGTTAAGGAGGCTTCTCTGACTTTTTTGTTTTCAATGAAAATTTCATCTTATGACTATACAATTTAGACAAATCTAGGACTAGAAACTTTTTATTTGTTGGTAATACACAATGTCATCAATTTTAAGCTTTTGTGACATGTTGGTTACAAATATTGCTTACAAATTCATCACAATTGAAAATAAAAAGTTTTTGGTGATGTGTTGAAATTCCTTTCTGTACTTTTGATGTAACTTGATGTTCAGTACTTTGCTTTGAAAAATTAAAGAGAAACAACTTGCTTTGCTTCTACTACAGATTCACTTTTAAGAACTAGCTGGGCGCGGTGGCGCACGCCTGTAATCCCAGCACTTTGGGAGGCTGAGGCAGGAGGATCGCGAGTTCAAAGCCAGCCATCAGCAATGGCAAGGCACTTAGCAACTCAGTGAGACCCTGTCTCTAATAAAATACAAAAAAAAAAAAAAAAGGTCTGGGGATGTGACCCAGTGGTCGAGTGCCCCTGAGTTCAATCCCCAGTACCACAAAAAAAAAAAAAAAAAAAAAAAGAACTATTCATGAAGCCGGTCGCAGCCCAGCACTCTGGGAGGCTGAGGCAGGAGGATCACGAGTTCAAAGCCAGCCTCGGCACTTAGCAACTTAGTGAGACCCTGTCTCTAAATAAAATACAAAAAAAGGGCTGGGGATGTGACCCAGTGGTTGAGTGCCCCTGAGTTCAATCCCTGGTACCAGAAAGAAAAAGGACTATTCATGTGGGCTCAGTGGTAGAGCATTTGCATGTGTGAGGCACTAGGTTCGATCCTCACCACCACTTAAAAATAAACAAACAAAGATATTGTGTCCATCTACAACTAAAAATATTTAATAAAAGAAAAACAAAACAAATGCAACTTAAAAAAAAAGAAAAAAAAAAAAACTATTTGTGTCCCCATAATGTAGGACACAGTTAACAGAAATCTAGCAATGATACCTTATTCCTTTAAAATCTGGTCTTCACAGCACAGTTGTCTTTATTACACTACTTTTTCAGTCTTTTATGATTCTTTTTTTTTTTTTTTTTTTTTTTTTTTGGTACCGGGGATTGAACCCAGGGGCACTCGACCACTGGGCCACATCCCCAGCCCTTTTTTGTATTTTATTAGAGACAGGGTCTCACTGAGTTGCTAAGTGCCTCGCCACGGCTGAGGCTGGCTTTGAACTCGTGATCCTCCTGCCTCAGCTTCCCAAGTGCTGGGATTACAGGCGTGCGCCACCGCGCCCGGCTTTATGATTCTATTTTAAATACACAGAAATATAATCTAAAACCCATAAGAAATTAACTGATTTTTCTAGTTCGTCCAACATATTACTTTTCACCTCTTTCGTAGTTTTTCAAATGTGCGATATCTTTCTCTGAAATACAGACTATTTTTAGAAATAAATAATAATTTAGGAAATTTTAAGACATGTTGAGACCAGAGGAGTCGAAATATTTATTCTGCTCTTCCCTTGTTTACTAAAATCGTGACTCTCAAACTTTAATCCGCATCAAAATCACTGCAGGTCTTGTTAAAGCACAGATTGTTGGGCACTATCTCCAGAATTTCTGATTTAGTAGTACTGGAGCAGGGACAGGAGTGGCTTGAGAATTTGCATTTTTAACAGATTCTTAAGTGCTGCTGATGATCCTAGAAATATTGCTTAATATCATGTATCCAACATATCCCATCACTCTTCAAATTTCCTTGATTTTTGTCATAAAATATTTTTAAGATTCTTCAATTTAGTATGCAAATAAGGTCCATACATTGCAAATGGTAAATTTCTTTTAATTTATACATTAAGTACTCTCTCAATTAGTTTTTTGTCTTCCTTCACAATTTATTAGTTAGTTAAAGAAATTGTGTTTTTTGCCCTGTAGAATGTTCCACATCCTGGATTTTGCTAATTATATTCACATATAATACGATCCTCTGTCTCTTGTATTTTCTGTGCAATGGTAGCAACAGAGACTTATTCAGATTGAGGTTGTTGTCTTTTGTTTTGTAATATTATATCCTATACGGGCCTTTTATTAGGAAACTCATGTCTTAGTAGCTCTCTTCTTGTGATATTAACAGCAATGGATGATTATTTCCGAGATATTTTATTAGGGATTGAAAGTGTTAATATTCTTTTCTTTAATATTTATTTATTTGCTTTAGTTGTACACAATGCATTTATTTTTACGTGGTGCTGAGGATCAAACTCGGGCCGCGCATGTGCTAGGCAATCGCTCTGCCACTGAGCCACAACCCCAGCCCCTAAAAATGGTAATATTCTAACTCTATCATACCTTCTTTATTTATTAGCTCAATCAATTTTTTTTTTTTTTTTTTTTTTTTTTTTTTTTTGTACTGAGGATTGAACTCAGGGGCACTCGACCACTGAGCCACATCCCCAGCCCTATTTTGTATTTTATTTAGAGACAGGGTCTTACTTAGTTGCTTAGTGCCTTGACATTCCTGAGGCTGGCTTTGAACTTGCGATCCTCCTGCCTCAGCCTCCCGAGCAGCTGGGATTACAGGCATGTGCCACCACGCCGGGCTAAATCAATTTATTTATTTTTTAATGTTTTTTTAGATGTTGATGAACCTTTATTTTATTCATGTATTTATATGGGTGCCTCACACATGCAAGGCAAGCGCTCTGCCACTGAACCACAACCCCAGCACTCAATCGATTTTTTAAAAATATTTATTTATTTACTTTAGTTGTACACAATGCAATGCATTTATGTTTACATGGTGCTGAGGATCGAACCCAGGCCACGCACGTTCAAGGCGAGCGCTCTGCCGCTGAGCCACAACCCCAGCCCTCAATCAATTTTTTAAAGAGAAAATTCCTGGGGCCTAGGGGTGTAGCTCAGTCTTTTTTTTTTTTTTTTTTTTTTTTTTTTTTGTGGTACCAGGGATTGAACTCAGGGGCACTCGACCACTGAGTATCACATCCCAGCCCTTTTTTGTATTTTATTTAGAGACAGGGTCTCACTGAGTTCCTAAGTGCTTCGCCATTGCTGAGGCTGGCTTTAAACTCCAGATCCTCCTGTCTCAGCCTCCCAAAGTGCTGGGATTATAGGTGTGCGCCACCGCGCCCGGCAGCTCAGTCAATTTTTAATTGACAAATGATAATTGTATATGTTTAAGGGACACAATGTGACACTTTGATATATCTATATATTATGGAATGATTAAATAAAATTAATTAACATATACATCACCTTATATATTTACCCCTTTTATTCTGGTGCAAACATTTAAAATCTGTTTTCTTAGCCATTTTGAAATGTGCATTAAATGTAGTCATTATACTGTGTAATAATTCTCAAAAACATTTCAACTGCAACTTTATGCCTTTAGCCAATGTCTTCATACCCCACCCTCATAATTAGTGTAATTAATTATGTAAATGATTACATAATTAATTAAAACAAGTTAGTTATTATGTGCCTCACAAGGAAATCGTTATTTCTTGAGCCTTGTACCATATAGTTTGGTAGCTTATTCAGAAAGACTTAGGACAAAATGGACGGAACAGGAGACTATCATGAATTAAGTGAAATTTCATTAAATAAGCTAACCCTAAAAAACCAATTGCTAAATGTTCTCTCTGATATATGGATGCTAACACACAATAAGGAAGAAGCGAGGGAAGAATAGAAGTTCATTATATTCGATAAAGGGGAATGAAAGAAAGGGAGGGGGGATAGGAATAAAAAAGACAGTAGAATGAATTGGATGTAATTTATATATGAATACACCACAAGTGATATGCCACATCACATACAACCACAAGAATGGGATTCTAAGTTATGCTCCATGTATATATAATATGTCAAAATACACTCTACTATCATGTATATATAAACAGAACAAATAAAATACACAAAAAAAGAAAGGCTTAGGACAGAATAGCTGTCCTATTATCATTCACATAGTTAATCAAATAACTTGTATAGACTCCAATAGTCCTTAGAGATGCTACACTATACAAACTAGGTGGGAATTTTAGTCATTTCTATCTATTCTACAGATCATCCTTAGATGAGATAATTTGGGTAAATAAAACTTGATTGAGCCGGGCGTGGTGGCGCATACCTGTAATCCCAGCACTTGGGAGGCTGAGGCAGGAGGATCACGAGTTCAAAGCCAGCCTCAGCAATGGCGAGGCACTTAGCAACTCACTGAGACCCTGTCTCTAATAAAATACAAAAAAAGGTCTGGGGATGTGGCCCAGTGGTCGAGTGCCCCTAAGTTCAATCCCCAGTACCAAAAAAAAAAAAAAAAAAGATATCAGTAAAAAAACAAAGTTACTGTAAATATATTGAGAATAAAGTATTTACTTTATTTAGACCTTATACAACAACGTTAAGAGTTGCAAAAGTGAAGGTCTACAAGGAAGACACAACGGATTGGAGGCATTTATCAGTCAACCTAAAGTACTGGTGTGGATAGTGTTAGAAAACTGCTGAAACATAGTTAACTTAGCTGGGAACACCGTGTTAGTGAAATAAAAGGGTTTATTGGGGTGCCACGTGGGCAAGGGTAGGGAAAGGAAGGGAAGGGAAGGGGGGTAGGGACAGGATGGGCAGGAACCGAGGCAAGCATGAACAGAGAGCAGGAACAAGAGGGCAGAGTTCAGTCTGGGGCTGGCTTAAATAGAGTAAGGGTCATAAAACCCCCTTGGAGTGAGTCCTTGTCCTATAGGCCAGCAGAGGTCGGGGGGGGGGGGTGGTGGACAGGGGACTTGCTGGTCAGGTTTTTGGTCACGCTGAGGATCCTGGGAGCTGTAGTTTTTCACAAGGCACCTGGGGGGTGTGGCCTTCTGCCTGGGAGGTGCAGCCTTCTGCCTAGAATCCAACATTCCCCCCTTTTTGATTTCTTAGGAAGTGGGGCGTCGTGTTTCGATCTGGCTGCTTCAGAGCTGAAGTGGGGCGACGTGGGGTAGTTTTGAGCGGGGGGGAAATGTGGGCAGGCAGGTCCAGCTGGAGGGTGGAAAAAATTCCCAGGAGGTAGGCGTGGAAAAGATGAATCTGTCCAGTTATGGGATGGGTGAAGTTTCTTTGAAGCCATATGTCGGTGAGGGTGTCAAACCAGGCTTCTGAAGAAGGTCACCGAGGGAGTCAGCCGGAGAGCATGTAGAAATTGTGGGTCTTGCGAGTTTGCAGGTAACACTATTATGGAAGCAACAAAGGGAAAGAAGGTGAGATGGATTATTGTCCATAGGCCTGTGTTCCACCAGGTGGGACTTATGGTGAAGAGGCCAATGGAGAGTGCAAAGCACATCATAATGAGCGTCTGGTGGCAGCATAAGGGCAGGACTCAGCAGGGGTCTCTGGTTGGAAAGTCACTCGTTGGTTTTTTTAACAGTTGATAGTCCCTGGGAAAAACTGGTTAAAGGTTCAAAACGAGAAAAACAGAAAAGATTATTTTGAGTCAGTATCAGGAACACAAGAGAAACGAATTTTAGGGGACCGGTGGGAATGGGAGAGCAAGTACACTGAAGTAGTTGTCTTTTTGTGGATCTTCAGTTGGTTGATCAGCTGGTTTCAGTCTGGAAATATGAATCTAAGAAGTCAAATTTTCTGAGGTTTCACGAAGTTTAGCAGCTGAGGGTGTGCACAGCACAACGTGGAAAGGTCTTGTCCACTTTGGGACAAAGGAGATTGTTCCTGTGTCCTGGGGAGGGGAGAAATATACCCAAGAACCGGGTATTAATGGGAATGAAGCAGTGAGTCTACCTGGGTCAGGCAGAATGAAATCTTGGCACTTCCATATCTGATGTCTGATGAAGGACAAGAGAGGAGAAGAGAGATCTTTGGGTAAGGGTCCCTGAGTTGGGGAAACTCTGGGTGGAAGGGCTGGTCGCCCAAAATAACCTCAAAAAGGGGATAGTAAGGAGGGCTTTTTGGGAGGACTCTGAGCCTAAAGAGGGCGAGGGGAAGTAAGAGTTCTATTACTCTCTACCTTCCCTGAAGACACGGGGTGATACGGGATGTAAAAATGCCGAGGAATGTTAAGGGAAGTAGATATATTCTGGGTAACTAGTGCAATGAGCACAACTGTATCGGGTTTGATCAGAGGAGGAAGAAAGCTTGGATATAAAAGAATCTTTGCCCATACTTTCGACCGTTAGTAGAAATTGAAAACAAATTTTTTGAGGGACTTTAGAGGGTGTCAGCCGGGATGGATTAAGAAGTTCCAACGACTAATACAATATTTTGAAAAGCGTCCTTTTCAAAGTAAGTATTAGAGGGAGAACCAGGTCTGTGACTCGGTCGTCACCAGAGCCAGGCAGACGTGGGATATCAAGAGCCGCTCAAGATATCGAAGGACTATGAGCCACCTTGCGCAAGGGTTTTCCGTGTCCTGTCCCGGACAGGAAAGAGAGACTCAAGTCCGGAGTAGGCTAAAGGGCCGGAAAGGAACCTCTGTATCCGTCTCCAGCTGAGAGGCAAATGTTGCCGGAATGACACCAAATTTAATGATATTGCGGTCGAAAAGATGAGTGGAGGCTGAGTCAGGCGATTTCAGAAGGTTTATGCCCTTGGAATGGGATGGAAAAGTGAATGGAGATAGGAGAGGATTGATTGTATGGCAGGGAATGTGGGGGCCTGGGTAGTAGATTGGACTGAAGCCAGAAGAGAAGGAGAAGACAGTGTTGTTTCAGCCTTCATGTTTCCCTGAACTATGGGAGAGTCTCTACTTTGTTGTGAAGGACAATGGGAGATCCCTATTAGTTTGGGCAGAAGAGAGGCTTGCAGGAGTTTAAGCCTGAAGCATCTCTATACAATCATGTTCTGGGGGCTCTGAGGAGACTGGGAGAAGGAAAACTGGGTGTAAAGAGGAGCAGAACTGGAACGAGGTTGAGGAGCTGAGCGCGACAGGGCAGGAGAGTTTGAAGGCTTTTATATGTTAGTCTTTAAATGGTGAGGAGAAGCAATAGTGACATGAGCACCAAATTAAACTCAGCCTGAATGTCTTCGGGGAGGAACTTTTCCTCAATCCATTTAGCTGCCTCATATAAGGGCTTTACATAAAGAGAAAAATTGAGAATCCAGGCATGGAAATATCTCACTAGGCCTAGGAAGAGAAGAATCTCTTCCTTTGTCTCGGGACATGGAAGGGCCTTGATGAGGGCCTCTCTGTCTACAGTAATGGCCCTCGACTGATGGGAAGTCTGAACTCTTAGGTAAACCACCTGGGTCTGAGCAAGTTAGACGGGGAAACACGATACCCACGAGAGGAGAGAAAGTTTAAAAGAGTGCAAGAGTACTCACGAGCTGTGGAAAGGAGGGGCTGCAGAGAAGAAGGGGAATGGGTGGATCTGAGAAAACGTTTCTGCAGAAGATCTGAGATAGCTCCCTGTAGGGAGGGGCAATTCCTGAGATGGGTTACCTTGGCAACATGTTGGGGCAGGTTGTTGAGGGTGGACGAAGGGCTCTGAGGGAATCGGTATTTCAATCTCTCAGGGGACAGTTTCCCAACTTCCCAAAATTGGCTCACTCAAATTGGCTTTCGACCTGACTTGATTTATCTACATATGCTGACTGTCTATGAGATTCTGGCTTCACTTCCCTTCTAACCTTAGGAACTCTTAACCACTGTAAGGGAATGGGTCGATGACCGAGTCTGGCTTCTTCAGGCTGAATGGGGGCGAAGTGATGGGGGCAGTAGTTTGGAGTTCCTTTGTAGAAGTTAGGTCAGATTGAAGCCTGGGGAAGGTTGTAATGTCATCAGGGACGGAAGCTTCTATTAGAGAAACAAAAGACATGAGTACCGAAGAGATGTTGCAGCATCTGAAATGTCAATGTATACCATGAAGATGATAATTTAAAGCTTTAGCATGTACAGAGTTATCGGGAATGTAAACACAACACTTCACTTAGGGCTGAAGTTACCTTTGCTTCTAAAATGTTCAGAAATGGTTGTGCATCTGTTTTTAACTGTTACTGGATGTCTATGATGAAATTTGTCAAACTGACTTCTGTTTTGACCATTGGTAAGAGTCAGCTGTTTCTGATGGGAATCTTGGGGAAACTTGAGAGCAGCTTTTGTGCTCGGTGCCTTCTGTAAGGATGGGTCCAGGTCTTGCTTGACCTTGTGGCTTTTCTCAGAAGCATTAGGGATGTTTCTCCCTTTTTTATGGACCCTCCTTTTAGCAAGTGCACTGATTGGCTTTTCCTCTATCGGTCTCATTTATCCCTCTTATCGAGAGATTATGTGACCCAGAGATATAAAGCTCTGTAGAGATGTTTCCTCTTCCCTCACAGGCAGACTCTGGGACAAGAACCAAATACCGGTCTTCTTGGCCCTTTTTGATTAATTTAAAAGTTTTGATCTTAGCCATCCAGTAAGCTAATCTTAAATTGAGAACATTGGGCTTTAATTTTAATGTTTATAAACTTACAGTAGCCGGGGTCTGTGGTATCTATCTGTCTTGACGGTTTTTGAAGGTCAGGTGTTTAAGTTTTGGAGTTGATTTCTGTTAAAGAAAGGCTGAGAGCATTTAGCTGACAAAATATTACAATTAGAATGGATTAAAGAAATTTTGAGAGTATTTAACCTTTTTGGAAAAATGGCAAAATGTTTTTACATATTGATGTTTCCATAAATCAAGTTTAGCTCTTAAAGAGAGAACATGATATTTTGAAATAATTGTTGTTCAACCATAGCTATACAATTTTTAATTTTTTTTAAGATTACTTGTTCAAAAGGAAGGAAATTAATAAACACAACATTATGGATAAATTATATAGCTTTGCTGATTGTCTCATATACTTATTTAACCAACTTACACAGGCCTTTACATCACTTACTTAAACCCTCTTATCTTGAAACATTTCTTATAAACCCTCTTATTTATTTCACTATAAGACATTTTTATCTTGAAATATTTCCTTTTCTTTCTATTGAGTATGGTTTTTACACTTATAACTTTCTAATTTATTTCTCTCACATGTTAACTTCTTTCTCTGTTCATCTTTTGAAACAATTTTTATAATGATTTGAATTTAGACAAATTATTTTATATCTTAATAAAAACATTTGCTATTTATGGTATTTTTAGTTGGAATATTAGTCATTTTGTGTGTGTGTGTGTGTACTTTGGAAAGGGAAGCGAGGAGTTAAAGAGGCAAAGATGATTTTAGCAGGGGATGAAAAGAACGGATTGATTGAATTTCCCATTCTGAATGGGAACTGAGGGACTGTGTCTCACGTGAATGAGAAAGAGAGAGAGGACAGAGGAAGTAAATGGTGAAGGATGAGGCCGGCTGTGCTCGGGCTTGGAACGGAATGGCGGGGTCTGGTTTGGAGACAGATTTGGGCGGAAGGACTTGGCGGATCGGAGGAAGGGAGAGGGAGCTGAGTCGGGGCTGTACGTGGAGCCTGCACAGACTCGCTGCGACGGCTCGGGCAGCCTCGCTTGGGGGCGGGCCGGGGCGCCGTGTGCAGGGCCGGCCCAGGGCTCGGCGGCGAGGCCCGGCGGGCGAGTGGCCGGGGCAGGCGGCTGGGGCCATTGGTCGGGGCGCCTGCAGCGGCTGGGGGAAGCCGGCCCGGCGCTTTTGTGAGCGGCGGGGAGGACGCATGGGGTGGGGGGTGGGGTTTGGCCCGTGCGTGAAGAAGTGCTGGGCTATCGGAGGGTAGTAGCCCGCAGGCAGCGAGCAGGACGGTGCCAGTCAGAGCTGGACCTATAAGAGAGCAGAAAAAGCGAGTAAGGGGCGCGCCGCAGCCGCATTGGCAGCGGGCTGGGGGGCGCGGACAGGGAGCGTGCCGCTGAGCGGTGGCAACTTGGATGAATGGCGAACACATGTTCACCATTTGCTGGCGGGGAGAGGGGGAAAGCGCGCAGACTTGAGGATGAAAGGTGCTGAGGAAGAAGCGCGGGGAGGGGGCCAAAGCCAGAGGCGGCGTCTGGTAAAGGACACGTCGCAGAATCTGCGGAAGTGGAGGCTAAAGTCTGGGGCAATGCGTCCAGTAACGCCCGCATGGCCGAAGAGGGCGGGGGAGCCGTGGAGAACCAAGTGGCGGAAGCTGGGGGCGGGGATAACTGCGGGAGAGGTGTGGGGCTCACTGGGAGGCTGGGGGGAGCGGTCTGGAGCTCCGAGGCTGCTGGTACGGGGGAGGTACGGCAATTGAGAGGCGTGTCGGCTGGAGCTATGAGCTTACTGAATGGAGGTTTTTGGATTTTTTCCGTTCTGAACGGAAAAATGGAAGCTCAAGCGCGGAGTGCGGAGGGGAACTTTCCTAGCCACAGACAGCAGAGAGCCGTAGTCTTACAGCTGGAAATTTTTAAAGCGGGAGGATAAAGGTGGGGGAGGGGGGGAGAGTCCCCGGGGTCAGACCGGGACAGACACGTGCGGGAGTGGGACATGCGTGGGAGCGAACCGAGGGGCTGGCGCAGCCAGAGAAGTGCGCGAACTCGCGGGGGGGTCAGAGTGGACTGGAGGGCGAGCGGAGAGGCGCAAAGACGCGCTGGGAGGGGGTGTAAATGGAGAAGCGCGCGCGGGCTGGTTAAAAGCCCTAGAACCGGAGGGAGGCTTACCGACCGATGAAAAGCTGTTACCAGGAAACTTTGTTACTTGCTGTTCTGGGGCGGAGGGGCGGA
Source organism: Tamias sibiricus (assembly GCA_025594165.1). NCBI lineage: Eukaryota > Metazoa > Chordata > Mammalia > Rodentia > Sciuridae > Tamias > Tamias sibiricus. Next base: position 59,421,765 of record CM046666.1, read on the forward strand.
GAATGGGTGAAAAGGTGTTCCCGGAAAATTTTGTTCTTTGATTAGAGATGCGCTTCTCCTTTCCCGGTCAGGGAACCAAATGTTAGAAAACTGCTGAAACATAGTTAACTTAGCTGGGAACACCGTGTTAGTGAAATAAAAGGGTTTATTGGGGTGCCACGTGGGCAAGGGTAGGGAAAGGAAGGGAAGGGAAGGGGGGTAGGGACAGGATGGGCAGGAACCGAGGCAAGCATGAACAGAGAGCAGGAACAAGAGGGCAGAGTTCAGTCTGGGGCTGGCTTAAATAGAGTAGGGGTCATAAAACCCCCTTGGAGTGAGTCCTTGTCCTATAGGCCAGCAGAGGTCGGGGGGGGTGGTGGTGGACAGGGGACTTGCTGGTCAGGTTTTTGGTCACGCTGAGGATCCTGGGAGCTGTAGTTTTTCACAAGGCACCTGGGGGGTGTGGCCTTCTGCCTGGGAGGTGCAGCCTTCTGCCTAGAATCCAACAGATAGAGTTACAACTGGCAGAGAAATCTAAGCAAAACGAAGTACGACCAGTTGCCAAAGTGGGCTGCAAAGGGTGTATTCATGAAGAGGTTGAAAAATGCACCTTTGGGGAAATGGTTATCTTCGGGTAGCCACCATTCCTGGCGTCTGCAGATGAGTCAGGGACTGCTATTGATGAGTGGACCAGAAGGTGGTAAGAGAGGCAAAGCACAGAATAGAGAAGGAAAGAGCAAGCGGGAACTCCCGTGTCGCTGCCTTTATTCGTCTCACCCAGTCTCATAACAATGCCCTTCTGAGTGTAATAGTTTCAGTCTCATTTGCTTTCCAAACCCTATGCAAATTCCTCTTTAGTCCAGCTCTAATCTGGAACCATATAGGAAAGAGTGTTATGGGAAACGTAGTTCCCTTTACTGTACCTTTCCTTGTGCTTTTAAATCAAACTATATTTTCACAAAACCATGTGTAGAACGTATTATCTCGGGTGAATAGATTGAACAATGAATGTCGCTTTAGAAATGAAGGATTCATTTAAAATATTCTGAAGCCTCTTTGTTCTGTTAATGCTATAAGTTACAGAATACCTGAAGAATGAAAACAACAAAAAGGACCTACTCATAATCACAATAATCATAATTTATAGCCCAGTAAGAATGATAAGCTCCCTAAGGAGGCAACATAGGGAATAATGGAAAAGTGCCTTAGGAAAAGAACAGATGAAGTATGCAAAGTAAAGAGAAGGAAATATTTATTTTAAAATTAAAGATCAGGTATGACTTAATGAGACAGAAACAATTTTTTTTTTTTTTTGTAATGGGAACCATTGGAAGACTCCCTAATTCTCTGAGACCGATGTGAGCCAATAGGTACTAACAGCTGGATTTTAACCTTGACAAAAACAATTTTGGGAATGGTATAGGGATCAACAAGTGCGGCAGGAGGAAACAAACCAAGGATTAGTGAAAGAACAATAAAAGGAATAAAGGTCTACACTTTCCTCTTGCCCCACCCTGTGGTGCTAGGGATAGAACCCAGAGCCTTGTGTTCTAGAGGCAGGCACTCTACCTACTGAGCTATATCCCCAGCCCCAAGTTCTATTCTTTATCATATGATCATAATGACATTTGGGTCCCTGGTTCCGACACCTCTGATGTTAACTGCATTGCTGATTTTAATAGGATTTGTTTGAATGAACAAACATATTTTCATTTTTTATGTAAACCAGATCTGGTTTTTAAAATTTTAATTCACAAACAAGTTCTAATGAATCTTATTAGACAAAAACTCTTTTTAAAAATATTTATTTATTTGTTTTAGTTGTACACAATGTGTTTTAGTTTTACATGGTGCTGAGAATCGAACCCAACTGCGCAAACCGCGCACTTGCTAGGTGAGCGCTCTGCTGCTGAGCCACAATCCCAGCCCCCGACAAAAACTCTTTTACCCAGTTACTAATTAATCCTGCTTAAACTTGTGTTTTAATTTTTTTATGTTTGATTTGGCAACTTCAAAGTTAATTTTTAATCTTTCCTTCTTGAAAAAACTTGTTTCCTGCCATTCCTTTAAGGGTAGTAATTTCAGGATTTGCTTTATGAGGAATAATAACATTTAGAAAGGATTCCTGAGACCATATGACATTCACTACCACAAAATCAAATACTTTTTTTCAACTATGCAGAGGGTTTAAAAAAAAAAGACTAGAAAACAAGCAGAGTATTTCAAAGACACCATATTATAATTTATACCAAATAGAAAACTCCATGATTCAAAATAAGTTAGTAAAACTTTTAAGTAAAACTCTAAGAGAAGAGGTATCTAAAACTCCAAGGGAAGAGGTATCTGGACTGCTTTACAGTATTTCTTTTTCTTTTTTTTAATGTTTATTTATTTGTTTTAGTTGTACACAATGCGTTTTTATTTTTACGTGGTGCTGAGGATCAACCTGGGCCGCACACGTGCTAGGCAAGCGCTCTACCACTGAGCCACACCCCCAGCCCCAAGTATTTCTTTGTGTAATGTAAAATATTACATTAATAATTTTATATCAATTATACATTAAAATGGAAATATTATAGTTATATTAATTTGGATTCAAACTAAAAAGCTTCTTCTCAGCAAAAGAAACAATCAGTGAGGTAACTAGAAAGCCTGATCTCTAGAATATATAAAGAACTAAAAAATCTTAACACCACCTGTCTCTAATAAAACACAATAAAGGGCTGGGGATGTGGACCAGTGGTTGAGTGTTCCTGAGTTCAATCCCCCCACCGCCTCAAAAAAAAAAAAAAAAAAAAAAATCTTAACACCAAAAAAACAAATAGCCGGGCGCGGTGGCGCACGCCTGTAATCCCAGCACTTTGGGAGGCTGAGGCAGGAGGATTGCGAGTTCAAAGCCAGCCTCAGCCATGGCGAGGCACTTAGCAACTCAGTGAGACCCTGTCTCTAATAAAAAATACAAAAAAGGGCTGGGGATGGGGCCCAGTGGTCGAGGGCCCCTGAGTTCAATCCCTGGTACCAAAAAAAAAAAAAAAAAAAAAAACAAATAACCCAATCAATAAATGGGCCAAGGAACTGAAAAGACACTTCTCATAAGATGATATACAAGCAATCAACAAATATTTGAAAAAATGTTCAACATCTCTAGCAAATTAGAAAAATGCAAGTCAAAACTACTCTAAGATTTCATCTCACCCCAGTCAGAATGGCAGAGTTAAGACTACAAACAAAAGGGCTGGGGTAGTGGTCAGTGGTAGAATGAGTGCCTAGCATGTGCACGACCCTGGGTTCGATCCTCAGAACCACGTAAAAGCAAATAAATAAAATAAAGGTATGGTGCCCAACTACAACCAAAAAATAAATATTAAAAAAAAAAAAAGAATACGTAGCCAGGCGCGGTGGCGCACGCCTGTAATCCCAGCACTTTGGGAGGCTGAGGCAGGAGGATCGCAAGTTCAAAGCCAGCCTCAGCAATGGTGAGGCACTTGGCAACTCAGTGAGACCCTGTCTCTAAATAAAATACAAAAAAAGGGCTGGGGATGTGACTCAGTGGTTGAGTGCCCCTGAGTTCAATCCCCAGTACCACAAAAAAGAAAAAAAAAGAATACAAACAACAATAAGTGTTGGTGAGGATGTGGGGAAAAAGGCACATTCATACATTGCTGGTGGGACTGCAAATGGGTGCAGCCAATATGAAAGCAGTATGGAGATTCCTTGGAAAACTGGGAATGGAACCACCATTTGACCCAGCTATCCCACTCCTCGGTCTATACCCAAAGGACTTAAAACAGCATACTATAGGGACACAGCCACATTAATGTCTATAGCAGCACAAGTCACAATAGCTAAACTGTGGAACCAACCTAGATGCCCATCAGTTGATGAATGGATAAAGAAAATGTGGTATATATACACAATGGAATATTATTCAGCATTAAAAGAGAATAAAATCATGGAATTTGCAGGTAAATGGATGGAGTTGGAGAATATCATGCTAAGTGAAGTTAGCCAATCCCCCCAAAAAAATGCTGAATGTTTTCTCTGATATAAGGACGCTGATTCATAATGAGGTTGGGGTGGGAACATGGGAGGATTAGACAAACTCTAGATAGAGCAAAGGGGAAGGAGGGAAATGGAGGGGGCATAGGGGTAGGAAAGACAGTGGAATGAGATGGACATCATTACCCTAAGTACATGTATAAAGACATGAATGGAGTGACTCTGCATTGTGTATAACCAGAGATATGAAAAGTTGTGCTCTATATGTGTGATATGAATTGTAATGCATTCTGCTGTCATATATAACAAATTAGAATTTTTTAAAAACTCTAAGGGAAGAGTTATCTGGACTGCTTTATAGTATTTCTTTGTGTAATATAAAAGATTACATTAATAATTTTATATTAATTATACATTAAAATAGAAATATTATAGTTATATTAATTTGAATATCTATTAACATGAATTTCTTTGTGGAAAGAACAATGACTAGAATACAATGCTATTTAATATTGGTTAACTTTCCCCAAACCCAGCATTTTGTTTGTTTGTTTGTTTGTTTTTTGGTACCAGGGATTGAACTCAGGGGCACTTAACTGCGGGAGCCCTGTTTGGGGAGATGGCTAAGATTGTGGTTGACTACGGGCCATGGAGATGTTTGGGCATTGCCGCCTTCCATAGTCTCACGAGACTCGGATCTCGAGGGACTTGGACCGAGATTCGTGAGACTATGGAAGGCGGCAATGCCCAAACATCTCCATGGCCCGTAGTCAACCACAATCAGCCATCTCCCAAAACAGGGCTCCTGCACTCAACCACTGGGCCACATCCCCAGCCCTTTTTTGTATTTTATTTAGAGACAGGGTCTCATTGAGTTGCAAGTGCCTCGCCATTGCTGAGGCTGGCTTTGAACTCGTGATCCTCCTGTCTAAGCCTCCCAAGTGCTGGGATTACAGGCGTGCGCCACTGCGCCCGGCTCCAGCATTTTTTTAAAAATAATTTTTAGTTGTAAATGAACACATATTTTTACTTATTTATTTACGTGGTGCTGAGGATCAAACTCAGTGCCTCACATGTGAGGGGCAAGAGTTCTACCACTGAGCCCCAGCCCCAAATCCAGCATTTTGATGGTAGGATGAGACTGCTTAGCTATTGCAGAGTATTTACCTTCAATAAACATACCCAACGATTTTGCTAAAAAATATTTTTTTAGTTGTTGATGGACCTTTATTTTATTTATTTACATGTGGTGCTGAGAATAGAACTCACTGCCTCACACATGCTAGGCAAGTACTCTATCACTGAGCTACAACCCCGCCCATAATTCTTTCTCAATGGTCAAAACAAGACTAGGAACCAGACCAGAAAAATGTGCCTGTGGAAAGAAGAAAGTAGAACTTTCCATTTGGTACTAATAAAATCCGAGAATCTGGCACTGGCAACTGATCCTATCTTCTTTTTTATACCATTTATTATTGTGGTACATATCTCAAATATGTATCTGAAACACAGTTTGGTCATAGGGTTTTACAGCTAACAAACAAACATCAAAATATTGCTGAATATGCTCTTTTGTTGGAAACTTCGTTTTCTCAGTGGCTTCTGAATATCCTTACACTTTCAGAAACATAAGAATTTCTAAATAGGGATTATGAGTGACTTGTTTCCTTTATTCTTCTTTTTGTCTCGTGTCCTTTAAATTTTCTACAATAGAGCTTGTATTACTTTTTTAACCATGGAATAAAAGAAATAATGATACTCTAGTGAAATAATGTAGAGAACAGCCCTTGGGATATTTTTTAACTACCTTCTTTTTTATCTTTTTAATTATAAAACACTGCATACATAGCAAAAAGCATAAAAATAAAAAGACATCTATTAATGAAACACAAGACTGAAAGTCAACATTAGCCTATTTCAGCTTCTCTCTCTTTCTCTCACGATAAACACCAGATAAATTAAAAAATAAAATAAAATAAACCACCCCCTCTTTCAGTCTTCCCTCCCTAGGTCTGCCACAGAAGACTGTGCAGATTGTGTAAACACCGTAGTTTACATGTATGGTGCCCTGGAGGATCATGCAATTCAGAATGCAATTATGCATGGCAGCCCCCAAATTGCTATGTATTAGTGGTTTTCATTGTAACTCTCATTTTCATACTGATTATCTATAAACATTCTTCATATACAGATTTTTAAGATTTTTACATGGATATCATAACAATTTTGCAATTTGATTTTTACTTACTTTATTTATATTAATAAATATGTTTAAATCACCAATAATTACTGTTCTATAGAAGCCTATTTTATAAACAAAGCACAGTTTATCTATTCCTGTAAGAAGCTAGTAAATTTTGCCCTTTTTCCCTCTCTATTACTAATAGTACTACAGTGAACATCCTTATACTAGTCTCTCTGCTAACACAACCATGAGTTTCTTTAGAGAATGTACCTAGAGAAAAAAAAAATGCTAGCTACTAGGGTCTGTAGATACTATACATTGCCCAATTCATCCCTGGGGTAAGGTGGACTATAGCAATGTAACATAATATTTAATAAAGTATAACATTTTACATGTACATGCATGTATATGTAAATGTAATATAAAATGTGTATTTTAGGAAAAATACATATTATAATCATACAGCAATCAGTAGTGTGGTTCAGATATTTGCTTGTTTGTCTTAAGAAACAAAGAGAAATCTAATACATAAACATGTTTGCTGGCTTAATTTTTTGCAAATATTGTTTAAAAGTTTCTTTTTTAGGGCTGGGGTGGTGGCTCAGCGGCAGAGCGCTTGCCTCGCACGTGTGCGGCCCGGGTTCGATCCTCAGCACCACGTAAAAGTAAGCGCATTGTGTACAACTAAAGCAAATAAATAAATATTAAGAAAAAAAAAGTTTCTTTTTTAAAGGTTTCTACTATTTTTAAATGTGAATTTCTAAAGCCCAAAATATTAGTGTTAAGTACCTGAAACATAAAGTACTTTAGCTTGGTAAATGCTGTGTCTTATTACCTACATGGTTCATTGTTTCCTTAAATTGTAAGTTTTCTCTGTTTAAATGATAAATAAATTAAATCTTAGAGTGATAAATGTACAGAGAATTAGGTAAAATAACCGGAAAATTGGAAAAAGAAAAAGAACTGGAGCTGGTATTGACTGCTATACTCTATAACAGGATTTATTAGTCATCTTACGTTCACTTATAAAAATTTTTATCTTCCAAGCTCTTTAAAATTCAATTGTCATTACAGTGAATGAAAACAATAACGTAATGGATCAGAAAATGAAGGCTTGTATTTAATGAAAGGATTCTTCTTATTATATTTTTTGGCATTTGGGGAACATTTTATTACTTTCTCTAGAAAGAAAGAAGAAAGATAAGGCCAAAAAAGAAAAAGAAAACAAACATATCATTGAAAGTAACATTATTAGCTGGGCGCGGTGGCGCACGCCTGTAATCCCAGCACTTGGGAGGCTGAGGCGGGAGGATCTCGAGTTCAAAGCCAGCCTCAGCAATGGCGAGGCACTTAGCAACTCAGTGAGACCCTGTCTCTAATAAAATACAAAAAAAAAGGGCTTTGGGCTGGGATTGTGTCTCAGCAGTAGAGCGCTCACCTAGGACATGGGCCACCTGGTTGGATCCTCAGCACCACGTACAAATAAAACGCATTGAATAAAGCCAGCCTCAGCAATGGCGAGGCACTTAGTAACTCAGTGAGACCCTGTCTCTAATAAAGTACAAAAAAGGGCTGGGGATGTGGCCCAGTGGTCGAGTGCCCCTGAGTTCAATCCCCCGTACCAAAAAAAAAAAAAAAAAAATGCATTGAATAAAATGCATTGTGTACAACTAAAGCAAATAAATAAAAATATTAAAAAAAAAAAAAAAGGGCTGGAGATGTGACCCAGTGTTCGAGTGCCCCTGAGTTCAATTCCCAGTACCAAAAAAAAAGTAACATTATTAGAAAAAAATGAACAAGACAAGCATCCAACACTGTTGGAACTCATCCTTTAGTGAGAGAGATGGTTAAGTGGTCACAATAAAAAATGATGCATGGGGCTGGGGTTGTGGCTCAGCGGTAGTGCGCTCGCCTAGAATGTGCAGGGCCCAGGTTCTATCCTCAGCACCACGTACAAATAAACGAATTGTGTACAACTAAAGCAAATAAATAAATATTTTTTTAAAATGATGCATGTGTTTCCCACTGCTATGGTAACCACAGATTTGAAGCTCAACTTCCAGAGAATGTTCAAGAGAACACACTTAACTTCTGATGTCAATATTTTGGAATCTCTGCTCTTGGTGAACTGGGAAAGGGTATTGGGCTGTGTTCTCAATTTCTAAATGTTTATGAACATTTTTAGCTTCCCCTCAACAGTTTCCAACTAAATGCACATTTTTCAAAATATTTTCACATCCACTAAAATAAATAATAAGCTGTGCACCATAGCACACTCTTGTAACCCTAGGTACTCTGGAGGTTAAAACAGAAGGATCTCAATTTTAAAGCCCCAGCTGGCTTATCAAGACCCTATCTCAAATTAAAAATAATTTTTAAAAAGGGCTGACAGTGTAGCTCAATGTCATAACATTTGCATAGCAACCTGAAACTCTGAGTTCAATCCCAGTATGAAAAAAAAAGAAAGAAAGAAGCCGGGCGCGGTGGCGCACGCCTGTAATCCCAGCACTTTGGGAGGCTGAGGCAGGAGGATCGCAAGTTCAAAACCAGCCTCAGCAATGGCGAGGCACTTAGTAACTCAGTGAGACCCTGTATCTAATAAAAATACAAAAAAGGGCTGGGGATGTGGCCCAGTGGTCGAGTGCCCTGAGTTCAATCCCCGGTACCAAAAAAAAAAAAAAAGAAAAGAAAGAAAAAAAACAAGTATTAGATTGTTGCTGCCTGAAGCGGAAGCCGCTTGGAGCAACGAACACCGCAGGAAAATTCGGAGGCTGGATGAAAATGAAAAAAGGTCTTTTATTCTTCTTCTCTCTCCGGCTCCAGCAATCACTCCAAACGCTCTAACTCCAACCACCACCTTCTTCTTCTTCCCTCACACTCTAACCAACCTCACCCAGTTACATACATATAGCTTTAACAAGGACAAGTGCTTACAGCTCAAGCTTACAGGTGCGTCACAGAGTGTTCACGGGCATACAAAGATTTTTTGGATAATGCATTAATATCAGGTGGAAACTAGAACATCTTTTATGGCTCTCAGCTAACCGCAATCTTTAGCTATCTCCTTGATTATAGGCTCCTACATTAGATCTGAGTGTACTCAGTGTTTCTGTGTGTTTTAGGACAGTTGAGTCTTTTCTCAAAATATTTGTTAACTGTTCACCCCTGAGTTCAACTCCTGATACCAAAAAGAAATAAGAGCTGGGGACATAGCTCAGTGGTAGAGAAACCCTGGGTTAAATGCTCAGTACTGCCAAAAGAATAAAGAAAAAGAAATGAATGATAGCTCACTTGAATCTCATTGACTATCCACAGAAGCTCATGACTTTAAACTTGGTCATGATTCAGGACTTTGAACAAACTCTAACAATAATGTAAATCCTTTCTGGAAGAAACTACAAACAGATGGTTCCCAACTTCAGTTGGTTAAATTTACAACTTTTTGGCTTTATTATGGTGCTAAAGCAACATATATTTAGTAGAAACTATACTTTGAATTTTGATCTTTTCCTGGGCTAGTGATAAGCAGCATGGTTTTCTTTCAGCTAGTCAACTATAGCTACCAGTCAGCCATTTGATCATGAGGTAAACAATTGATATTCTTTAGTGTATTGTGCTGCTATGTTATGATATTTGATAGGTTAGGTGTTTTGAAATACTTTCAAATTGTGATGGGCAGATTAGGACACAACCCCATTATAAGGTGAGGAGCATCTATATCTTCAAAGCATTTTGTTTTTGAACTCTGTGCTCAGCAAACATAAATAACCAGGTACTACTCCAAATTTGTTTCCATTATGATTGGAATCTAGAATGTTCCACCAAAGGCTCTTGTGTTGAAGGCGTGATCTCCAATGCACCAGTGCTCCAAGGTGGGGTGTTTAAGAATTGAATGTATCATGAGGGCTCTTACAACAACAGCAGATTAATCCACTAATGGATTCATAATTTGAATGGACTGTTGGGAGGTAGTGGAAACTGTAGGTGAGACTTAGTTAAAGGGAATGGATTCTTGGGTGCTACATCTTTCCCCAACCCCTTTCTCTTGCTCTCTGCTTCCTGCCCCCCTGTGAGGTGAGCTACTTTGCTCCATCGCACCCTTCTACCATGACATTCAGCCTTGCTTCAGGCCCAAAGCAATGGGGCCAGCAGACCATGGACTGAAAACTCTGAAACCATGAGCCAAAATAAATCTTTCCTCCTTTAAGTTGTTTTTCTTAGGAATTTTGTCACAGCAACACAAAGCTAACAGTCTCCAAAAAGCTATCAGAAGTATTCGATATTTGACTTACCAAGTGCAGATTCTAAAAACACCATACTGACCATTTAAAGAAATAAAAGTCAAGACCGAAAATATCTTCAGATAGTAGGAAATGATGAAATATAATACCTAGATGTAGTAAGTATAGAGGATGGATCAGTCTTTTAATTCTGAGAATCTAACAGAAGAGGTGGTAGCCTCTCAAGCAAGGGCTTGGAAAATGATAGATAATAACAAGAATTGACATACTTTAAATATTTACTGAATACCATATGTACTCGTCTGCTAATGCTAATGTAACAAAATGCCACAAATTGAATGTTTTAATGTAAGACAGGAAAAACTCAACTACTTTTCCTATTTTCACGTACTCAACACATTATAGAAAACTTCTAATACCAAATATATGGGGGATTTCCTCATACACCAAGCAACTCTTCAGTAGAAATCAATTGTGTGTTCTACAATTCAATTCTAATATTATCTACATGGAGTCAGATTTGAACCCCACAGATTAAAAGCTCAGTTCCAAAAGACTGCTCCACTTAGCTGGGCATGAAGGTTTATGCCTGTAACACCCCTGCTCAGGAGACTGAGGCAGGAGGATCACAAGGGCAAGGCTAGCCTCAGAATTTAGAGAGAAATTCAGCAACTCAATGAGGACCCATCTAAAAAATAACATAAAATAAAGTAGAAAGGACTGGGATGGCAGTAGTAAAGCACCCCTGGGTTAAATCTTCGGTACCAAACAAACAAACAAACAAAAAGATTTCCTTCACTTCAAGTACCAATCACAGTATCAGGTTGTGACCTATGCTTTTGGCTAACTGTCTATGAATTGGAATTCCTATGACCCTGCCCCCCATTTCAGGTTTCATAATTTTCTAGGACGGCACAGAGAACTCAGGGAAACAATTTTCTTTTACTTGCCAAGTTATTAGATTAGCTATTACAAAGGATACAATGAAGAGCCAAATGTAAGAGATGCATCTCTCTGGGTGTGATACCCTCTAAACAATTTCATATGTTTAGCAACTCTGAGCTCTCTTTGGGTTTTTTTTTTTTTTTTTTTTTTTTTGGTACTGGGGATTGAACTCAGGGACACTTGACCACTGGGCCATATCCCCAGCCCTTTTTTGTATTTTATTAGAGACAGGGTCTCACTGAGTTGCTAAGTGCCTCGTCATTGCTGAGGCTGGCTTTGAACTCAGGATCCTCCTGCCTCAGCCTCCCAAGTGCTGGGATTACAGGCGTGTGCCATGGTGCACAGCTGAGAAGAAGTATTCTTAACTATCCTGTTGTAAATTTATATCTTCTCCCAATGAGACCCCTTGAGATAATATAAGTCCCACAAACTATACTTTCCATCTATTGTAGTCCAGCCTCTGCCTTGATTATTATTTCATATCTTCAATTCCATATAAGTTTTGGTTTATTTGATGGCTATTCAGCAGAATGCTTTAATTAGCATCATTGTGGGTATCCCTGAACTTGTATATGACCAGTGATTCTGTGAACACACATGTTACTACTTATAGTTTCGATCTTGAATGTCCCCCAAAGGTTTGTGTTTTAAAGACTTAGTCCTCAGCTCCTGGTGCTATTGGGAGGTGGTGGAGCCTTTAAGAGGTAGAGCCTAGTAGAAGGAAGTTAGGTCATTGGGAGAGTGCCTTGAGAAGGATATTGGTACCCCAGTCACTTATCTTTTTTTCTTTGCTTCAAAACCACTGTGAGATGAACATGCCTATTCTACCACATGCTCCTGTGTTAGCTTCTGCCATGATCCACCATGGTGCCACAGGCCCAAGGAAACAGATCGTGCACCATGGACTGAAACCTCTGAAACCATAATCTAAAATAAGCCTTTCTTCCTTATAAGTTGATTATCTCAGGTATGTTGTCACAGTAAAGCTGACTAACACACCCATAACATACACTAAGCATGTCATTTGAATGTATTACTGATTATCAAATATCCACTTTATTTTATAGGTAAGCATTCTAAAAATAGTATGAACATGTCCTTATGGATTTTGTATTCTGAAAGTATCAATTACTTGAAGTACACTTATTAAGCCAACAATTTACAAACATTTAAATAATAATACCATCATTATCATAATTGTAACTTTTGCACATCTTTTATAAAGTTTTTTGGTATGCTATAATTCATGGCATCAAACAAAATAATCTTCAGGAATTGTATTTCACTTTTAGCTATGTAATTTCATTGGCATAGTGTAGATTTTGAAGGAAAAAAAAATTCCTTGAGATTTTCTTTTCACTGTGAGGAGGAATTAAAAATATCATATTAGTTTTTCTAACTTAGACATTGGAATTGATTTTCCATGCTCTTATATAAGCTGCTCAATCAATATGGAACATCTGCTATTACATTTATGAAAGACTGCTGGAAAACTGAAATGTTTTTTACTGTACTTGCAGATTAATAATATTAGCATAACAGGACTTACTAACAACTAATGATCACCTGCAAAGAAGTTAATTTATGTGTAGAAACAGATGTATGAAGAAAGTGCAAACATTTCTCACATGATACCAGGCATAAAGATCCTCCTGTCATAAATCCAAGGAAGATTCTGAAATTGGTAGGTGTGTAGTGAAAGCTGAGAAGGAAATGGAAATTAGAGACTTTTTTCTTTTGAAGTTTTTGTTTTGTTGGTTTTTTTTTTTTGTTGTTTGTTTTTTTTTTTTTTTTTGTTGTTTTTTTTTTTTTTTTTTGTGGTACTGGGGATTGAACTCAGGGGCACTGGACCACTGGGTCACATCCCCAGACCTTTTTTGTATTTTATTTATAGACAGGGTCTCACTGAGTTGCTAAGTGCCTCGCCATTGCTGAGGCTGGCTTTGAACTCACAATCCTCCTGCCTCAGCCTCCCAAAGTGCTGGGATTACAGGCGTGCGCCACTGCGCCCGGCTTGAAGTTTAATCTATGTCCCACTGCTACATTTTTAGATTTAAAGTTTAAGACATTAAACACATTTGTATAAGACAAAGTAGTTTATGAAAATAAATTAAAATAAATGTGTCTGTGTAAAAACAACATTTTTTTTTTTTTTTTTTTTTTTTTTTGTACTGGGGATTTGACCCAGGGGCGCTTTACCACTGAACTCCATCCCCAGCCCTTTTTATTTTTTTATTTATTTTATTGGGGGGGGGGGGTACCAGGGACTGAACTCAGGGGCACTCAACCACTGAGCCACATCCCCAGCCCTATTTTATATTTTGTTTAGAGACAGGGTCTCACTGAGTTGTTTAGCACCTCACTTTTGCTGAGGCTGACTTTGAACTTGCTATCCTCTTGCCTCAGCCTCCTGAGCTGCCTTTTTACTTTTTTGTTTTGGGAAAGGGACTCACTAAGTTGCTGAGGCTGGCCTCAAACTTGTGATCCTCCAGTCAGCCTCCTGAGTCTCTGGAATTATAGGTATGTTCCATCATGTCCTGCCAAACTGTTAAAATTGGGCTTCTGGGCCGGGCGTAGTGGCGCACGCCTGTAATCCCAGCACTTGGGAGGCTCAGGCAGGAGGATTGAGAGTTCAAAGCCAGCCTCAGCAATGGCAAGGCACTTAGCAACTCAGTGAGACCCTGTCTCTAATAAAATATAAAAAAGGGCTGGGGATGTGACCCAGTGGTCGAGTGCCCCTGAGTTCAATCCCGGTACCAAAAAAAAAATTGGGCTTCTGATACTTTTTACAATACTTCTTATAATTGCTAATGTTAAATTTTGGCTTATTATTATTATTATTATTATTTTTGGAACCAGGGATTGAACTCAGGGGCATTTGACCACTGGGCCACATCCCCAGCCCTTTTTTGTATTTTATTAGAGGCAGGATCTCACTGAGTTGCTAAGTGCCTGGCCATTGCTGAGGCTGGCTTTGCACTCATGATCCTCCTGCCTCAGCCTCCCAAAGTGCTGGGATTACAGGCATGCGCCACCGCGCACGGCTTCAGTTTATTATTATTTTTTTTTTTATTTGCATTTTTTTTATTTTTATAATTTTTAATATGTACAACTCATAGTGCATATATTTAGTATCTTTTTACATACAACTGTTTGTATACAAAGTATATTCGTGCAATTTAGGTCTTCAATCATGCATTAAGGAAAATGATATCCGTCTCATTCAACCACCTTTCCCCCCCCCCTCCCTCCCCTCTTGCTCCCTCCCTTACCCTCCCTTCCCTTGACCATTCTAGTGTTCCTCTAATCCTCCTATGTACCCCATCCAACAATACTTTGAAATAGCCTCCTTATATAAGAGAGAACATTTGGTACTTGGATTTTTGAGACTGACTAACTTCACTTAGCATTATGTCTTCCAACTTCATCCATTTACCTGCAAATGCCATTAATTTATTTTCTTTTATTGCTGAGTAAAATTCCATTGTGCGTATATACCACATTTTCTTAATCCACTCATTTACTGAGGGACATCTAGGTTGATTCCACAACCTAGCTATTGTGAATTGTGCAGCTACAAACATTGAGATAGCTGTGTCACTGTAATATGCTGTTTTTAAGTCCTTTGGGAATAGACCCAAGAGTGGGATGGCTGGGTCATAGGATGGTTCCATTCCCAGTTTTCCAAGAAATCTCCATACTGCTTTCCATAACGGTTGCACCATTTTGCAGTCCCACCAGCAATGTATGAGTGTGCCTTTTTCTCCACATCCTCTCCAACATTTATTGTTGCTTGTGTTCTTGATGGCTGCCATTCTGACTGGAGTGAAGTGAAATCTTAGAGTAGTTTTGATTTGCATTTCTCTAATTGCCAGCGATGTTGAACATTTTTTCATGTATTTGTTGATTAATCGTGTATCTTCTTCTGAGAGGTGTCTTCTCAATTCCTTAGCCCATTTATTGATTGGGTTATTTGTTTTTTTAGTGTAAAGTTTTTTGAGTTCTTTATATATTCTAGAGATTAGTGCTCTATCTGATGTGCATGTATTAAATATTTGTTCCCAATTAGTTGGCTCTCTATTCACCTCACTGATTGTTTCTTTTGCTGAAAAGAAGCTTTTTAGTTTAAATCTATCCCATTCATTAATTCTTGGTAGTAATTCTTGCGCTACAGGATTCTTATTAAGGAACTTGGGGCCTAATCCAACATGTTGGAAATTGGAGCTTACTTTTTCTTCTATTAGGTGTATTGTCTCTGATCTAATTCCTAGGTCTTTGATCCACTTTGAATTGAGTTTTGTGCATGGTGAGAGATAAAGGTTTAATTTCATTTTGTTGCATATGGATTTCCAGTTTTCCCAGCACCATTTGTTGAAGAGGCTATCCTTTCTCCACTGTACATTTTTGGCACCTTTGTCTAATATAAGATAGCTGTAATTAAATGTATTAATCTCTGTATCCTCAATTCTGTACCATTGGTCCACCAGTCTGTTTTGGTGCCAATACCATGCTGTTTTTGTTACTATTGCTCTATAGTATAATTTAAAGTCTGGTATGGTGATGCCCCCTGCTTCACTTTTCTTGCTCAGGATTGCTTTGGCTATTCTGGGTCTCTTATTTTTCCAGATGAATTTCATGACTGCTATTTCTATTTCTTTGAAGAATGACATTGGGATTTTGATAGGAATTGCATTAAATCTGTATAATGCTTTTGGTAGTATGGACATTTTGACAATATTAATTCTACCTATCCAAGAGCAAGGTAGGTCTTTCCATCTT
The DNA here is from genome assembly GCA_025594165.1 of Tamias sibiricus. Taxonomy (NCBI): domain Eukaryota; kingdom Metazoa; phylum Chordata; class Mammalia; order Rodentia; family Sciuridae; genus Tamias; species Tamias sibiricus. The sequence continues at coordinate 59,437,893 of CM046666.1, forward strand.
CTGAGTTCATCTATAATTTCTTTCTTTAGTGTTCTATAATTTTCGTTATACAGGTCTTTCACCTCTTTCGTTAGGTTGATTCCCAGGTATTTTATTTTTTTTGATGCTATTGCAAATGGGGTATTTTTCATCATTTTCCTTTCAGAGTCTTTGTCGCTGATGTACACAAATGCCTTTGACTTATGTGTATTGATTTTGTATCCTGCAACTTTGCCAAATTCGTTTACTAGTTGTAAAAGTTTTCTGGTAGAGTTTTTTGGGTCTTCTAGGTAGATTATCATGTCATCAGCAAATAGTGCTAATTTGAGCTCTTCTTTTCCTATCTTAATCCCTTTAATTTCTTTCGTCTGTCTAATTGCTCTGGCCAGAGTTTCCAGTACTATGTTAAATAGCAGTGGTGAAAGGGGGCATCCCTGTCTTGTTCCAGTTTTTAGAGGGAATGCTTTCAATTTTTCTCCATTTAAGATAATGTTAGCTCGGGGCCTTGCATAAATAGCTTTTATTATGTTAAGATATGTTCCTGATATTCCTAGTTTTTCTAGTGTTTTCAACATAAAGGGGTGTTGTATTTTGTCAAATGCTTTTTCTGCGTCAATTGAGATGATCATATGATTTTTGTCTTTAAGTCTATTGATGTGATGTATTATGTTTATTGATTTCCGAATATTGAACCAGCCTTGCATCCCTGGGATAAACCCCACTTGATCGTGGTGCACTATCTTTTTGATATGTTTTTGTATCCGATTTGCCAGGATTTTGTTGAGGAGTTTTGCATCTATGTTCATTAAAGATATGGGCCTGAAGTTTTCTTTTTTGGATGTGTCTTTGCCAGGCTTTGGAATTAATGTAATATTGGCCTCATAGAAAGAGTCTGGAAGAGCTCCCTCTTTTTCTATTTCTTGAAATAGTTTGAAGAGCATTGGTATTAGTTCTTCTTTGAAAGTCTTATAGAACTCGGCTGTAAACCCATCAGGTCCTGGACTTTTCCTTGTTGGTAGCTTTTTGATGACATCTTCTATTTCTTCGCTTGTAATTGATCTATTTAAATTATGTATAGCCTCCACATCCAGTTTAGGCAAATCATATGACTCTAGAAATCTGTCAATGCATTCAGTATTTTCTATTTTATTAGAGTACAAGTTTTCAAAGTAATTTCTAATTATATTCTGTATATCTGAGGTGTTTGTTGTGATATTCCCTTTTTCATCACGAATGTTAGTAATTTGAGTTTTTTCTCTTCTTCTTTTCGTTAGCATTGCTAAGGGTCTGTCAATTTTGTTTATTTTTTCAAAGAACCAACTTTTAGTTTTGTCAATTCTTTGAATGGTTTCCTTAGTTTCAATTTCATTAATTTCTGCTCTGATTTTAATTATTTCCTGTCTTCTACTGCTCTTGGTGTTGGTCTGTTCTTCTTTTTCTAATGCTTTGAGGTGTGATGTTAAGTCATTTATTTGTTGGTTTTTTTTTCCTCTTAAGGAATGAACTCAGTGCAATGAATTTTCCTCTTACTACTGCCTTCATAGTGTCCCAGAGATTTCTATATGATGTATCTGTGTTCTCATTTACCTCTAGGAATTTTTTGATCTCCTCTTTGATGTCTTCTTCAACCCCTTGTTCATTCAGTAGCATGTTGTTTAGCTTCCAGTTGATGGAGTAGTTTTTCTTATTCCTTGTTTTTGTCGTTGATTTCCAATTTTATCCCTTTATGGTCCGATAGCATGCAGGGTAGTATCTCTATTTTTTTATATTTGCTGAGAGTTGCCTTGTGACATAATATATGGTCTATTTTGGAGAAGGAGCCATGTGCTGCTGAGAAAAATGTGTATTCGTTTACTGAGGGATGAAATATTCTATATATGTCTGTTAGGTCTAAATTGTTAATTGTTTTGAGGAGGCTTAAAGTTTCTTTGTTTAGCTTTTGTTTGGATGATCTATCCATTGGTGAGAGAGGTGTGTTGAAGTCCCCTAGAATAACTGTGTTGTGGTCTATTTTACTCTTGAACTTAAGAAGCGTTTGTTTGATGAATGTAGGTGCTCCATTATTTGGGGCATACAGATTTATGATTGTTATATCCTGTTGATGGATGGTTCCCTTAAGTAATAAGAAATATCCATCTTTGTCCCTCTTGATTAATTTTGGTTTGAAGTCTACCTTATTTGATATGAGAATGGAAACCCCTGCTTGCTTCCGCCGGCCATGTGAGTGATAAGACTTTTCCCAGCCTTTCACTTTCAGTCTGTTGATGTCTTTTTCTATGAGGTGTGTTTCTTGGAGACAGCAAATTGTTGGGTCATTTCTTTTAATCCATTCTGATAATCTGTGTCTTTTGATTGGCGAGTTTAGGCCATTAACATTCAGGGTTATTATTGAGATGTGATTTTTATTCCCATCCATTTTTATTTGACTTATGGTCTTTAGCTTGATTTGGTTTCTCTTCTGGTTGGTATTTCCTTTAGTTTAATATCTCCCTTTGTTGATTTTCGTTATCATCTTTCTCTTCTTCTTCATGAAATATGTTGCCCAGGATGTTCAGAAGTGCTGGCTTTCGAGTTGTGAAATCTTTTAACTTTTGCTTGTCGTGGAAGGTTTTTATTTCATCTTCGAATCTAAAGCTCAATTTTGCTGGATATAAGATTCTTGGTTGACATCCCTTTTCTTTCAGAGCTTGAAATATGCTATTCCAGGATCTTCTTGCTTTTAAGGTCTGGGTTGAAAAATCTGAACATAATCTGATTGGTTTCCCCCTATATGTAATTTGCTTCCTTTCTCTTGTGGCTTTTAGTATTCTCTCCTTGCTCAGTGTATTAGGCATTTTCATTATAATGTGTCTAGGTGTGGCTCTGTTGAGATTTTGTTTGTTTGGTGTTCGGTATGCCTCTTGAACTTGGTTTTCCATTTCATTCCTCAAGCTTGGAAAATTTTCTGTAATTATTTCATTAAATAGATTACTCATTCCTTTGGCTTGAAACTCTGCCCCTTCCTCTACGCCAATCACTCTTAAGTTTGGTCTTTTTATGCTGTCCCATACTTCCTGGATGTTATGTTCATGATTATTAACAAGTTTTGCTGTATGGTTTAAATTCTTCTCTAAGACATATATTTTGTCTTCATTGTCTGAGGTTCTATCTTCCAGATGGTCTATTCTGTTGGAGATGTTTTCAATTGAGCTTTTATTTTGGTTTATTGCTTCTTTCATTTCTGGAATTTCTGTTTGGATTCTCTTTAGAGCCTCTATTTCCCTATTGAAGTAATCTTTTACTTCCTGTATTTGTTTTTGGAGTTCTTTGTCAAAATGATCTTTTGCCTCCTGTACCTGCTCCCTCATCTCATTTTTGAGTTCATTCTTAAGTTCCATAAACATTTGGCATATGTAATTTCTAAATTCCATCTCTGGCATTTGACCAACTGTGCTTGCCATGACATCTGCCGATGAGGTATCTTGATTTGTTTGTGTCATTTTCTTTCCTTGTTTTTTCATGTTGCTTGTGTGTCTATTCTTCCTGCACTGTGGGACCTTGACTGTTTCGATTTTACCTTAAAGCCTTATGTTGTTCCTGTAGTACAATGCTATCAGATCACCTTATAATTCCTTTATACTTTTAAAACCTAACACTTTCTATTCAGAAAATCCAAGTTTGGTCACAATGTACAGATTTTGTTAACCCAGATATTATTTCCAATTTACTCTGTACGTTTCTGATAGGGTTTTATAGCTTCAAGTATTGGATACAGAGGTGTTATGTTTAGGAAGAAGGAAGTGTCTTGAATTGTTCTTTCTTGGAAAGTATGAAAAGAGATATCTATTGAAATGGTTTAGTGGAAGTGGTTTAGTATCAGTAGACGATGGAAGAAAGAGAATGGGGTTGACAATTAGGTAAAAAGATCAATTTATATATATAGTAAGTTGGAAAAGAAAAAAAAATGATAAAGAGTAGGAATTGGTGTAAGAGAGAGGAGAGAGAGAATCAAGGAAATAGAGAGTAAACTGTATATAACACCACTTTGCTACCCAGTTCAATTGCGCCGGTTCTAGAAATCCCAAGTTTTGCGTATAACTTGTTTTTGGCTCTGTTTAGTATGCACTGGCAGGATGTAAACATGGAAGATGAAGGAGGAAGAAAAGATACAAGGGTGAGAAGGAGTAAAAGAATGAAAGAAAAAAGGGAGCGGAAGCAGATAAACACACTAACAATCAATGCGGAAGGAAAAAAAAAAAAAAAAGCAGAACAAAACAAAGCCAAAAAAAGAAAAAAGAAAAATAAACAAACAAACATACAAACAACAACAACAACAACAACAACAAAACCCCTCCCTGCAATCCAGAAAATCAAGCAGACCAATAAAAAGAAAGGGAAACAAACAAACAAAAAAAAGTCAAACCCCAAGTCTCAGACAAAACGGGCCCTGGGAAGCCCCCCTCTTTTTTTCCTTTCCAGTTCAAACCAATTGCTATTGGATCACAGTCTGTGATCCTGTCAGTGAAATCAAGGCTGCATCCTAGGCCAGCGGCTGCACGGTTCAGTGAAGGAGTGGCCCAGGGGGACCGTGTGTGTGTCAGCAGATGAATGGCGCCGGGAAGGGGGATCTTCCAGAAGGCACCACCTCCCCAAGCCCACCCACAGTTGCAGTCCCCTGTGGCCGCTGTGCCAGCCTCAGAAACGCCTTCCCCTGCTGACCAACCAAGTCTCACCCAATTGTGTGTTGTCTTCAGAGAGCTGTAGAGTCCCTGGGTGGATGCAGCAGTCGCTCTCAGTCTCCTCCCCTTTGTCAGGACCAGCCCCTGCAGCTTTCAAAGATGGCGGCGCTCTCCTTCCAGTCAACAGTAGCTCCGCAGACTCCCAGACTCCCGTATCCTTGCCGATCGCACCGGGAAGCCACACCGAGGGTCACGTCAGGCGGAGTGTGGATTTGAACTGGTGTGTGGACCCGCGGTCTCCCGTGGCTCCCCAGCACCAATCCCGCCGGCTGTTATCGCTGGTTTTTTTATCGCCGGTTTCACGCTAGTGTGCAGTGAGTTTGGCTGGGGTTGCAGCAGTAGCGCGGTCTCCTCACCCTGACCTTGTTTCGCACGGCCTGTGCACCGCCCAGGCGGTTTTGCAGGAGCCTCGCGGCTCCAGCCGCTGCAGACAGCTTGTCTCTTTCTCTCTCTGGTAGTGGTAATCAAACCATCCAGGATATCGGTATTTTCAGTCCATATATATATAATGAAAGGCAATTTATCTGCTTTGTTGGATTCTTTCTACGGAACTGTCCTGAAGTGCGGCTTCCTCTAATCCGCCATCTTGGATCTCTCCTCCAGTTTATTATTTTTTAAAAGCTTATTCTTTTATGATAACATTTGATTTGGGCTTCAGTTTTTGCTGAATATTAACTTTACCAATTCAGTAATTGGACATTTGCCAAAAATGTTAATCTGTGCATATGTAAATATGTATTTTGTTTTAAAATAATATGAAAGAGATACCCATATTCTCCTTCCCCAGCTGGTGATAGTGTGTTGCATTTAGCATACAAAAACTTGTCATTCTAGCCGGGCACAGTGGCACATGCCTGTAATCCCAGCACTTGGGAGGCTGAGGCAGGAGGATCGCGAGTTCAACGCCAGCCTCAGTAATGGTGAGGCACTTAGCAACACAGTGAGACCCTGTCTCTAATAAAATACCCAAAAAAAGGGCTGGGGATGTGGCCCAGTGGTCCGGTGCCCCTGGGTTCAATCCCAGGTACCACAAAACAACAACAACAACAAAAAACTTGTCATTCTCCATTCAGGGATAACACACTTAAGTTTAAACATCCTTCCCACCACCTTTATGGACAGAGGAAGGACAAGAGTCCAGTGATCCCATCAAGGAGTATCAATATCTAAGATATTGGGTAGACACATTACCTTAATCTGAAAATTAGTGTGTTTCATATGAGCTCAAAGTCTGCTGAACTCCAGCTTTCCTTACTTATGCTAATTGCCTATTAAATCACTATTCTTTTGTGTATGTGTTCAAAGGAGGAGACACTGTGAAAGTAATGATGTCAAACTGAAGATGATGTCTTCCAGTGCTATGAAAACTGTCAACTTTTGAGGTACCAACAAAACACCATATTCCCTGAAATCTGGTAGGTGCTAAAACTATTTATCTTTTGCTCTAGAAATGAGGAAAACAACTTCTTCCCCTTCCACACCACAATTGGTCTTCTGGAACCCAAGGAGAAGTGCTTTATATCTTCGTATTTCATGAAATCATTCAATAAACACAACTCCCTTGGCTTCTGCCTGCAGTAACATTGGGAAAAAATTACACTGAAACAACATCCATGTTTTTCAGTCTTCATTCTTTGACCCTTGGTGCCTGGGGAGTGTGTTGGCACAAGGTGGTTAGCAAGGGTAAAAGATGATGACACAACAAAAATCCTTTTCTAGAGGTTAAAGTCCTCAAGCAAATCCATTCTTGGCAGATGTAGGTCATTCAAGCCAAGGAATGTTTATTGAATATCTCCTGAGCCATGTGTCATGCTGGGTTCTAGAGCTGACAACCCTTATTTGAGCAATACATAGTTTCTGCCCTTTTGAAGTTTACAATGGATGAGAAAAAAATATAATTTAACAATTAATTTTCACATGCTTAATTACTTTTTTTTTTTTTTTTTTGGTACCAGGGATTAAACTCAGGGGCATTTGACCACTGGGCCACATCCCCAGCCCTTTTTTGTATTTTATTAGAGACAGGGCCTCACTGAGTTGCTAAGTGCCTCACCATTGCTGAGGCTGGCTATGAACTCATGATCCTCCTGCCTCAGCCTCCCAAATGCTGGGATTACAGGTGTGTGCCACTGCGCCCGGTGCACATGCTTAATTCATTTCAAGTAGACAGAGTTAAAAAAAAAAAAAGTCAAAGTGTGCGCAAGAGAATACACACATTAAAGGTGAGACTGAGACAGATCTCATGCCTGACTCCCTGTTTAACTTCATGTGACCCCTAGCCTTTCACAATAGTCAGGTGAAGTATTTTTTTTTTTTTTTTTAATTACCACGAGTTTGGTGAGTTTGGATTTCATCCCAAAATAAATGAGAGGAAATTGGTTAGATGTACATTTTAAAAAGTTAATTCTGAGCTGGGCGTGGTGGCGCATGCCTGTAATCCCAGCACTTGGGAGGCTGAGGCAGGAGGATCACGAGTTCAAAGCCAGCCTCAGCAATGGCAAGGCACTTAGCAACTCAGTGAGACCCTGTCTCTAATAAAATACAAAAAAGGGCTGCGGATGTGGCTCAGTGGTCGAATGCCCCTGAGTTCAATCCCCAGTACCGAAAAAACAAAAAAAAAAGAAAAAACAAAAGAAAGCTGGGCACCGTGGCACAAGCCAGGTGCAGTGGTGCATGCCGGCAATCCCAGTGGCTCAGGAGGCTGAGGCAGGAGGATCTTGAGTTCAAAGCAACAGCAAGGCACAAAGCAACTCAGTGAGACCCTGTCTCTAAATAAAATACAAAAAAAAGGGCTGGGGATGTGACCCAGTGGTCAGATGCCCCTGAATTCAATCCCCGGTACCCAAAACAAAAATAAATAAATAAATAAAAATAACATTGCTGAGCCTGGCTTTGAACTCGAGATCCTCAGGTCTCAGCCTTCCAAGCTGCTGGGATTATAGGCGTGGGCCACCAAGCCCATATCATTTGCCTTTTTATGTCAAGGTCAAGTACCTGATACCACAAGAGGCAAGCCAAGAGGCAGTCTGTACACTCCACCCTTCTCTGTCCTCAAATTCTTAATGATGCCCTGCTCCAGAAAGCCATATCTACTCCCCTTTTGTTCCTCTACCTACATTTACTTTTCAGGTAATACAATCCAGGTCCATAGCTTTAAAAATCACCTTTTCTATGCTGATTTCTTGAAAAAATTCATAACTCTAGCTCTATCATTACCCCTGAATTTTAAGTGTTTATATCCAACTACTACTTTGAAATCCTCTTTTGATTATCTCACAGATAGTTCTGTTATCAAACCCGGGTTCATAGGCTTATCATTAGCAGTGGTTCACTTTATGCTTTGAATATAACCCTTGCTGCTCTGCCACTGCAATTTATTTTGAGAATGGACCTGTTTCTTTCTCTTCCTCTCTCCTTGAGCCTCCCTAATATCTCCCTCTCCCTCATCTCAGGAGAAACAGGATTACCTTTGTTTCCCAGCCTAGACAGAGTTCTTTGTCCTTGAGTATTCACCACCATAAGAAAGAAGTAATCTAGACATGGGGGATGGTATGAGAAGATCTCAGAAATGACTATGTTCCAAATTAACAAGTGAATTACAACTCCAACAAAGAATGAGTGGAATGTAACCTTTGCATCACCTCTTTAAAAGCTCCCTTTCCCCCCCAAATGGGCAGAATCACAGCCTTTGGGTCTGGAATCTCAATAAACCTTCTTTTTTCTTTTTCTCAAAACCGTGTCCTCATTGTTGGATTGGCATTGGGGACAAGGACCAAGCTTTTGGCAACAATCTCATGGAAAAACCAATGTCCAAGATATAAGTGTTACATAGAAAAAAAAAATTCTATTCGGGTGGTCAGAGAATGGAGAAGGAGGTTTGTTTACAAACTAGGTTCTCAACTCTGAGGGATTTTGGATATAGGTTATAAACAAGGGGGGAGAAGGTTATGCTAATAAAGGGAGGAATATTCATGTCCTTTCTGGGAATAGGTGGAGATCTTCCAAGAACTTGGGTGCCATCTCTTGTCATTCGGTTCATGGTCTGATGTTTCTGGTCTTGGTGGCTGGTAGGTGTTTTTAGCTTTAAAGTGGGTAGGGGAAGAAGAGACCAGGCAAGTCTAGGGTGTTAATGACTAAAAGATATGAGATTTCATTTTGATGTCATGAAAATGATCTAAAGTTGATTGTGGTGATAACTGTAGGATTCTGTGAATGTACTATAAACCATTAAGTGGTACACTCTAAATGTGTTAATTATATGGTTCATGACTTATATCTCAATAAAACTTCCCCAAAACAAAACCAAAAACCCTCAGATCATGTTACTCCTTTAAAAGATCTCCAAATGAACTGGGCGTGGTGCACACATGGGTGATCTCAGCTACTCTGGAGGCAGAGGCAGGATGGATTGCAAATTGGAGGGCAGTCTTAGCAATTTACAAAAAATCTATGTTAAAGTTACATTTAAAAAAGGACTGGGGACACAGTTCAATGGTAGAGTGCTTGCTTACTATCTGGGTTTCATGCCCAGTACTGCTAAAAAAAAAAAAAAAAAAGAAAGAAAGAAAAGAAAAAGAAAAAGAAAAATCTCTAGACCTGTAATTCCAGTGACTGAGAAGGCTGAGACAAAGGATCACATGTTCAAAGTCAGCCTCAGGAATTTAACAAGGCCCTAGGTAATTTAGTGAGCCTCTGTCTCAGAATAAATAATAAAAGGGAGGCTGAAGTTGTGGCTTAGTGGTAGAGAGCACTTGCCTGGCATGTGTGAGGTTCTGGGTTCGACCTTTAGCACTGCATATAAATAAGTAAATAAAACAAAAAGGATCCACTGACAACTAAAAAAATATATATTTTAAAAATAAATAAATAAAAATAAAAAGGGCTGAGGATGAGGATGTGGCTCAGTGGTTAATTGCCTCTGGGTTCAATCCCCAGCACCCACTTGCAAAAACAAAACAAAACAAACAAACAAACAAACAAAAACCAGCCAGATGTGGTGGCACACGCCTGTAATCCCCAGTACTTGGGAGGCTGAGGCAGGAGGATAACGAGTTCAAAGCCAGCCTCAGCAATGGCGAGGCACTTAGCAACTCAGTGAGATCCTGTCTCTAATAAAATACAAAAAAGGGCTGGGGATGTGGCCCAGTGGTCAAGTGCCCCTGGGTTCAATCCCCGGTACCAAAAAACAAACAAACAAACAAACAAAAACGCTCAAGTGGCTTTTCATTTTGTTTATAATATATTCTAAATTTCTTGTCTTAGTCTACCAGATTCTTGCCAATCTCAGCTTTTTGTTTTGTATCCTATGCTCCAGTACATACTACCCTTTTTTTCTACTTATAGAACATCTTATGTATGTTACCACTATGGAGTCTTAGAATTAGCCTTTTTTCCCCCCTCTATACCAGTCTTGCACTAGGACTTCCCGACTGCCCACTATTACATTGTGTCATCCCTATACTTCCTTCTGTCTCCTCAAGTCTGATAAAATCCTATTTTCTTTTTTTTTTTTTTTTTTTTTTTGTGGTACCGGGGATTGAACTCAGGGGCACTCGACCACTGGGCCACATCCCCAGCCCTTTTTTGTATTTTATTTAGAGACAGGGTCTCACTGAGTTGCTAAGTGCCTCGCCATTGCTGAGGCTGGCTTTGAACTCGCGATCCTCCTGCCTCAGCCTCCCAAAGTGCTGTGGATTACAGGCGTGCGCCACCGCGCGCCGGCTTAAAATCCTATTTTCTGGCCCTCTGTGTTAGCTTTTCATTACTATAACAAATACTTGAGTGTTGTCGCCGGAAAAGGATTGCACCCTGGAACGGCAGCGCCGCGGGAAGGAGTCCGGAGACAGGATGGAGACGAAAATATTCTTTAATCTTACAAGAAAACTACAATATATCTACACAATAGCGATAACCCTGTCTTTTTCTCCCTCTGGTCTCTTCCCATGCGCCCGAGCAGCAATGGCGCTCGCTCGATCTGCTGAGTCACCGTTCAAATCTCTCTGAGAGCCTCGACCAAGTCTCGCGAGATCCCGTGAGACTACGGAAAGCGGAAATGCCCAAAAATGTCTATGGCCCAATAGTCAACCGCAATCTTAGCTATCTCCGCAAACAGGGCTCCTGCATTTCCCCCTTTTGTTTTAAAAGAGGGGATGCTCTAGGACGTCTATGTGCAACCAACATTCTTACCCGTCATCGGATAATCAAGGCTGTGCCCTTGACTCCTGTCTTAGGTTGATATGTCGGCCACATGAGACTATCCCGTGCGACTGTGCCTGTCTTAGGTTGTCCCCCTCTGGGGATCTTACCCGTCATTGGCTAACCAGCCATCCAATGGAGCCCTTTAGGATCGACTGTGTAAGTTGACTAACAGCCGTCCAATTGTGGGGAGATGCTGCGGCTTTAAGGCGACAAGCCTTTTGGTGACGAGCCAAATTGCATAGCATATGAAATTTTTTTTTTTTTTTTTTTTTTTTTTTTTTTGTGGTACCAGGGATTGAACTCAGGGGCACTCGACCACTGGGTCACATCCCCAGCCCTTTTTTTTGTATTTTATTTAGAGACAGGGTCTCAATGAGTTGCTGAGTGCCTCGCCATTTGCTGAGGCTGGCTTTGATCTCGCGATCCTCCTGCCTCAGCCTCCCAAAGTGCTGGGATTACAGGCGTGCGCCACCGTGCCTGGTGCATATCAAATTCTTTAAACAAATCAGCTGCCTTAAGTTCTATCAAGTAACACACTGAGTTCTCTAAACAAATACCCCCAAGGTACTGTCCCATGAAGTCCCAAACAATGAAAGATCAAAATGTCCACTTGTTATAACACGTAGATCTAGGAGGCCCCATGCATGCAGAGCAGAGGCCACACCGCTGGTGAGGTTGTTTGACATTTGAGCAGCAGGGATGCTTGCAGCGACCGCGATCCCTGCATCTGTAGCAGCAGCTGTCTTTTTTATGTCTAGACAATGCCACCGGCAAATCTTCAGGGCCTGCTCCCTAGAGACTCAAGCATCAATTATTAAAGGAAAGGCACTGCTATTCCAGCACTGAGTCAAGAGGCGAGTTGTCAAACTAAAAAATAG
>CM046666.1:64162265-64482265 GCA_025594165.1 Tamias sibiricus
AAACCTAGGAGCAAGACACTAACATATCCAAGATATTATTTTGTAAATGGAGGACAACCACTACAGAGTATTTGTCAGAAATTAACATATTCCATATAGTCTTTGGAAATATCATATAAGGCAATTTATTTAAAAAAAAATGAAAAGGAGAGACAGAGGAAAGGATTTTAGGAATGAATTTATTTTGATGGCTGGAATATGAGGGCCTGAAATAAGATAAAGTCAATAAAAAATATTTTTAAAAATTAATGAAAGCATTATTTTGAAGGAAAAAAATCAATAAAACTGGATGGTTAATTGATTCAAGTTTGTGAAAGTGATCTCAAAACTTGAATAAAACTTAACTGTAATATTGACAAAAACCTCTAATAGAAATAGAGTATTTGTGTGCATGTGTGTGTTTGGGAAGCTTAGAGGCAAATAAAAAATATATTTATAATGGATTTCTCAAGAATTTCAACTTTACTAATATGAAGATGTTCCTTCATGATATTTGTATTCAAATATGCATAAATGAAAATATCAGTGAATGAATATATAAATACATGGCAACATTTTTATATTCCTGAGAGACTTCCCTACTATATATCAAGTAAATATAACCCATAATTTGGGAAATGCTGCCTAATGCAACAAAAATAAGTTTGAAATAGAACTCATTCTACCTTTGAGCAAGCTGCTACCTGAAAGCAAATTAGACACTTTTCCACATTGTATGAAACAATAATTTAAGGCCATGCGAGTAAAGTAATGCTTCTGATACTAAATGTATTCTCACATTCCATAGAACGTGATTTAGCTTTCAAAAGCATCTGACACCTTGGAAATGATTTATTTACTGCAAAAATCAGTTTCTGGTCAAATCTCCATGCTTTTAATCTTCTATTTATGACTAATTTATTGATGTTCTTATTACCACTGTTAAGAAATCAGATATATTTGGAGGAAAAAATTACATTTCCTATTGAAATTACATAGGTATGTGTATGAAAATTTATCTATCTATATTTATGTAACTTCATTTGATTCTTACCTTTTAGAAATATGTCTAAAATACTGGATATATGAGCTCAAATAGAAGATTTTTGCTTAGTACAAAGTGACCTTGTTATGTTTTTAGAGTTATTTAACACAGAAAAAAAATTGTCACATTTGTTGGTAGTATATCCAGTGAGTTAGATTCAGCAACCAAGGACTAGAGAAGAAATACAGACAAATTGTACAAATTGATGAAACTTAGGAATGGTTCCTCAGCTGAGTTAAACTTGGCCAGTAGTAAAGTGTGTTAATATTTCGTATATACTCATATAATCATATTTCACCTCAATGGCATTCTTCCCCAAAATTTGCATTTCCAGTCTGGTTATGAGATATCACCTCATCCAGATCAGTTATATCCCCCAAAACATTTGATCAGTACCCTTCAAAAATGCCAAGGTCATAAAAAGCAATGAAAACTTAACAAGTTGAAGAAAAAACTAAAAGTGTGTGATGCTAAATGCAACGTGGAAGTCTGGAATAGATCCTGGAACAGAAAAAAACATCAGTGGGGAAACCTGGGAAATACAAGTGGAGTCTGTAGATTGGTTAATAGCATTGTAACAATGTTAATTTCTTAGTTTTGAGAAATGTAATAGTTTAACAAGATGATAGCTGTCAGGCCACTGCATGTCTGTAATCCCAGCTGTTTGAGATACTAAGATATCTGAAGAATTGCAAGTTCAAGGCCGGTTGGGTCAACTTAGCAAGATGCTGTCTCCAAATGAAAAGTTAATAAAGGCTGGGGATGTAGCTCAGTGGTACATGGGTTCAATCCCAATACAAAAAAAAAAAAAAAATTATGATAACTGTTATGGGAACTGAGTGACAGATGTGAATTCGCTGCACTGTCTTTGGATTCTTCTAAACATCTACAATTATTTAAATATGAAAAAATTTAAACATTAAAGTAATTTTAAAATTTATTTTCAGATCCTATTTATGAAGATGAATGAATAAATGGTTGTATCTGTAGATACCCTCTTCTGATCCAATTCCTACTCTTCCAAATAAGTGATTTCTTTCTTTCAGGCAGAAGTATATATAATTAACTCACACATGACTTTTTAGCCACATGAGTTCTTTCTGAGAAAAATTTCCATCCAGAGATGAAGAAACTGTGGAGAAAACTTACAACTTTCTCAAAGTCACAGTTAATAAACAAGACAGAGTTGGAACTCAATTTCCTAAATCATCAAACAGCATTCTTTGTTTATGTTCTTTAACAAATAATTAAATAGATGAGTATTGTTCCAAGTATTTGTGTTTGTCTATACTAGGTCTATTCTTTTAAAAATCTCCAAATTTGAACTTCTAACTTTGAATACAGTATTTCTAAAAGATTCATTTGCTCCTAGAGCCTTAATATACTTGAATTTTAGCATCTGAGTTTGAGAAATAATGCTGTGCTGCAATATATGATAGAATTTATTAACCTAGTATTATTACTAATTGTGTTCCTTATGCCTCTGTTGCCCCAATTGTGAGCCCCTGAACAGACTCATTATCTTGTGTAAAGTTTCTAAAAAGCAAAAAAGCAGCAAGGATTCTGACCAATGTCTAGCAGATTCAACCTAACCATACACAATGAATAGTTTACCTTGAATTCCTATTAGAGATTTTCTAAAAATAATAGTCCAAGAAAGTAAACAGAGAAAAAGAACTAGTATTGTTGGTGTTTGATGGCTATTGCAGAAAAGAGTACATAAGATATCTTACATTGATTAGTCTGTAAGCATAATTGAATACAATTTTATTCTTTAATGCAGAGCCTTAGTACAGAAGACTATTGCTTACCCAAGATTTATTCCTTTGTCTATGTTCCTGGCAGACATGAACTTTATTCAGGTATCTAACTCTCCTCTACATAACTTAAATAAAAATAATGCCTCTCCCAGTTCTTTGGATGAATTTTAATCAACCCAGATTAGTCATGATGGCTCTATTTTCCACAAAGCTATCTGAAGTCCACTGGAAGAACCTGAAAGTTTTGAATAGAGAATGATTAATGAAGAAATAGTTTAAGACTGCTACTAAGGTAAGACTTTGCTGAGCTCTGAGACAAACAGATCTGCTAGAATACTTAGGGGGAAGCTGTTCAACTTTGTGAACACACCTAATAAGACAATTCCTCTTCCCTGTTCTAGCAAGGAAAATGTGCAAATATATGCCTATGCTATCTAGAGTTGCAATTATCATCATGCCATCTGCCCAGGGTAGGAGAGACAGAAAGTAGCACTATCTGATTAAAAGCCAACTTTCTATCAGGACTTACCATTGTTTAAAGCCAAAGATATCTTGAGTGAAATGCTAAACTCAAAAATACAAAATTCTACTGTTCAACATACTGATTGGCCTGAATTGCTTTCGCCATAAGATAGATCCATTTTTATGTAGCTTAAAAATTAACAACTAAATCAAAAGTTAGGGCATGATTTAGCCCTATATCTTGAACAAATTGAAATACCAACAAAAACAATGATTAGATGATTTTTTTTTAAAATTATCCAAATAATTATTTGAAGGATGGCACCCTAAACTGACTTATCAAGAACCTGTCTCAAAAAGTTCAGAGAGGTCAAAATGCCCCTGGGTTCCATGCCCAGTACCAAAAAAAAAAAAAAAATCTTTTTTTAGTTTTTCCTGTTTCTTTGAACCCTCCTCTGAAAGACATTACAAATGGAGAAATGGTAAAAAATTAACTTCTTCCATGCTTAACCATTCCAGACTTTTTATGATTTTAATATCTATACTCCTAAATATCATGTAACATTCTCTTCAATGTCATTTTCTCCCTTCATATATGCCCAAATAATTTTCGGGCTTACGTCATCCAGTGTGCTATTGTTTCAGTATTTTTGCACATTAATTGAGCAATATGTTAATGCGAGTCATGCAATTATTCCTTATTTTACTGGTGTAATATTTAATTAGCTCCATGGAAATAGGTATAACCAGCCTATTTTAGCCTAGCCTGATTGTATGCAGGCAATTGTCCAGCAGCTTTTTTTCCTCTCAAGTGATTTTAGTTGCTGAGAAACTACAGAGTCCATTTGCTACTACTACCTTGTATATCATAAGGGATCATTTGCACTATTGAAAATTTCATTACTATCAAGTCTCCACTTGCAATGTTTCATAAAACTAATCATTTCACTGAAAATCATTGTAATATAATTATCCATTCATGTATGTTCTTTGGATACACATTATTGGTTAGAAGTTTGTTTTAGAGTTATTTCTAACAAATTACTGATAAGACATACAAATAAGAATTAAACTATTTAAACTGTACAGCTAAGTCTTATACAACTTTTTTTCTTTTAACATCTCAAATAGACTTCAAAACAAAGTTTTTTCTTAACTGTCTTGCTTACTTTATTAATGAGATGAAAACAGTTTTCACCTTTGTATTTTTAATCAGTTACCCAAATATATTGATTGTATTTTCTAATAGAATATTCATTTTCAATACTACTTTATTTAGCTTTCTTTGGTTTCAATGTTACTGTGTACACACAGAGAAAAGACTTACCTGCAAATTAGAAGATATTCAATAGGTTTCTACATATATATTCATTTCAAATTAAATCTTAAAGGTGAAGTCTAAAGAAAATTTGAAAATATTTATGTAAATTATAGATTAGATTTATCTTCTTCATCTTTAAGTAATCTTTTTATACACAAGTTATGTGAGAGAAAGAATTCTTCATTTTATGCATATTTCTTAGAAAATAGATGTCGCATTTCTCATGCCCTTTCTTAGAAAATATTAGTATGTTTAAAACTTCTCAATTCTATAGTACTTTTTCTGTAAGTAGGAAAATTTACACACATGCTGTTAGGCAGCAGTTGACATTTAAAAGAAATGTTGTGTGATGCATTTAGTTAATTTATAAACTTCTGCAAAATAACAAAACTAAAGTATTTGAATCTTTGGAATATAGAGCTAGAAAATGACCTCATAAGGTCATTTAGTTTCTCAGATATAAAACTTCATTTTTTTTCTCATTGCACATGTTTTATTTTGCTTCCATAAATTCCAGAGTAAATGTATGAGCTTATAAATATTGGAATTATTCAACTTTTAATATTGCAATGTTATAATTCATTAAGAAATTTTATAAATAGAAATAAATGATCTTGTTAGAGTGCTCCCTATTTATTCAAGATAGAAAGAAAAGCAAAAAATGGCAATAATATCAACAGCAAAACAAATTAAATAAATAAATGGTTGCTACATAATTCCAGTTAACAAGACTCATCATAATTAAATATACTCCTTCTACAGCAGGTATATTGTAAATCACTTTTCATCTTAAATATGTATAATTATAATTATGTGCAAGTATTTTATTACAAATATTCACTTATTACAAATAAATTATAAATCAATATTTTTGTAATTTTATTACATAAGTATAATTATGAATATATTTTAGTTGCCTACTTTAATTAAATATTGATATCTAAAAAATAATCACAAAATGGTACAGAACTTTTAGAATAAAATGAACAAATAAGTGATCCCAGCACGGGACCCCAGCGGAAAAAGCCCCAGCCTGCAAGCTTCCCAGGCAGGCCCCCATCGTCAGACTTTCCCAGCCCACCAAATACAGAAAGGCAATACCAGCGCAGGACAGCAGGAGAACATGCCCCAGTCTGCAAGCTTCCCAGGTTCTCAGTAACTTCCTGGACATGATCTAGGACAACTGGCTTAAACTGCAAGGGAAAAAAAGAAGGACTTGACTGAGATCTGTTCCTGAGGTTTGTTCCTGGGTTTGACTTTGTTTTTTCTTTTCTTTTTTTTTTTTTTTTTTTTTTTGTTGTTGTTGTTTGGTTGTGTGTTTGTTTGTTTGCTTTTATTCCTCTTTTCTTTCTTTCCTTCTCACTTTTGTCTCCTTTCTTCTTCCTTCATTTTTCCTATTTACACCTTGCCATTGCATCCTCAACAGAGGCAAAAACAAGTTATATGCAGAAGTTGGGATTTCTAGAACTGGGGCAACTAAATTATACAGCAAAGCAGTGTTATATATAATTTATTCTCTTTTTGTCCCCTCACATTCTCTTTCATCTCTTTTACACTAATCTCTACTTCTTTGTCATCTCTCTCTTTTTTTTCTTTCTTCTTCTTTTCTTTTATTTTTTTCTTTTCTGTCTTTCTTTTTTTCTTCTCTCAACAGTTGTATAAGTTTGGCATATATATAAATCCGTCTTTCCACTAAATCGTTAACTCTCTTTCCTCTCTTGTCTGCTGATATTAAACCACTTCCATATAATTCTCTTTTAACACTTCCTAAGAAAGATCAACCCAATATCCTCACTTCCTTTTTCCTAAACTTATCACCTCTGTGTCCAACACTTGAAACTATAAAACCCATCACAAAACATACAGAGTAAATTGGAGACAATATCTGAGTTAACTAAATCTATACAATGTGATCAAACTGTGATTATCTGAATAGAAAGTGTCTGGTTTTAAAGTGTTAAGTATTTATAAGTACTACAGGAGCATCATAAGGATTTAAGGTATAAATGAAACAGTCGAGGTTCCACAGTGCTAGAAGAAAAATCACACAAGCAACATGAAGAAATAAGGGAAGAAAGTGACTCAAACAAATCAACATATCTCCTCAGAAGATTCCATGGCAAGCACAGTTGGTCAAATGCCAGAGATGGAATTCAGAAATTACATATTCCAAATGTTAATGGAACTTAAGAACAAACTAAAAAATGATATAAGGGAGCAAATACAGGTGGTAAAAGATCATTTTGACAAAGATCTCCAAAAACAAATACAGAAAGCAAAAGATTACTTCAATAGGGAGATAGAGGTTCTAAAGAGAAACCAAACAGAAATTCTGGAAATGAAAGAAGCAATAAAGCAAACTAAATGATCAATTGAAAGCATCACCAACAGATTAGACCACTTGGAAGAAAGGACCTCAGATAGCAAAGACAAAATATATATCCTGGAGAAATATCTAGATGACACAGCAAAAAATGTAAGAAATCAAGAACAGAACATTCAAGAAATATGGGACAAGATAAAAAGACCAAATTCAAGAGTGATTGGGGTGGAGGAAGGTGCAGAGTTCCAAGCCAAAGGAATGAGTAATGTATTCAATGAAATAATAGCAGAAAATTTTCCAAACTTGAGGAATGAATGGGAAAACCAAGTGCAAGAGGCTTACTGAACACCAAACGTACAAAATCACAACAGATCCACACCAAGCCACATTATAATGAAAATGCCTAATATACTGAGCAAGGAGAGAATATTAAAAGCCACCAGAGAAATGAAGCAGATTACATATAGGGGGAAACCAATTAGACTATGTTGAGAGTTTTCAACCCAGACTTTAAAAGCTAGAATATCATGGAATAGCATATATCAAGCTCTGAAAGAAAAGGATGTCAATTAAGAATCTTATACCAAGCAAAATTGAGCTTTAGATTTGAAAATGAAAAAAAACCTTCTATAACAAACAAAAGTTAAAATATTTCACAATTGAAAGCCAGCACTTCTGATCATCCTGGGAAAAATATTCCACAAAGAAGAAAAGAAAAATAACAACGAAAATCAACAAAGGGAGCTATTAAAGTAAAGGAAATACCAACCAGAGGAGAAAACAAATCGAGTTAAATACTGTAAAAAAATAAAAATGGATGGGAATAAGAATCACATCTCAGTAATAACCCTGAATGTTAATGGCCTAAACTCACCATTCAAAAGACACAGATTGTCAGGCTGGATTAAAAAAAAAAAAAAAATGACCCGACAATTTGCTGTCTCCAAGAAACACACCTCCTAGAAAAAGACATCAATAGACTGAAGGTGAAAGGCTGGGAAAAGACTTATCACTCACATGGGCTGCAGAAGCAAGCAGGGGTTTCCATTCTCATATCAAATATGGTAGAATTCAAGCCAAAGCTAATCAAAAGGGACAAAGATGGATATTTCTTACTACTTAAGGAAACCATTCATCAACAAGATATAACAATTATAAATCTATATGGCCCAAATAATGGGGCACCTACATTCATCAAACAAACCCTTCTCAAGTTCAAGAGTAAAATAGACCACAACACACATATTCTAGGGGACTTCTGTTGGAGTCCAGGCAGAAGCTGCGCCTCCAGGCAGAAGGCCACACCTCCCCAGGTGCCTTGTGAAAAATTACGGCTCCCAGGATCCTCAGGCTCCCAGGATCCTCAGTGTGACCAAAAAAACTGACCAGCAGGTGCCCTGGCCACTACCTCCTGACCTCTGGTAGCCTATAAGGCAAGGACTCACTCCAGGGGGGCTCTCTGACCCCCCACTCTATTTAAGCCACCCCCGGACTGAAATCGCTCTCTGTTCGTGCTTGTTCCTGTCCTTGTCCTCCCTTCCCTTTTCCTTGTCCTTTTGTCCCCTACCACGCCATGTGGTACCCCCAAATAAAACCATCCCTTTCTACCATGGCGTTCCGGAGTAACTTCTTGTCCTAATAAAATTCTAACATTTTGGCGCCCAACGTGGGACAATTCTTTATTCAAAAGGCAAAATTTCTCGGGAATTGCTATTTTTTTCTTTCTCTGCGGACGCTCTGCTCTCGGACACCGCTGGCTGCTGTTCTCAGGATGGGTAAGAGTCGCGAAGTTTTTTCTCTCTCTCTCCCTCTCCCTCTTTTTCTCTTCCTCTCCCTTCTCTGGGAACCTCAGCTTTCAGATCTAAAAACCTGCAGTTCTCCAGTCCATCGGCACCCTCAGTCCATCCTTAACTCTGCACACTTTTCTCCTCTCCCCGCCAGCAAACGGCGATCACCGCTACAGCGGCACGCTCTTTGTCTGCCCTCCCAGCCCACTGCCACTGCGGCGGCGCCGCGCTTCTTACTCGCTTCCTCTGACACCCGGCAACCCGGTCCACCCTGCCTCCTCTGATCTATTTTAGCCAAGCATTTCTTTGCGAGCAGGCCAAATCCCCCCACGGCCGACAATATGGGTGCACTTCTTCCTTCGTTTCAACATGCAACTTCTTAGCCTCGCGGTCACTTGTTCCACAATCAACCGGCTCTGCTACTTAGCTCCCTCCCCCTTCCGCAGATCCGCCATGTTCTTCCGCCCAAGTCTGTTTCCACTTCCGTTCCACTTCCGCCCTTCCTTGATCCGCCATCTTCTATCCCAACCCACGTGGTTTTCTCTTGCCTTACAAGCACCGCCTTCCAACACAGCCTTACCACGCGCCTTCGCTGCTGTACCTGGCGGGCCAGCGTCCTGCCTTATAGCAGCAGCGGCGGCGGCAACCACGAAACTTCCATCCCTTTTGCCTGTACTGGTGACAGACCCTCCCTCCAGCCTTCAGAGCCGCCTGCAGACGTGGGCAGCTTCTGCTCAGTTCTCCCTAAAATCTCTTCAGACCTTATGCCTAGTCCAGACTCTTTTTCCCGTTCACACGGGACACGACACATAGAGCCCCTGCCCTCCCTTTAATTCTACCTGGCTCCGGTAAGCCAGACCCCGCCACAGCCCGAAAGACTAAAAGTCTTCTTTCCTAACAGCCAGTGGCTTACACGACCCTCCCTCCCTCAATTCTCCCTAAAATCTCTTCAGGCCTTGTGCCTAGTCCAGACTCTTTTTCCCGTTCACACGGGACACGACACATAGACCAGCCACTGGCTTACGCGACCCTCCCTCCAACCTCCTGCCCTAATACAGCGGGCCTTTTCATACAACAAACTCCCTGCTAACCTCACCTTTGCCTCTTCAGGTAAAAAAACCTCAAAAGCTACATGTTTTTTTCCCTTCCCAAAGTGCGCACAATTATGTTTTTTTATGTTTTTATGTCTGTGTGTCTGTCCAGATTTCATGTAAATGTGATATCACAAATAACAAACTGAGCGCTCATAAAAATTAAAATAATGGATCCAAATATCTTTATTTCATTTCAGTCAAAATGTTCAATTCAAATTAAGGTACCTTCAAACTTCAACTAATACTGTTCAGCCTCATATTTTGGTATTTAAACTAAACAGCTAATTAATTTACAAGGTTAAATTACTCACTGTTAAATATGCCATCAGATATTAATTATTTTCATAAGTTGGTTTTTATCATCAGTGAAACAGATTAAAGTTCCAATAGGTATAAACAGATGTGTAAAATTCCTAGAAGACTGGTGCAACAGCTTCCTAAAGACCAAATCTTCACTCCTACTGTCTCAGCAGTCTACAGCACGGTAACACATGTAACAAGACAGCGGGAACCTCACAACCCCTTACCGATGCAGCCTCGACTGATGTAGAAACCTCCCAGTACCTCGCCCCCATTGACCTGGTAGACTCTAAAGTCTGAGATACTCAGACTCCCTCCCTTGCTCAGTGTGACCCCATAAAAATATTTTTCCTAAATTCAAGTTTATTACTTTTCCACAAAAAGTTAAATGCTTTCAGCCTTTCTTTAGTCCGTTCTAATTGTAATATTTTGTCAGCTAAATGCTCTCAGCCTTTCTTTAATTTGTTCTAAAATGTGATATTTTGTCAGCTAATGTTCTTACCTTCAAGAACCATCAAGACAGATAGATACCACAGACCCCGGCTACTGTAAGTTTATAAACATTAATTTAAGATTAGCTTACTGGATGGCTAAGATCAAACTTTAAATTAATCAAAAGGGCCAAGAAGACCAGTATTTGGTTCTTGTCCCAGAGTCTGCCTGTGAGGGAATAGGAAACATCTCCACAGAGCTTTATATCTCTGGGTCACATGATCTCTCAATAAGAGGGATAAATGAGACCGATAGAGGAAAAGCCAATCAGTGCTCTTGCTAAAAGGAGGGTCCATAAAAAGGGAGAAACATCCCTAAGGCTTCTGAGGAAAGCCACAAGGTCAAGCAAGACCTGGACCCATCCTTACAGAAAGCACCAAGCAGAAAATCTGCTCTCAAGTTTCCCCAAGATTCCCATCAGAAAAACAGCTGACTCTTACCAATGGTCAAAACAGAAGTCAGTTTGACAAATTTCATCCTAGACATCCAGTAACAGTTAAAACAGATGCACAACCATTTCTGAACATTTTAGAAGCAAAGGTAAAATGTTGTGTTTACATCCCTGATAACTCTATACATGTTAAAAATTTAAATTAACTCCATGATATACATTAACATGTTCCAAATGCTGCAACATTTATTCAGTACTTATGTTTTTTGTGTTCTCTCATACCAACTCAAAATAATCTTCTCTGTTTTTCCTGTTTTAAACCTCTAACCAGTTTTTTCTCAGGGACTATCAACTGTAAAAAAAAAAAAAAAAACCAACGGATGACTTTCCAACCAGAGAGCCCTGCTGAGTCCTGCCCTTATGCTGCCACCTGATGCTCATTGTGATGTGCTTCGCACTCTCCATTGGCCTCTTCACCGTAAGTCCCACCTGGTGGAACACAGGCCTATGGACAATAATCCATCTCACCTTCTTTCCCTTTGTTGCTTCCATAATAGTGTTACCTGCAAACTCACAAGACCCACAATTTCTACATGCTCTCTGGCTGACTCCCTCAGTGACTTTCTACAGAAGCCTGCTTTGACACCCTCACCATCCTATGGCTTCAAAGGAACTTCATCCATCCCATACCTGGACAGATTCATCTTTTCCACGCCTATCTCCTGGAAATTTTTTCCACCCTCCAGCTGGACCTGCCTGCCCACATCTCCCCCCTCAAAACTACCCCACGTCGCCCCACTTCAGCTCTGAAGCAGCCAGATTGAAACACGACGCCCCGCTTCCTAAGAAATCAAAAAGGGGGGAATGTTGGAGTCCAGGCAGAAGCTGCGCCTCCAGGCAGAAGGCCACACCTCCCCAGGTGCCTTGTGAAAAACTACGGCTCCCAGGATCCTCAGGCTCCCAGGATCCTCAGCGTGACCAAAAAAACTGACCAGCAGGTGCCCTGGCCACTACCTCCTGACCTCTGGTAGCCTATAAGGCAAGGACTCACTCCAGGGGGGCTCTCTGACCCCCCACTCTATTTAAGCCACCCCCGGACTGAAATCGCTCTCTGTTCGTGCTTGTTCCTGTCCTTGTCCTCCCTTCCCTTTTCCTTGTCCTTTGTCCCCTACCACGCCATGTGGTACCCCAAATAAAACCATCCCTTTCTACCATGGCGTTTCCGGAGTAACTTCTTGTCCTAATAAAATTCTAACATTTTGGCGCCCAACGTGGGGCAATTCTTTATTCAAAAGGCAAAATTTCTCGGGAATTGCTATTTTTTTCTTTCTCTGCGGGACGCTCTGCTCTCGGACACCGCTGGCTGCTGTTCTCAGGATGGGTAAGAGTCGCGAAGTTTTTTCTCTCTCTCTCCCTCTCCCTCTTTTTCTCTTCCTCTCCCTTCTCTGGGAACCTCAGCTTTCAGATCTAAAAACCTGCAGTTCTCCAGTCCATCGGCACCCTCAGTCCATCCTTAACTCTGCGCACTTTTCTCCTCTCCCCGCCAGCAAACGGTGATCACCGCTACAGCGGCACACTCTTTGTCTGCCCTCCCAGCCCACTGCCACTGCGGCGGCGCCGCGCTTCTTACTCGCTTCCTCTGACACCCGGCAACCCGGTCCACCCTGCCTCCTCTGATCTATTTTAGCCAAGCATTTCTTTGCGAGCAGGCCAAATCCCCCCACGGCCGACAATATGGGTGCACTTCTTCCTTCGTTTCAACATGCAACTTCTTAGCCTCGCGGTCACTTGTTCCACAATCAACCGGCTCTGCTACTTAGCTCCCTCCCCCTTCCGCAGATCCGCCATGTTCTTCCGCCCAAGTCTGTTTCCACTTCCGTTCCACTTCCGCCCTTCCTTGATCCGCCATCTTCTATCCCAACCCACGTGGTTTTCTCTTGCCTTACAAGCACCGCCTTCCAACACAGCCTTACCACGCGCCTTCGCTGCTGTACCTGGCGGGCCAGCGTCCTGCCTTATAGCAGCAGTGGCGGCGGCAACCACGAAACTTCCATCCCTTTTGCCTGTACTGGTGACAGACCCTCCCTCCAGCCTTCAGAGCCGCCTGCAGACGTGGGCAGCTTCTGCTCAGTTCTCCCTAAAATCTCTTCAGACCTTATGCCTAGTCCAGACTCTTTTTCCCGTTCACACGGGACATGACACATAGAGCCCCTGCCCTCCCTTTAATTCTACCTGGCTCCGGTAAGCCAGACCCCGCCACAGCCCGAAAGACTAAAAGTCTTCTTTCCTAACAGCCAGTGGCTTACATGACCCTCCCTCCCTCAATTCTCCCTAAAATCTCTTCAGGCCTTGTGCCTAGTCCAGACTCTTTTTCCCGTTCACACAGGACACGACACATAGACCAGCCACTGGCTTACGCGACCCTCCCTCCAACCTCCTGCCCTAATACAGCGGGCCTTTTCATACAACAAACTCCCTGCTAACCTCACCTTTGCCTCTTCAGGTAAAAAAACCTCAAAAGCTACATGTTTTTTCCCTTCCCAAAGTGCGCACAATTATGTTTTTTTTATGTTTTTATGTCTGTGTGTCTGTCCAGATTTCATGTAAATGTGATATCACAAATAACAAACTGAGCGCTCATAAAAATTAAAATAATGGATCCAAATATCTTTATTTCATTTCAGTCAAAATGTTCAATTCAAATTAAGGTACCTTCAAACTTCAACTAATACTGTTCAGCCTCATATTTTGGTATTTAAACTAAACAGCTAATTAATTTACAAGGTTAAATTACTCACTGTTAAATATGCCATCAGATATTAATTATTTTCATAAGTTGGTTTTTATCATCAGTGAAACAGATTAAAGTTCCAATAGGTATAAACAGATGTGTAAAATTCCTAGAAGACTGGTGCAACAGCTTCCTAAAGACCAAATCTTCACTCCTACTGTCTCAGCAGTCTACAGCACGGTAACACATGTAACAAGACAGCGGGAACCTCACAACCCCTTACCGATGCAGCCTCGACTGATGTAGAAACCTCCCAGTACCTCGCCCCCATTGACCTGGTAGACTCTAAAGTCTGAGATACTCAGACTCCCTCCCTTGCTCAGTGTGACCCCATAAAAATATTTTTCCTAAATTCAAGTTATTACTTTTCCACAAAAAGTTAAATGCTTTCAGCCTTTCTTTAGTCCGTTCTAATTGTAATATTTTGTCAGCTAAATGCTCTCAGCCTTTCTTTAATTTGTTCTAAAATGTGATATTTTGTCAGCTAATGTTCTTACCTTCAAGAACCATCAAGACAGATAGATACCACAGACCCCGGCTACTGTAAGTTTATAAACATTAATTTAAGATTAGCTTACTGGATGGCTAAGATCAAACTTTAAATTAATCAAAAGGGCCAAGAAGACCAGTATTTGGTTCTTGTCCCAGAGTCTGCCTGTGAGGGAATAGGAAACATCTCCACAGAGCTTTATATCTCTGGGTCACATGATCTCTCAATAAGAGGGATAAATGAGACCGATAGAGGAAAAGCCAATCAGTGCTCTTGCTAAAAGGAGGGTCCATAAAAAGGGAGAAACATCCCTAAGGCTTCTGAGGAAAGCCACAAGGTCAAGCAAGACCTGGACCCATCCTTACAGAAAGCACCAAGCAGAAAATCTGCTCTCAAGTTTCCCCAAGATTCCCATCAGAAACAGCTGACTCTTACCAATGGTCAAAACAGAAGTCAGTTTGACAAATTTCATCCTAGACATCCAGTAACAGTTAAAACAGATGCACAACCATTTCTGAACATTTTAGAAGCAAAGGTAAAATGTTGTGTTTACATCCCTGATAACTCTATACATGTTAAAAATTTAAATTAACTCCATGATATACATTAACATGTTCCAGATGCTGCAACATTTATTCAGTACTTATGTTTTTTGTGTTCTCTCATACCAACTCAAAATAATCTTCTCTGTTTTTCCTGTTTTAAACCTCTAACCAGTTTTTTCTCAGGGACTATCAACTGTAAAAAAAAAAAAAAAAAAAACCAACGATGACTTTCCAACCAGAGAGCCCTGCTGAGTCCTGCCCTTATGCTGCCACCTGATGCTCATTGTGATGTGCTTCGCACTCTCCATTGGCCTCTTCACCGTAAGTCCCACCTGGTGGAACACAGGCCTATGGACAATAATCCATCTCACCTTCTTTCCCTTTGTTGCTTCCATAATAGTGTTACCTGCAAACTCACAAGACCCACAATTTCTACATGCTCTCTGGCTGACTCCCTCAGTGACTTTCTACAGAAGCCTGCTTTGACACCCTCACCATCCTATGGCTTCAAAGGAACTTCATCCATCCCATACCTGGACAGATTCATCTTTTCCACGCCTATCTCCTGGAAATTTTTTCCACCCTCCAGCTGGACCTGCCTGCCCACATCTCCCCCCTCAAAACTACCCCACGTCGCCCCACTTCAGCTCTGAAGCAGCCAGATTGAAACACGACGCCCCGCTTCCTAAGAAATCAAAAAGGGGGGAATGTTGGAGTCCAGGCAGAAGCTGCGCCTCCAGGCAGAAGGCCACACCTCCCCAGGTGCCTTGTGAAAAACTACGGCTCCCAGGATCCTCAGGCTCCCAGGATCCTCAGCGTGACCAAAAAAACTGACCAGCAGGTGCCCTGGCCACTACCTCCTGACCTCTGGTAGCCTATAAGGCAAGGACTCACTCCAGGGGGGCTCTCTGACCCCCCACTCTATTTAAGCCACCCCCAGACTGAAATCGCTCTCTGTTTGTGCTTGTTCCTGTCCTTGTACTCCCTTCCCTTTTCCTTGTCCTTTGTCCCCTACCACGCCATGTGGTACCCCAAATAAAACCATCCCTTTCTACCATGGCATTCCGGAGTAACTTCTTGTCCTAATAAAATTCTAACAACTTCAACACACCTCTGTCACCAATGGATAGATCATCCAAACAAAAGCTAAATAAAGAAACTGTAGGACTCATTAAAACAATTAATAACTTAAACCTAATGGACATATACAGAATATTTCATCCCTCAGTGAGTGAATACACTTTCTTCTCAGCAACACATGGCTCCTTCTCCAAAATAGACCTTATATTATGCCATAAGGCAAATCTCAGCAAATATAAAAAAAGTAGAGATATTACCCTGCATTCCATCAGATCATAATGGGATGAAATTGGAAATCAATGCCAAAACAAGAAACAACAAAAAAAAAACTATTCTAACAACTGGAAGCTAAACAACATGTTACTGAATGAACAAGGGTTTGAAGAAGAAATCAAGGAGGAGATTAAAAAATTCCTAGAGGTAAATGAAAACGCAGATACATCATATAGAAATCTCTGGGACACTATAAAGGCAGTAGTAAGAGGAAAATTCATTGCACTGAATTCATTCCTTAAAAGAAAAAAAAAATGACTTAACATCACACCTCAAAGCACTAGAAAAAGAGGAACAAATTGACACTAAGAGTAGTAGAAGACAGGAAATAATTAAAATCAGAGCTGAAATTAATGAAATTGAGACTAAAGAAACAATTCAAAGAATTGACAAAACTAAAAGTTGGTTCTTGGAAAAAAATAACTAAAATTGACAATGCTAACAAAAAGAAGAGAAAAAACTCAAATTAATAACATCCCTGATGAAAAAGGAAATATCACAACAAACACCTCAGATATACAGCAGATAATTAGACATTATTTTGAAAACTTGTACTCTAATAAAATAGAAAATACTGAATGCTTTGACAGATTTCTAGAGTCATAAGAATTGCCCAAACTAGAACAGGAGGCCATACACAATTTAAACAGATCAATTTAAATCGAGGAAATAGAAGACGCCATCAAAAAGCTACCATCAAGAAAAAGTCCAGGTTCTGATGGGTTTAAGCCTAGTTCTATAAGACCTTCAAAGAAGAAACTAATACCAATGCTCTTCAAACTATTTCAAGAAATAGAAAAAGAGGGAGCTCTTCCAGACTCTTTCTATGATGCCAATATTACATTAATCCCAAAGCCAGGCAAAGACACAGCCAAAAAAGAAAACTTCAGGCCAATATCTTTAATGAACATAGATGCAAAAATCCTCAACAAAATTCAGGCAAATTGAATACAAAAACATATCAAAAAGATAGTGCACCACAATCAAGTGGGGTTTATCCCAGAGATGCAAGGTTGGTTGAACATTCGGAAATCAATAAACATAATACATCACATCAATAGACTCAAAGATAAGAACCATATGATCATCTCAATAGATACAGATAAAGCATTTGACAAAATACAACACTGCCTTATGTTCAAAACACTAGGAAAACTAGGAATAACAGGAACATATCTCAACATCATAAAAGCTATTTATGCAAAGCCCAAGCTAACATTATCTTAAATGGAGAAAAATTGAAAGCATTTCCTCTAAAAACTGGAACAAGACAGGGATGCCCCCTTTCACCACTGCTATTTAACATAGTACTTGAAACTCTGGCTAGAGCAATTCGACAGACAAAAGAAATTAAAGGGATCCAGATAGGAAAAGAAGAGCTCAAATTAGCACTATTTGCTGATGACATGATAATATACCTAGAAGACCCAAAAAACTCTACCAGAAAACTTTTACAACTAGTAAATGAATTCGGCAAAGTAGCAGGATACATCAGTGACAAATCCTCTGAAAGGGAGATGATGAAAACTACCCCATTTACGTCAAATATATATATATATCTGGGAATCAACTTAACGAAAGAGGTGAAGGACCTCTATAACGAAAACGATAGAACACTAAAAATAGAAATTATAGAAGACCTCAGAAGATAGAAAGACCTACCTTGTTCTTGGATAGGTAGAACTAATATTGTCAAAATGTCCATACTACCAAAAGCATTATACAGATTTAATGCAATTCCAATCAAAATCCCATTGACATTCCTCAAAGAAATAGAAAAAGCAGTCATGAACTTCATTTGGAAAAATAAGAGACGCAGAATAGCCAAAGCAATAATTAGCAAGAAAAGTGAAGCAGGTGGCATCACCATACCAGACTTTAAATTATACTATAGAGCAATAGTAACAAAAACAGCATGGTATTGGCACCAAAACAGACTGGTAGACCAATGGTACAGAATTGAGGACACAGAGACTAATACATATAATTTCAGCTATCTTATATTAGACAAAGGTGCCAAAAATGTATAGTGGAGAAAGGATAGCCTCTTCAACAAATGGTGCTAGGAAAACTGGAAATCCATATGCAACAAAATGAAATTAAACCTTTATCTCTCACCATGCACAAAATTCTATACAAAGTGGATCAAGAACCTAGGAATTAGACCAGAGACAATACACCTAATAGAAGAAATAGTAAGCTCCAATTTCCAACATGTCAGATGTCAGATTAGGCCCCAAATTCCTTAATAAGAATGCTGTAGCACAAGAATTAATATCAAGAATCAATGAATGGGATAGATTCAAACTAAAAAGCTTCTTCTCAGCAAAAGAAACAAACAGTGAGGTGAATAGAGAGCCAACTATTTGGGAACAAATATTTAATACATGTACATCAGATAGAGCACTAATTTCTAGAATATATAAAGAACTCAAAAAACTTAACTCCAAAAAAACAAATAACCCCATCAATAAATGGGCTAAGGAATTGAAAAGACACTTCTCAGAAGAAGATACATAATTAATCAACAAATACATGAAAAAATGCTCAACATCGCTGGCAATTAGAGACATGCAAATCAAAACTACTCTAAGATTTCATTTTACTCCAGACAGAATGGCATCTATTAAGAACACAAACAACAATAAATGTTGGAGAGGATGTGGGGAAAAAGGCACACTCATACATTGATGGTGGGACTGCAAAATGGTGCAACCATTATGGAAGGCAGTATGGAGATTTCTAGGAAAACTGGAAATAGAACCACCCTATGACCCAGCCATCCCACTCCTGGGTCTATTCCCAAAGGACTTAAAAACAGCATATTGCAGTGACACAGCCACTTCAATGTTTATTGCAGCACAATTCACAATAGCTAGATTGTGGAACCAAACTAGATGTCCCTCAGTTGATGAATGGATAAAGGAAATGTGGTACATATACACAATGGAATTTTACTTAGCAATAAAAGAAAATAAAATAATGGCATTTGCAGGTAAATGGATGAAGTGGGAGAATATAATGCTAAGTGAAGTTAGTCAATCTCAAAAATCCAAATACCTAATGTTTTCTCTGATATAAGGAGGGTGATTCACAGTGGTGTTGGGTTGGGGTACATAGGCAGATTAGAGGAACGCTATAAAGGTCAAAGTGGAGGCAGGGGAAGGAAGGGAGCAAAAGGGGATGGAGGGAGAAAAAAGAAAAGGTGGTTGAATAAGATGGATGTCATTATCCTAAATGCATGATTGAAGATTTGAATGGTACAAATATACATTGTATACAAACAGTGTTTTGTGAATTATATGCTCTATATGTATATTGTGAATTATAATGCATACTACTATTATAAATACAACAACTTTGAATAAAAATTTAAAAATGAATAAATCAGCACCTATATTTACTGATTTTTCTTCTTATAGTCCCACTAAAATTAAAAAAGATATTAGAAAAATAAAAATACCACTCTTTTAAGAATGTTCCACCTTAAATAATGTTTTAAATTATCAGAATTAAAATTTGGAGGAATTTTTTAGAAGACACAAAGTATATGGGTTCACAGTGATAATGGAATGAGCTAGAATTGAAGAATTCACAACCACATTTACCAAGGAAGAGAAGCTTGAAAGTTCTGAATATAAGCTGAATATTCCTTAAAACCCTATTTAATAACCCTGTAGTTATTTATATTAGTGAGTGATAGAAAAACAATCTAAGGAGGTGGCTAGGTTATTACAATATTATTTAAATAGTGATAAAACAGAAATATTGCATTTTGGCAATTAACTTCAACATAAAACAACAAACAGCAGTGGCCATAAATGCACAAATTTTATACCACAAAATATATGATGCACCTAGGAAATGACAAGCTTTCCTCTCCTTTTCTGTCCCCATCACACTATTGTTCTTTGCAGGTGGTCTGAAATAAGAAGTACAACCACCAGGGAACAGTTCAATAATATCTCAAACCTCAAAACATGAGGAGAAATTGACAGCCTCTATCACCATATAAACATATTATACTTTGGGTACAGGGACTTAGACCTAAGTTTTGAGTTCAAAGAAACTGAACCTACCTGCTGGGATTTGAAAACAAATTACAACCACCAACCACCTCAGCCAACAATAACAACAAATGGTTTGAACCTGAAAGACAGAGCTACTTTCCCCTCTATAGCTCTGCTGAGGAGAAAATAGAGAGGTACTCTATAGGAATATACTTCTGACACTAAAAATGAAGGTGCTTTCTTACACATTTGTCATGGACAGTGCTAGTACCTTGTCCAGAGCTCTTTACTCAGTTTATACACCAATCTTCCAGTTGCTTTGAAAGTTTGCCGTCAATAGCTCATGGCTCATCCCCAGGCCTATCCTGCTTCCATCAGGTCCCTTCCTCTGACAGCATTCCTTCAATAAATCACAGGGACATGCAACTCTTGCTTGATTTCTACATTCAGGGAACCCTAACTAGGATAGCATTTGAGTCTCTATGTGTCATTCTTCCCTACAATTTTATTTGTTCAACAGTTTTAGAAACCAGGAATAAAGCAAACTGTGTGTATTTGGTATGAAGTTGTGTATTTTGAATTCAATAAGCTATAGTTTTATGACCAATGATTTCAGTGTTCAATCACAGACCCAAAATGGTGTAAAACTACATGCAGTTAAAAATCTATTAAGGATTTAGATAAACAAATATGTAGTTTTACTAATTCAAAACAGATGCCCAAATCGTTTTTTTTTTTATCACTAATTTCCCATATAAACAATGTCCAAACTTTTGTGAGGTAGTATTTTTTAAAATGAAGAAAATGTTAGCTAAATTATGTATTATGCTGTATGCTTTTCAAAATGGCTACGTTAGTGCCTGACCTGATAGCATTTCTTCCATTTGCTTTTATCCAAACCCTAATAACATGTCTCATAGGAGTCCAACTTTTATATTAAAATTTAGAATTATTAGTTTATGTGGGAATAGAATCTCTCTTATGGAAAGGTGAAGGGAGACAAGATATTTCTCATCTGCATTAATGAAAAAATAATATTGTATTTCCCTGCACCACAGCCTATGAGAGAATATTTTAAAACATCCCAGCGAAAATAGAATATGATTTTTTGCTCAAATTTAGCTTTATATATACAGGAAAGATGTGTATCCTTGCTCTAAGTCTTCAAAATATCTTTTAAAAATCATTCTAAACCAATTTAAAAACTGGAAAGTGCTCAGGCCATTCAAATATAAAATAAAGCAGTTAAAAAGAGGGTACACTACAGATGCACAGTTCTTCTGCTCCTCTTAAAGTCAGATTTGATGGTGGGTGTGTCAAAGGTGAATGTTTATAAACAGTTTAAATATGAAAAACTACTTAGTAAAAACAAGAAAAGGAGAAGTAGATATTTGAGTACAAAGGGCCATTGAGGGAAGTCATATATAGATAAGCTAAGCAAAGGAAGCTGTCATATATTGAAGATAAATGAGACACAGATATGCCTAAGCATCCAGAAGTGGAAAATAATCAGATACAGAAAATGCGAAAGAGGCAATTGAGAAAAGAGAATGTCTTTGCAAGATTAATCAACATAACAGTATTTTAAGTAATATGAGTATTAGTATTACACTGAGAAGAAAAATAAAGTTCCTATTTATAATTATACCATATCTTTGTTGCCATTTCTTGCTTCAAAATATAATTTTTAATATGCCTGTGGCTTATTTTTCCTAAAATAAGAATCATTGGTACCTTTGAAATACTGATTTAATAATAAATCATTTGAATAATCATTATAAGCAAGCATTCCTAAGCAGAAAGAATAGTATTAACCATAGTATTTTAATTCTGTATGAACCCAAACTTACATGTACATTATTATTTTATACATACATGGCATTTTATACAATCATGCCTTACTAATGGCATGAAGAATGTGTTTCTAGCCAGGCATGGTAGTGCACTCCTGTAATCCCAGCTATTTGGGAGGCTGAGGCAGGAGGATCATGACTTCAAATCCAGCTTCAGCAATTTAATAGGGCCCTAAGCAATTCAGTGAGACTCTATCTCTAAATAAAATATTTTTCAAAAAGGGCTGGGGATGTGGTTCAGTGGTTAGGTACCTCTGCATTCAATCCCTGGTGCCAAGAAAAAAAAAGAAAGAAAAAAAGAAAGAAAGAAAGAAAGAAAAGAGTTTCTTTAATGTGCTTCTTTCTCTTCTGAGCAAGAACATTAATTTTGTAAAAGAATACTAGAGCTACATGTGGACTCTTTAGTAACCATATAGAACATAACAAGGCTATGATTAGTTACATTGCTTTTGAAATCAATTCTTTTTGGAAGAGGCAGCATTTTATTAGAGAAATTATTGAATACATTAAATTCTAACAAATAACCATGAAAAAAAAGAAAAATTGTGATTAGTTAGGACATTTAAAATGAGAGTTTAAATAAATTAACATCAGCCAGATAAGTTATTTGTTATAAACATTAACAATCAGAAAGACTGAATTAGAAAGGTAAAAACAGGTTTTTCCTGGGAAAAAAAAATCTGAAATCAATTGCTTTTAATGTATAATTGCAGGAGGGTGGAATAAATGCCAATACAAACATCCTCTGCACCACAATTTTTCACTGATCGGCTCCATAAAGTGACACCTGCAGCCAAAGCAAAAAGCCATTGTACCAGTAGGGCTTAAACAAACAAAAAGAACTTCAAGATCATTATTTTGAGAGACAATCAATGAATGAAATTATGGTGGTGAAGTATAGTTAAGTAGGAATTTCTTGGAATATAAGTGAGGTTACAAAATTACAGTGTCTTTTAGAAATAATGTTTAGGATAAAAATTATGGAAAATATCTATCTGATAATTAAGGTTAGCTACAGTATTTCTGATCATAGTCTTTTTAGTTTTCAGCACTGGAGAGAAGGAAGCAAGCATGTTTTTCTGGCTGATATTTTCATCAGGAAACTATGTTTTCGTGGTCTAGCTGCAATTTCTCTGTGTATGGCATAAAATGAATCTCATTGGATATGACTTTTCTAAAAGCTCTGCATTTGCATTATTACAAAAATGTAGTTACTAGACTTGATATTTATATGTGTCATCTTCTGGGTTAATTTTTATATAATGTTTTAGGTAAAGATAATTTAACAATTTGAATGCATTATGAAATTAAATGATAGAAAAATGTAAGTACTATTCTTATATATTTTTTCAAAGCATGTACCTTTTAAATGAATCCAAGTATTCATGTAGCTATCCACTACTATGATGTATAATTATATATTAACCTTACTGTTGGAAAGTATGTGTACAGGAATGTGAAAGTAAATGCATAGATATATGCATGTGTTGCTTCAAAACAGACTTCTACTGGCATGGAAAAATCCAGCATGATTTTGAAGTCTGGTAGTAAATCCACCACAAAAAATTATATTTTAAATGAACTTTACATTATGGTTTATATTCTTTAAAACATTTTACAACAGTTTTAAAAACAAGTCTCACAAAGGAAGTACATTAAGAATTAAAAACCTATTTTCTACAAAGAAGTCTATGTAATAGTGAATCACACTGTGGTCTACATAAACATGATAATAAGTGTTACTGAATTTTTTTTTTTCATTTATCACCTGTAAGTTTTAGCATACTTATTATTTTTCTAATTTTTCTTTATAATTTTACCAAAATAACATGATACAGATGGGCAATCACTGCAAAATTCTGCATGTGGAACTGTAACCACAGCCATCACGTGTGGCTTTTAATGTCATTAAAATTTGGGTAACACCGTGTCTCTAGAGGAGATGAGCTGAAATAATAATGTGACATGTTTTTGTACTTTTCCTCTCACCAGAAGTCTCCCCCAGCATGCTTCTTTCCACCTTCCCTTTATGTTCCAAAGAAAGGTAGAAAATCAGTAACTGGAGAGGAACACTGAATTCACACCAGCTTTGGAAAACTGAGTTTGAAATCTGGCAGCCTGTGAGTTCCAGAAGATTCACATTGTCTGTTAAATAGTTGAAATAGTTCACTGCTTTTACTCATAACTTTTTAAAATAAATTAATTCACCTATCAAAATGTATTAAGTCACTTACTTATCCAGGTTTCTATATAGACGTGGAGAGTACGATAGGAACTAAAAAAAAAAAAGATACCTACGGTAATAAAACCTAATAGGCTAGCAAGACTAAGTATATTTTAAGAAATAATTCACCATACAATTTTAAAGAGTAACAAATAATGAGAAAAATATGAATAAAAAAATAGGGTAAAGAGCATTTGTAGCTGATTTCCATTGAATTTTACAGAAGTCTTTACAGCAGATGATTTGTAAGACAAAGACTGGAGAGATTGGCCATATGCTGCAACACAGCATATCAGGTAGAGACAGATTTGAGCACAAGGACTCTAATGTGAAACGAGGTCAGCATTTTCTTAGAAAGTCATCATATTAGCAGTGTGGTAAGCTAATGGTAAGATGGTACCAAGCAAGAGAAAAAATGTTGACTATATTTTTCTACCTTAAAATACTTTTCATCAGCATTTCTAAATGTGTATTAGAAGCCATAGTAGATCCTGTACAAGATTTTTTAGATAATCAACATATGCATTATAATCTATAGCCATATGTCTGTCATTGCAACTTAAACTTCAGGCCCACTAAGTCATTTTTAAAGAGTTCTTTCTTTCAGTATCCCTTTGATAATGCAAGAATGCCATGTACTGTCCAAACACTTTCACTTTTTTTGTATGTATTTGTTGTTGTTGTTTTGGTTTTGGTTTGTTTTGTGGTGCGAGAGATCAAACCCAGGGCTACACATAGACCAGGCAAGCATTCTTCCACTGAACTACATCAGCACCCCTGGGTCTCTCACTTTTGACATTCTAAAAAGTTCTACATCTGCTAAGGATATGGTACTGCAATGATAAAGCAGGGTATCTTAGTCAGTTTGGGCTTCTCTAACAAAATCACCATAGACTGGGTGGCTTAAACAACAATCATGCATTTCTCACTGTTCTGGATAATGGAATTCCAATACCAGCCTGCCAGCATGGTTGGGGTGATAAGGGTCTTCTTACTGGTTTACAGATGGCAGCCTTCTTGCTGTATCCTTTCACTAGGTAACAAATCCTCCCTTGTGTCCTATCTTTTTGGAGACACTAATCCCATTCATTAGTGTTGCACCTTCCTGACCTAATTATTTACTAAACACCCGGCCTCCAAATAAATTCTTATTGGGGATTAGGGCTTTAACATACTCATTTTATGGAGACACAACATTCAGTTCATCACACAAGGTAAGGAAGAAATCACATACTAAAAGTACACAACAAATGGATGAAGATATATATATCTTCCTCAAACATATATATATATATATATATATATATATATATATATATTTGTGTGTGTGTGTGTATTTGACTTATGGCATAGATACATAATATTTTCTACTTACTGATATGTTAAAATCCACAAATCTAAGTCCAAATACATGCATTAATGTGTAAATTATGAGTTTGTGTTTTTAATATTGTAAAATACTTTAAATTTACCTTAAATTATTGTAAATACTATATTTAATATTCTATTATATTTTATATTGATGCAAATAAAAACAAATTAACAAAAGTTATAATGGGAAAATTTTTGTAAACTAAATGCAACACTTTTAAACATACACACAGTACTTCATGTGACCAAATTTCCAGTAGATTCCTACCAAACTCTTTAGCCTAAAAAACTATGAAAATAAGGAGAAAATGAAACTACAATGCTCATATGCTGCTGAGGCAAATCTCTGGGGATTTTTAGGAAGAAGCTGAGTGTTTTGCATTTTTCTGGGAGAAAAGAACAAGTAGTTTATAATCCTTGGAAATTCTGCATAGTGTCTTAGCATTCTGAGAATTCATTGAAATTACTTTATTGAGCTACACAAACTCTAAAAAACGAATTTAAAATGGCAGGTCCAACAATCTATCACAAAGCAACGAATATGTGCTGTGAAAATGCACGGCCTTAAGTAGGGTGCTCTGACAAAGAAGCATTTATATATAAGAAAATGAAGTTTTGATTTGAATATTTTTCTACTTTTTAATATGGATAATTGATTAAACTAACAAGGTTATATGTTTAATATACATATACATATTTATCAATAATAGATATATTTACCAGTGAATAATATTATATAAGCAGGCTGAAGTAAATGCCATTTGTTAAATGATTTCCACTTTACAATACACAGATTTCTATTTTCTATTTTCCTTTTTTTGGGGGGAGAGGTACCAAGGATTAAATTTAGGGGCACTCGATCACTGAGTCACAATCCCCAGCCCTATTTTGTATTTTATTTAGAGACAGGGTCTCACCGAGTTGCTTAGCACCTGGATTTTGGTGAGGCTGGCTTTGAATTCCCAATTCTCCTGTCTCAGACTCCGGGAGCCACTGAGATTACAGGCATAAACCACCACACTTGGGTATTTTCCTTCTTTTATACTTCTATAGTACTGGGGATTGAATTCAGGATTATCTACCACTGGGCTACACCCTAGCCCATTAATATTTTATTCTGGGACAAGGGCTTCCTAAATTGCTGAGGCTGGCCTCTCATTGGAGATCTTCCCACCTCAGCCTCCCAAATACCTGGGATTACAGGTGTTTGTAATTTGCCCACTGATCTGGCGAATTTCTTCATTCTAATCCAGGAGGGGACATTTAAAATTCTGATTTGGGGGGGATTAGGAAGAGAATAAAAAATAGATTAAGAAAACAAAACATCCTAGAAACTCATTTTAGAACATGCATTAATGTTGTATTTAACAATTTAAAACAAACACTAACAGGAACTTCATTCATGGGAAAATGAATAATTTATTCCACAACATCTTAGAGCAGAGGCTAGACATAAGGGTACAGTTGAATATTTTTCGCTGAAATGGCATTTCTTCCAGAAAATATATAAATTTTTATTTTCCTTAATAACTTTCACAGCAGTTCTGTTTTGTAATTTACCAACATCATTTTTTTCAAGAGCATATATGATACTGTCCTTTCAAAAAGAATAAGAATTTTTTTTTGTAAATGAATTGAGACTGAGTTCTTCTTTAGAAAAGAAGACTTCCTTGCATTTTTCTTTCTATATATATAATTTCATAAAGCTATTCCACCTTTGAATGTAATGTATAGCCTTACAAACATGCATATCAAATTTTCAAGGGTATTTTGATCACAGCATCTTTAAACTATGAAAAGCAGGTGTTAGAGTAGAAGTAGCATTATAATTTTTATTGTAGTTCCAGTGATATAATACTATTATCCTAATATGGAAATTTTGTATATCTTAGGCCATTATGTGTGAGGTTTATGAATAGGTAATGTTATAAAGTACAGGCTTTCAGCAATCTTTTCACTATTAAGTTCAACACCCAAGTGCTAAAGTGTAAGCTACCTGGTACCAAAAACCGGGAGGAAAACTCTCGGAGGCAGAGTAAAGCTTTTACTACTTTTACTTCTACTTTCTTAGAGAGAGCTTAGAGAGGGAAAGAAAGATTTTTAGAGAGAAAGATTAAAGCGAGCTTTTCTTCTTGTCTTCTTAGCTTAGAGTCTTAGAGAGAAAGAAAGATAGAGCTTCTTCTTAGCTTAGAGTCTTAGAGAGAAAGAAAGATAGAGCTTAGCTTAGAGAAAGATTAGAGCTTCTTTCTTCTCTCTTCTTTCTTCCTTCTTCTTTCTTCTGTCTTCTGTCTTCTGTCTTCCTTGGGAGCCTCGGCCTAACTCTGACCAGTCATTACTTCTTCTATCTGGTTTCTCTTCTGTAACCACTCTGCCTACGTTCTGGCCGCTCTGATTCTTCTGACTGACCGAGTGACTGCCCGACTGACTGAATTCTCCGTTCTCCTAACTCGGACCGCTTTCACCCGGTTATATACCTTCAGCTTTGCGGGTGCCTACAGGTGCGTCACATACATATCAGGTGGAACTTATGGCTTCCAGCTAGCTGCAATAGCCCTTCCTAATTAGGGCTCCTTCACTAAAGGCTTAGAGTTATTTTAGGTTTATTATAATAAAAGCCTACCACTAGATAGAGTTCTCATATACTTAGATAAAAATTAAGAAAACAAAGAACTTTGTTCAGATATGAAAAATCATTCTTTTTGAATAAAAACAAATAATATTTAGTGACAAATATCTGTACATAGAATTACATTTTTCTACAAAAATTTTATATGTATTACTAGTACTAAAAAGGCAGTTACTTTTACCTTAAAAAAAAAAAAAAAAAAAAGTCCAGAGAATGACTGGGCATGACTTAAAAGGTGACTTTTTTATTTCTAGAAGCCCTAGAGGAATAAGTTCTCCTTCCCATATATTACTATAATTAATAATACTTAAAGTCTTTATATAGCATTTCTTTAGGGGAATTCAAAACAGGTTACTATTTTTTATATCAACTTCAAGGAGCAGAAATGTTTCCTTAATAATTTAAAAAATAATCTTATACAACCTTATACATTACTCAAGGACAGTAGGATTAGTCAGTTTTAAAAATCAGTATTATATCCAAGATACCATTAAAAATCTACTTGTGAGGCACAAAACTGCACCACATTCCCATCTACCCCAATTAAACCCTGAAAAGTAAGGTAGAGAATTCCTTGAAGAGAAAAACTGACATTTTAATTTTGTGTAATAAAAAGCATCATTTTATCTTATCAAAAAGTATAAATAAACAAGTTGAAACCCCCAATTTTATTTTATGTTTTATTATTTTGTTATTGCAATGTAAATACACAAAATAGTGGGATTCATTATGCCATATTCAGACATGCACATAATGTAATTTGTCAATCAGTCCCCACTATTTTCACTTTTCTTCTCTTCCATCCCCAAATCCATTTGCCTTACTATACTGATCTCCCTTCTATCATTATTATTTTTTAGTTAGTGCATTATAATCATACATGTAAGCAGGATCTACTATGGTGTATTTCTACATAGCATAATTTGGTAAATTTTGTTCCTCATTATTAAAACCCTAATTTCATTATTGATAATGTATGAAATTAACTCATCTGTATCTGTTGCCATAAGCTGTCTTGCTGTCTTTGATTTGCAGTCAGAATCTAGGTGAAAAAACTTGAGGCACAACCACTATTCTCTTTGTATGTTCTATTTCTAGACAAATGGGGACATTCCGGCAACACCAAAGGAACAAGTATTGTCAATGGAGAGATAGCATCCCTTGGTACCTTGACCACTGGGATGAACACTGACATTGATTTAGTGGAAAGGAAGAGGAAATATTGGTTCTTAAACTTAATCGTTCCAGGTAAAAGTGGCTTGAAGCCTAATCTTGAGGTTGCAGAATCCAGCAGGAACAATTGTTTGTGGAGCACCAGTCATGATCATTAGCACAACAAAAAAGACGAATCCAAATAATTTTGTAAGGTTTGTGCACATTTAGCCATTTGTGAAGGACTCTGAGCTCCATATAAAATTTTTTATCAAAATTTCTCAAGATACACAATCTAGATTATTTTTAAAATATTAAATTCCTCAGACAAGTGTGGTGAATTTGTTACAGTGCTAACAGCATTAAACAAAAATTGACAATGGTAGAAAAACAAAGTTGAAACAGTTTAGTCAAGATGACCTTACAGCAACCTACATGGAGACATCAATAAGCAATAAAATAAAAAAAAACATCAAAAATATTTGAACTGCATCAAAGGATCTGTTCTTATCATGACAGTTGGCAATAGAATAGTTCTGAGAAGCAAATTTTACAATTAAAATTAAAGGGGATAATTATAATTTTATATTCACTCTAATCTGCAGGCGTTCAGATACATAAGTTTAGTAACACAACTGCTTGTGAGAAACAAAGTACAATAGAACAGTGATATACATCACCCAAAGCAATTTATAAAATAAGGAAAAAAGTAAATTTGAATGATTCCTCCAGTCATGGCAAACTTTACAAAGCACTATATTTTCAGTGCTTTTGTTGGCTGAATAATATGCCTGTCTTTTCATTGTTGAATAAATAAGCCATGCTTCCCTTTCTCTCTTATCCCATTTTTGTTTTTAGAAATCAGAATCTCATGGATTTCACACTGTACTATCC
This sequence comes from Tamias sibiricus, assembly GCA_025594165.1. NCBI lineage: Eukaryota > Metazoa > Chordata > Mammalia > Rodentia > Sciuridae > Tamias > Tamias sibiricus. Next base: position 64,192,529 of record CM046666.1, read on the forward strand.
TAGTAAAATAGGCTTTGCTTTTCTGAATTTCCACTCAGAGTTCAAGCAGATGATCACCATTAAACAAAGCTCATACCATTTCTGATTATAAACCATAAATCTAATGCCAAGCAAATACAGTATAAGGCTGCTGTGTCGCCTAACCAACAACCCTCTTTTTATAGCAAAATCATCTCTACATTTCTATAGAAGAGAGATAGCCCATGTATAATTTAGTTTATGTGAACACTCACCCTAACAGTGGCATTGCATGTTTTTTCCTGGGCTTAAATTGACAAATAAAAGGAAATATTCTAAAATCCTACTCATAGGATAAAACTATAGAAAGAGGACTTGACTTTACAGAATTGAGGTGTTTACAACATGTCTGTGTATTTCTGAGACCAAACTTGACATTGTATCAATTTTACCTGTGGTTTAAAAATGTTACCTACTGTTTCAAATCCATAAATGAAAATATGTACTATGGGAGCCTTTATTAGTATAGATCCCAAAACAATTAATTATCTGAAACCTAGTCATTAATAAAGGATAACAGCTTTAAACTCTGCAATACTTCAAAACTTTTTCAAATAAGACCACTTGAAATATTTCTTTTAATACAGTCTTAAAGGGAAAGTGTCTACACTAGAATTTCAGTGTACATACACAAGAAGATGATAAAAATTTTATTTACTGCTATGTCTTCTTGATTTTAGTGTCCATTTTACACCCCTACTTCTAATTTTTAGCAAGATCCCTCATGTTATTCATTTATTTACTTATAGTTAATATGAGCAGTTAACAGTTCCAGATTAAAATAAAACACACACCCTCAGCAGAGTCCAAATACATGGTTAAAAGAAAGAAGAAAAAATATGTATTGAAAAAATATTAAGTAATTTCCAAAATAAATAATAATTTATAGGCTGATAAATTAAATTTCTATCTCAGTATATTAAAGGCAATTAGATTGTGTTATGACTTATGATGTTATAGGAAAATCAGACAGCCTGTCCCTGTAATGAGATAAGACACAATAGTTTTTGTGGGTCCCTAATGACATTTAGAAATTACATTCTTTCATTATAATGATGTAAGGGCCTAAGTATGGTACATACTATATGATTTAAGTTTAAATGTACAAATTACACTGGACCAAAAATTAATAGGTTTGTAACAATATAATTTGCATGTAAAACAATTAACCTCAAATTTAACCTTCTCTTCATTTTATGATACTGTGAGAAAGATGGGCTTATATAAAATCAATTCTGTTTTAACTGGAATTAAGTATTATATATTCATGATTATAAAATTGAATATACTTCACAATTCCAATAAACATGGGAAATTATACATTATTTGCTTATTATTTGTTAACCTCTGTATTTCTGACAAGAGTTTTATCCATATACGGTTCTTATTCAAATCAGAAATCAACATGGGTGACTAACTTTCCAGCTTTTATAACAAGACTAGTGAAAAAGTCATAATAGCTGGTTGCTAATGGCTATATACAACACATTTTTGAAGTTTTGCATCAGGAAAAATTCTGCACCCTATGCCCTCCAAGAAATTCAACATTAATTAGTTAGAATTTTCTGTTGTACAAATTAGTTATTTGCATCCCTCACATTGTTAATATGTGTTAATTTAGATGTTCAGCCTTGGTTGGCTTTTCATGAAATCTTTTCTCTTGAATCCTCTGTTATTTTATTTTACTTTCATTTTATTAGGTTTTTTCTTTTATTTCTTTCTTTCCTTTATTTATTTATTTATTTTTGGCTAGGTTATGATTATTTTCAATTGACTACAAGGAGATGTAGAGGAAAAACAGAATATGTTTTTCCTAATAGTGCATACTAGACATTTTTTCCCATATAACTCTTCATAACCCCTTCAAAAATGGACGAAAGCACACACCTAAACACTAAGCTCTTAGTTTTCTACCTAACTTCAAGTTAAACTTATCCCTTTTAATACAAAACACCCATATGTAAATATAATTCAAGAGTACTAAAGGAAAATAACTTTTCAAATATTGAAAAATAATGAATAACATCAACTTACACAATCTTCTTAAGCCACTCCATTCACCCACTGTCATAGCCCCCAGGACTTGACTGAATAACCAAATCTAGAGAAATCTGGGTCAATGTGTACATTCTCTGTGACTTTAAGATGGTCTATTTTGTTTTCTAGTGACTAAACAACTTAATGGAAATGTAGGAAAATGTAAAAGTAAATTTTAAGCTGTTAATCTTATCAATTCCTTGTATGAAATATCTAAAAGAGATATGACTTGGTATCTTGATATTTGTGAAACTGAAAGTTTTCAGGTTTTAAGAAAGAAAGAACCCTGTAAGGTGAAATTTTATTTTACTCATTGAGGATTTTAATTGTGTGTCAAGTTTCAGAAAAAAAAAAAAGAAAAAAGAAAAGAAAAGGTGGTTGAATGAGATGGATATCATTATCCTAAATGCATGATTGAAGACCTGAAGGGTACGAATATACTTTATATACAAACAGTTGTATGTAAAAAGATGCTATATATGTGCACTATGAATTGTAATACATACTACTATTAAAAATAAAGATTTTTAAAAATCCCCCAAAAAAAGTATTGGAGATGATGAAATACTATGTATAATATAATATGGGAATTTTTTTTATTTTTCAGAAAAGAAGAATTAGGTGCATTTTATTGCTTGTTTTGTTTGTGAAAGATTTGGGCTCAAAATATGAGTCACTATAAACACATTTTTAAATTTCTACCTAAGGGAGATTTCTGTACCATATGTGTGCTAGTCAGTGTTCTGTTATTATAATGTATTGTTTGAGACAATTGCCTTATAAGGAGTAAAGGTTTCTTTTGGCTTATGTTTTTACAGGTTTCAGTCCATGATGTCTAAGCCCGTTGCTTTTGGTCTTGAAGTCAAAATGGCTTAGAGTGTGTGGTAAACCAGTTACTTGCTTTATGGTGGCCAGGAAGCAAAAAGGGAGGAAAAAGAGGGGATGGGATCCCATGATCCTCTTAACAGACATGCTCCCAGAAGACCACAAGACTTGTAACTAGGCCCCACCTCTTAAAGTTTCCAGGTCCCAACAGTGCTGTATGCTAAAGAAAAGCCTTTAACACATACACCTTTGGGGTAAAACTTATTCAAACTATAGCAGTATGTCATCTGAGAAATTCAACTTTTATCTTAAACCAGATAAATAAATAAATGTTTCTATTGCAAACATTGGTCATTTGAGTCTCTCAAGATTACAGGGAACTTCCAAGTGGTTGTAGCATCTTATCCTTCTACTAATAATGTGAAAGAGCTTCCACCAACAATGTATTTTACCAACTTTTCTATTGTAGCCATTCTAGTGACTCTAAATGGTATCCCACTGTAGTTTAATTTCACATTTCCTTAATGACTCAAGAGTGTTCAGTATCTTCTCACATGCTTAAGGGCCATTTGAATATCTTGTGAAGTGTGTGTTGAATTTTTTTGGTCCATTATTTATACGTTATAATTTCTTATGTATTTCGGATATGTACAGAGATATAGATACACACTGCCTTTTAATTTTTTAAGTGCCTTTTAGAAAATAAAATGTTTAGCATTATGTTGTTTTTGATTTTTGTTATGTTTCTGTGGTAGATGTAAATAGTTTGTTTTTAAATGTTATGTTAACCATATATAAGATTATAACAGTTTTACTGATGTTTCAAATAGGCTAGTTCACAATCTCCAATTTATCAATCAAAAATTATTGAGGAGTTGCTATGGTAGTATTTTACAAATAGAATCAGGCTCCATGATTTGTTGATGTTAAAAGTAGAAGAAATGTGTTTAGATAAGTTCCTTTCGTGGTGCCAAATGAACTACTTGAAAATTTTTAAAATCAGAGTTGAGCTTTCCTCTAGAGAAAAAAGTCGTTCTGTCCCTGGGTAAAGTTTTGGCCATGACCCTGGAATTCCATCCCGCCCATAATCTTCGCTTCCTGACTGAGTGCCATATAAATGTGACACGTTCTTAGCCAACTTTCATAAATCATGTGACATAATTACTTGTAATAATAGTGACTGTATATCTATTATATCTGTCTTTATATTTACCATTCTGTCTTCCTCTCTATATATTTATCATCAAGCTAAATCTTATTCTGATTATTTTCCCTGTTTAAACATTGACTGATAGAATATATACTTTACATATTGCTGAATATAATGAGCCTATATCTTGAACGGATGTTTGAACATATATATTTCATGAAGGATTGGTCTTTGATTTGATTTTCCAGTATTCACTTTGTCAAGGTTTGATGTGAGGGTTATGCTTCTCTCATATAAATGATCTTATTTCTCAATTAAATGTCTCATAATATGCATCAATAAAACTATTTAGTTCTGAAATTATCTTGGTAGGAATACCTTATGACAAAGTTAAAGACTTAATTAAATATAGGCAGAATTTTTCAGATTCTTCATTTCCTTTAACATTTGATAAGTTATAATAAATATGTGTGTTTTATCAGATATGTTACATGCATTGGGATGAAATTGCTTATAATATCTTACTACTGCATTCTTTGTAGCATGTATACTGATGTGTGTCTTCACTTTTCCCTGAATTAAACGCAGGGTCAAATTTTACTAAAAGTTTAAGAGAATCAAGTTTGGGTTTTCAAATTTTTTTTTCTATTATGTGTCTATCTTCTCTGTAATTGATTTTTGTTCTTTTCTATATGATATTCATCTGTTAGTCTATTTTGTTCTACTTTCCTAAGTTTCTTTGGTGGAAAATTACATTACTAAAAGTAAACTACTTTTTTCCCTATAAATATTTAAAGCTGTAATTTTTCCTCTAAGCACTACACTAGCACTCTTTCACAAATTTTAATATATATGTTTACAATGAAATTCAGTTTAAAATATTTGTTAATTATTGTGATTTCTTCTTCAATGTGTTGATTATGTGATAGCATATTTTTTAAAGGAAAATAATCTACAATTTTGGATGGAGTGTTATGTATACATAAATTATGTTGCTTGAGAATATTGTTCAAATTTGCACTCTTATTTCTAACTTTTGTCTTATTAATTTCATAATTGCTAAGGGATAGTTTTGAAAATTTCCTACTATGATTATAGACTCTTAAATTTCTCCCTTTATTTCTTTCAACTTTTATTTCAATAATTAGAAAGATCTATTATTAACTGTACAGCTTCTTATTTTTATGTTTTCATAATTAACTGCCTCTTCAATCATTATGAATGACTCCTTTTGTGTCTAATAAAATTTCTTGTGTTAAAGACTACTGTCCTTGGTATTAAGATGACCATACTCTCTTTCTTATGCTTACTATTAGCATAGTGAATCTCTAATACATTCTTTCATCTTCTGCCTGTCTTCACCCTTATATTTATGTGGATTTCTTATAAAGAGCATATAATTTGGTCTTGCTTTTCCACCCTAACAATATACCTTCCAACTGGAGGATTTAATCTATTTGTTTAATTTATTAACATGGTATTGCTGGGCACAGTGGCACATGCTTGTAATACCAGCAGCTCAGGAAGATCGTAAATTCAAAGCCAGCCTTAGCAACTTAATGAAGCCCTAACCAATTTAGCAAGACCCTGTCTCTAAATTTAAAAAATAACAAAAAAAAAAACCCACACAGTATTAATAAAATATTTTGCAATGATACCTTTAATTTCCACTGTTTGCTTTTTAATTATATCTTTTAGTACCTTTACTGTTTTGTTCCAAGGATTACAATATATAGTCATTACTTACCATACCCATCTTTGAGTTGATGTTCTATCCTTTTTACATAAATTGTAAAACATTATATTTAATGTGAACAAATTTATGAAAATATGACAATTGATTTTATGCCATTTTTGCATGATTTATTTTCCCATGACATTTGTATTTATTCCTCTGTAATGTAATGCATCATTCTTTTGCTATTTTCAATTTTTAAACCATTGTTTTGGTTATTTGATCTTTCACTTATTTGATATTTTCAGTTTGTTTGGATATTAGAATATGTACATTAGTATTTTCATCATATTGTGGGAAATTTTATCCAAACTTCTTTCAAATAATTTTTGTTTCTCATTTACTTCAGGTAATCAAATTTCTTATTTTATACTTCCTACTATTATCCCATTTGTCATGAAGGCTTTATTTACCTTTTTCAATTTTTTCTTTCTCTTATTTAATTTGAACAGTGTCTATGGGTCTGCACTGAGTTCTTTGACCCTTTCTTCTGTTATCCCCAATCTAAGATTAAACTGTATCAAAATTTAAAACATTTTCCTTATTGCATTTTCACTGAAGAATATTCATTTAATTGCAACTTATAACTTCCATTTCTCCACTAAATAACTCATCTGCTCAATAATTATGAGCAGGTTTTTAAATTATTAAGCAATTGTATCTATTTATTTGTTCACTTAAACATTTGTGCCATCTAATGTTCTAACTCTTTTATCTCTTTTTCTTGAAAATATGTCACATTCTCTTCTATATGTTTAACATTTTAAATGGACATTGGACATTGTAGATTATAATTGTAGAAACCCTTGACTCTGAAGTATGTTAATGTGTCTTCTCTTAGACAATTAAATTGTTTTTTGTTCACCTTTAAATTTTTCACATTTTTAAAAAGACATTTCTATAGAAAGCATAAAGTGTTAATTTGTGCCTCTGGTTTGGTGGGACTATACTACCAAACTATGTTTTGTTGATGAAAAGCAGCAAAAAAATTCTCCTCCAGCTACTACTTTCATGGAGTCGATTAGAATCTTTTTTTCTCACATGAATATCGGCATTCAAAAATGTTCTGAATATAGACAGCTATGTGCAGTTGTTGGAACTCTCTGTGCTACGTGTCTCCTCTTCTTTAATAAACATGTTACTACTTTGGCATCCTTAAACTCATCTATCCTCTGTTACTTTGCCCTAGCAAAGAGTGATCATACCTATTTGTTCTCAATTATACACCCACTCTTCCAATATAAGGGAAATTGTTTTCTAGCAAATGCTGATTAAAGTTAGCTCTCATCAAGTGTGCATGCCCTCTTTCAAGAGTTGTATCTAATGTAGTATCTGTCTGTTTACTCACCAGTGCCTTCAAATAAGTGAAGGGTTTGTATTTTATCCAGTGTTCAGAGTTATTGTTTGTAGTAGAGTTATAATACAAGTAACTCTGTTTCTCTGTCATTACTATAACTGGAAAAAATTATCATATTTATTTTCATTTTACTTTTCTGTTTGGTTTAGTTCACTTTAACTTAAGTTCATGTCATAATAGAGGAAAGTAAGTGAGGGAATGGTTGGGGGTAATAAGTGAATCTTTAAGAACAATAATACTTAATAAATTATCAACTGGGGCATATAGGATTTAACACAATCCATTCAACCTTGTTTTGTTTTTTAGTATAGTCTATTCAAACATAAATACTGTTTATTTATTTTGAAATAGTGTAATCATTGTGGTTGGATTAATGGGGTAGAAAACCACACCCATGGACATATTTGACATCAGTATCTTGATTTTTTGCCAAAGTCACTGGAGAAATATTTGGACACATATAAGATATATATATATGTATATATATATATATATTTGATACAATTTTGCATAATCCTTCAAGACAGGGAGAACAGAATGATATTCTTATTGCATATTACATAAATCATGATAGATTACAACTTGTAAAAGCTTAAGATATGTTACAATATTTATACTGATGATCATAAAACACCTATTGAAAACTTTATCTTATTTGATACTTCCAGTATTCTTTGCTTCTAAAGTATTCTAAAGTAGACTTCAGGATGTAATTCAGTTGTTCATAAATAAGACAATACAAGAAATTGTGCAATTGTATTATGGACAGAATAGTAAGTAAACACTTACTCTAAAATGTACAGGTCATACCAGTCAACCTTTCTTTGTATTTGCTAACAATTATAGAATGCTACTCAAGTGATTTTGAATTGCTTGGAAAAAAAGAAGCTCACATATGAAGAATATTGGTTCTTATAAAAGCATTTCTGCTACAGTGGATTGGTCCTCTTCTTGGTTAAAATAATAACTCAGGCTTTGGATATTTTAAAAACAATTTCTTCCTACTCCACGTCTAAAAGTCTAAACATATGACTTCATTTTACAGAAATATCACAGGCAGCACCATGTAGTAAATGATTAAGAACATGCATTTTGGAGACAAATCCTAGTTTGATCACTTCCTTATATTTTAAGATTAGGCAAATATTGTCCCATTATATGCCTCAGTTTCCTATCTATAAAATGATAAATACAATAGTATTTATGTCTTATGATGTACATAAAGAGTAAATTAATGAATAATCACATTAAAATTACTGTACACCTATAGCTTACATAAGAACATTTAGGGAAAAATCCATATATTAACTGTTTTCAAGTCATAATCTTCTGTAGATTTAGTTAGTTCATGAGAAAACTGAAAAAAATCATACCATGACCACTTTAACTATTCCTCCACCCAGAGTCTTCAAATTCTAAAGGTAAATTAATAGTAAACATTTTTCATATTTCCTAAAAAAAAATCTTTGCTGAGTAAAAAGATGGTTCTTATGTTTATTCTTTGTTTATATTTATTGTTTACTTACTCTTGTGCATGAATCAAGTGGACCTCAAATGCCTACCTTCTGGAGCTTTCAATCTAATAGAAATGTAGGAAATAAATAAGAATAATAAGTAAGTTATACAGTATTATATATTAAAATGGAAAAGCAAATAGGAGTATTAGGGGTGAGGGTAATTTCAGTTTTAACTAGAGTTAGTAAAGAAATGTCCATTTCACTAGTGTCTTACGTCATTTACCACACATTCCGCATTTTATACACCAGTTCATAAAGTAAGTTAATTTGGGGGCAACAACACAATTGTTTAATCAAATCTAGGCAATAATTAGTTACCAGCTTTGCAAATAAATTCTGGCTAACCCTTTGTATTGCTTTTTCAATACCCACAATATAACCAACCAAAGAGAGAAAATATTCTAATAAGAATTGCATCTATACTAAACATGTACACACCTTTTTCTTGGTATCATTCTCTAAAGAATACAATATAACAACTATTTACATAACAAATTGTACCAGTTATTATAGGTAATCTAGATATGATTTGAAGTATACAGGAGGGTCTCTGGCTCAGTGTTCCCTTAGCTCATGCAGAATAGAAATCAAACATGGTGAACAAAGAGAGAGTTAGTAACAATCATCTATTGCACTGATTAACATCACAAGGTGGCAACCTCACAAGTGGAATGAAAAGTAAGGTGGCTACCCGACAGGCAAAGTTGCAAAGGAAGGTGGCTGGCTGCTCCATAGGCAGGTGACGAGTAAGGTGACTATCCCACAACCAAAATGGCAAGGGAATGAGGCTTTAAAAAGTATTTGTATGTTCTGAAGCAAGGAATTAACAAATTCATAAACTGTGATGCAATCTCTCATTGCACCTGAACCAATTTGCACATAGTCAAATATTTGTCTAAATTTATATTGGGTCTCTCCTCTGAGCTTATCAGATAGCATGTAAATGCACTTAAATGAAGGTCTCAGTTACTTTCATGAAAACAGTAGTTGTGGTCAGATATGCATGTATGGATTCAATGATCTGCTGTTTATCTTGAATAATGAGTGTAGTAATTGTAATGGGTCCTCCTGATATTTATCTTAAAACACACAGTTCTTCTATTTATAGAGTCACCACCGACTTCAACTTTACCCTATAACCCTGCCTCAGAAGGAGATTCACAGGTTACAAATACTGTATCATCTTACATAAGGGAGTTGAGCATCCATGAATTTTCCACAAGGGAACCTAGAATTGTCCTGCAGATACTGAAGGACAATTGTATATCATCTGTATAATTACTTAATTTCTCTAAGCTCAATTTCTTCATCTTTGAAAGCAGAACAAAATCTACCATACATAATAAATCAAATAGTGATAGAAAAAATATTTGATACATCTAATTGCATACAGAAATCCCTTTGGAGGGAAGCAAACTGTTTCCTCTTGAAAACAGTCTAGATATTCATTTATTTTATTTAACAAGCCCTTGTATCCCATTAACTCTCAGGTATGGGCTGTTCTAAGCTCTTGAAAAATAACCCATTCAATGCCCTTAATCAGCTCATGAGGTATTTATTACTAATCTCATTCTAGTGATAAAGAAACTAAAACATAGAGAGGTTGATTATCTAGTCCAAAGTAACACAAGTAGCAAATGGTAAAGGAACCATTCTACAGTAAGTTGTCTTAATTGCAATGGACTGTTGCAAAGTTAGGAAAAGTAGACACTTCCTTATGTTCTTGGGTAACAAATTAAAAAATGAAATCACTTCCTTCCTGCCAACAGTTTTGTGTAAGGGCACAGGATCTGCTGAGTGGAGCTTGGGCAGGACTTCAGAGTCCAGTCAAACTGCTCTTGCTTTGTGCATTCTGTTAATCCTTAGGAAAATTTTACATAGTGCTAATCCACCCTCGCCCTTGGCCTATCCGTGTAATGATCTTCCTTTCTTGTAAGAAACACAGACAGCATTACACTTGTTCTTACACCAAATCTGGCAAGCGTCAGAGCAGCCTGTGATTTTTATCATTCCTTGTTTGGAATGAGAGCTATATTTGCCCTTTAGAGAAAATGAATAACAAATGCAGATTCTTTACTTAAACTTCCTAGTGTTTAATCATTTTACTGACTAATCCTTTTAGGAAGATGATTGACTTTGCATTTAAGGTTAAATAGCATCAGTGGACTGAAAATATGTCTTTACTTAGGTAGTATCTACTATAAGTAAACCCTGGAAATTGTGAAGGGATGGTTGAACACCAGCAACATCTCTGTCTTTTCTACAAAGGAAAAAGTTTTTAAAAGTCCCACTATCTATCCATGTAAGCCAGTAGCTCTCAATGCTGCCTGCACACTACAGTATTATAGGGAATCTAAAAAATGTTTGCATGTCAAACATCAGACTCTTTAAATGACTTACCTAAATTGAACCAAGAGGATACAGAAAACCTAAACAAACCAATAACAAGCTATAATATTGAAACAGTAATAAAACCTCTCAATAAAGAAAAATCCAAGACCAAACAGATTTATAGCTCAATATCACAAGACCTTTAAAGAAGAATTAACACCACTGCTCTTCAAATTATTCCATGAAATACAAAGGGAAGGAACACTTCCAAACTCATTTTACAAAGACACTATGAGTGATTCCAAAATCACTTAAGGACACTTCAAGGGCAAAAAATTAGATCAATATCCTTGATGAACATAGATGCAAAAATTCTTAATAAAATATTATTAAATTAAATTCAATAGTGCATTAAAATGATCATACATCATGATCAACATAGCTTCATTCCAGGGATATAAGGATGTTTCAATATACACAAGTCAATAAAGCTATCACACCACATAAATAGGATCAAGGCAAAAAAAATCACATGATGTTCTCAGCTGAAACAGAAAATTCCTTTGAAAAAATTCAATAGCTCTTCATGATAAGAAGCCTAACAAAACTAGGGACAGAGAAATTTACCTCAACATCATAAAAGCTATATATGACAAATATAAAGTCAACATCATACAGAATGAGAAAAAGAAAAAAAAAAAACTGGCAGTGTTTCCTCTAAACTCAGGAACAAGATTAGGTTGTCTGCTCACCACTTTTATTCAACAGAGTACTGAAAATTTTAGGCAGAGCAACTAGGCAAGAGAAATAAATAAGGGGGATACAAATAGGAAAGGAAGAAGTCAAATTATCACTGTTTGCAGATGATATGATCCTATACTTTCCACCAGAATAATTCTAGACTGATAAACTATTTCAGAAAAGTAGCAGAATACATAATCAAAACATCAATTGTTTTGTATACACCTATCAAGAGAATAATTCCATTAATAACATGATAGCTTCAAAAAAAAAAAAAAAAAGCTAAGTATATACCTAATCAAGGAGGTGAAAGACCTCTAAAAGTAAAATTATAGAACACTGAAAAAGACATAGAAGATACTAAAAGACAGAAAGGACTTCCATGTCCATAGAGAAACAGAATTAATATTGTTAAAATGGTCATATTACCAAAGTGACCTACAGATTCATTGAAATTCCCATCAAAATAAAAATGATAGTGTTCACAGAACTAGAAAAAAACAGTCCCAACATTCTATGGAAGAACAAAAGATCAAGAACAGCCAAACCAATTTGGAGCAAAAAGAGCAATGCTGGAGGCATCGTAATACCTGATTCTAAATTATCCTACAGACACATAGTAACAAAAGAGCATGGCACTGGCATAAAAAAAAAGATATATAGACCAATGAAATAGAATAGAGGACACAGAGACAAATCTACAGAGGAGATGGTATTAAATTTAAAAGCTTCTCTACAGCAAAGGAAGCAATAGTATGAAAGACAGCCTAAAAAAATGGAAGAAAATCTTTGTGAGATAATTTCAGACAGAGTATTAATATTCAGGGTATATTTAAAAATTTAAAAATCTCAACACTGAAAAAAAAAACCTTTAATGAACAAGTCATTTTTCAAAAGAAGTAATACAAAGGACAAAAAAGTATATTAAAAGTCATCCAACACCTTCAGCCATCATGGAAATGTAAATCAAAACTGCATTGATATTCCATCTCAGAATGTCAATCATCAAGAACAAAAAAAAACAATAAATGCTGATGAGAATTCAAGGAAAAAGAGACTCTCATACACCGTCAGTACAAATATAAATTGGTACAGCCATTATAGAAATCAGTATAGGAGTTTCTCAAAAACCTAAAAATAGAACTACCATAAGACCCTGCTATATTACTCTTTGATATTTATTCAAAAGAATTAAAGTAACTATACTTTAGAGATACATGATAACTAAGCTATGAAATTACACTAGGTGGACATAAATAGAAGAATGAATAAAGAAAATGTGGTACATATTCATAATATAGTTTTATTCAGCCATAAAGAAGAATGAAAATATGTGTGTAGTGAAATGGATGGAACTGTACAATATCATGTTAAGCAAAATAAACCCAACTTGAAAAAACACGTTTTGTTTGTTTTCTCTATTATTTGCAAGCCAGAAGGGGGAAAGCTTAATATATTATTTGCTAAATAAGTCAGTAGAAAATTTTAGGGAACTAGTTGCATTTATAATATTTTTCTCATTGCAAGATATTTTGATTTTGTACATATGTGCCTATTTGTATATATCATGGTTGATTTTGAAATCAGATTGGATAGCAAGAAAATGCATACATAAATAACTCATTAAATCCATTCCATAAAATATTTATTAAAGATAAAATTACAATGGGGCCAAAAATTAATTCAGGAAGAAATTTAGAAAATATTTCCTATGAGTATAATTTTAGAGGGAGGTTCATTGCTTCAGAAAGAATGATGTTATATTTTCTAGATTTTAAATCGTTTTATAAATTGAAAGTGTAGAGATTGTATAATCCAAGACATGATAGTTAAGAAAAATATCTGATACTTTTTAAGAGGATATTAATATGAATTCCCAAGGTCAATTATAAAAATAAAAGTATGTCATATTTGACTTCATGTTTCAAAATTTGGCCCAGGCATGGTGGCACACATCTGTAATCCTACCTATTTGGAAAACTGAGTCAGAAGGATTTCATGTTCAAGACCAGCCTGAGCAGCTTAGTAAGACCCTATCTCAAAATAAAATTTTAACAAAGTTAAAAGGGTTATGGGTATAGCTTAGTGGTAGAGCACTTGCCTAGCATGTGTGAGATACTGGGCTCAATCCCCATTACTATAAAAACTTATATGAAAAAAGAAAGACATATTATAATATTCCATAACATAAAAAGACATAAATTTTATAAATGTTGTCATTATTATGGCATCTTCTAAGTGGAACTAAATTTTTATTTAAAAATATCAATAAGTCTTCCAAATTGGAATAATAATGAAAATAAAATTTTTCATACCAAAAGTGTAAAATAGTTACATGTGTTGGTACATGCCTATAATCCCAGAGACTTGGGAGGCTGAGGCAGGAGGATTGCAAGTTTGGGGTCAGCCTCAGCAAGTTAGCAAGACCTTTTCTTTAAAAAAAAAAAAAAAAAAAAAAAAAACTGGGATATAATTCAGTGTCAGTGGTAAATTGTCCCTGAGTTCAATCTCCAGTACCAAAATAATAAAGTGTAAAATGGTAAGCAATATAAAATAGTAAATATAAAAGTGTAAAATAAACAATATGAAATGTAAAATTGTAAGTAATATGTGTATTAATCAAGTTTCTTCAGAGAAACAGAACCAAGAGGTTGTATATATAATAAAGAGATTTATTACAAGGAATTGTCTCAAGAAATTATGGAGGCTCACATGTCCCAAGAGCTGTGGGATGACTCAGGAAGCTGGAGAACCAGAACAGCTGATGGAGCAGTTCCAAAGTCTCGGAGCCAGAAGAGCCTATGGTGTAATTCTAATCCTAAAAGCAGTAGGCTAGAATTTCAGAAGGAGCCAGTGTGCCAGGTCATGTGCAAAAGCAGGAAAAATCCAATGTATAGTTCAAAGGCAGTCAATAGATGGAATCTTCTTTTACTCATTTGGAAGGTCAGTTTTTTTTGTTCTATTCAGACTTTCAATTGATTAGATACGGCCCAACCACATTCAGAGGGCAATTGCCCTCACTCAGTCTCTATCAATATAAATGTTAAATTCATCTAAAAACATGCTCATGGAAACATTCAGAATAACATTTAAACACATAGGTAACACAGTCAAGTTGACTCAAAATATTAACCATTACAGTATGTTTATATAATGTGCTGTAAAATACTGATAATCCAAGACTGCAGTTTGCACTTGTAACTTGTAATGAAGGGTATGATTGCAGACTGTCAGTTTAATTGTAAACGAGGTGATTTTCTTCTGGCTGCTTTCTCTCCTGTTAGTGCTTTCTCTGTACTGATCACACACCATCATTTCCCATTCTCCAGGGCTGCTTATTGGCCAGCATCTGGGGGATGCTCTAATCCTTCTATATAGATCAGAACTTTGTTCCTAATATTTCTACATAATAAATTTTATCAATTTTTTATCAGATATTATCGGTGAGTCTATACTCCTGCTGCCCCAATTCTCTGGCTTCAATAATTTCATATGTAGGAAAATGATTCCTAAATGTTATGGTCTATCACATCTAACTTTTTGTAATTATTGGATGTCTTGTGATAAAGAAAACCTGTATTGAAAAGATGATGAACTTTTACTCTCCCCTCATTTGTGTGTTATTTATGAGAATGTAAATTGGCCAAATTAGTTAATATCCATAATCCTCAAATCCTTGCTTTCACTTGTACAAAATGCAAAACTAAAAAAAGAATGTTAGCATATAGACTAAAATAATGTATATAAAGTTAGCAATGTATTATTCAACATAGTGTAAATGTCCTTGATTGAGTAAATATAATTTGACTGGGAGACTCTACAATAGGGTTGTCTCCGTAACTATAGGTCCCTATCTTTAGAATTGTCCTTTTCACAATTAAATTACAATTTCACCAACTCATCTCCTTGGAGATAAAGAGCTTTATCCCTAATGCAACCAAATTCAGAAAACAAACTCTTTTTCATCTTCCTTCTCTTTTACGCACATTTGAACTCACATAGGATATTCCCACTCAATATTACCAATTATTGTCAAATTCAGAAGATAATGGCTAAGGTTTCAGGTTACAACCATACCTCAGATCTAGGGGATAAGTAGGGCTTTGAATGCGGCTTCTTGAGAAAACAAATACTACTACATCTGTCACCAGAAACACAATCAAGTAGTGAGTTTTGGCCCCATTCCAGTATGTAATGGAACAAATTCCAGACCTCTCTCAGAGTAATTCTTATTTGCAGTCCAGAGACATGAGGCTATTGTAGTTAGATGTTAATAAAAGGCCAGAGAAGCAAAGTACAGAAGAAGTAAGTCTTGGTGTGTAAGCCAAATTGGGACAGCTTTCTGTCATCTGGTAACAGTCAGGAAGAAATAGCAGAGAATTTAATTATAAAATATGGCTATGACTGCATGCTCAACAAAATATTGGCTTGAATTTATGTGGGTTTTAAGAAAACCATGGCACATAATACAGTTATTGAAATAAAGTATCAGTTATATAAACATGAAAAGAAAAAATAGAATTCAAAAATTTAGTGAAAACTCAGTTACTCCAATGCAATAAATCCAAAATGTTTTCTCTATAATGAAATTATAATTTCCATCATTTATTACTTCCATTAAAAGAGGAGTCTGGTCAGATTAGCTCAACATATGATTCATAATTTAAGTCTCTAAATTGAATCCTTATATTATGTGGTTTCTTCAAGCCAGGTGTATGTTGAAGGGAGGAACATCATGTAGAGGATAATAAGCAACATTATTTGAACTAATTTTATTGGTGACCATATGCTTGAGGTAATGTTTATGGTTGGTTGTGGTCAATTAAATTAGCTACATGTGATTCATTTCTAATTTGAGCAATTTCATTCAGAATTAAAGTTAGAAATATACTTTTCTACATTTATCTGTTGTACCAGGAATATCTAGGTTAAATATCAACTTTTATTACATAAAGGAGAACTCTTCACCAAAAAGGTCTAAATCTATGTATATTGCCTTAGGCAAAATTTATTCATCCTGTTCTACTAATTACTTATTATGCATAGGCCACTGTTATATGCTGAAGCAATTTTCTGTTAAAATGTACAAAGTAAATATTCTAAGATAATTTTATTAGAGTCACTAGTGGTAACAAAATGGCATAAATGCCACTTTCCTGAGTAAGCATTTGAGGTGACTAACACTGCTATGTACACGTTTCCCATAGTGAAGAACATGATGGACAGGGATCACACCAAGGGGCTCTACTCTACATCATGATATTACACCTAAATATCAACAAAATAAATGAAACAGTCAATTGGTTTTACAAGAAGGATGAATATGAAGGAATTTTATGTCAAAAAGGCAATGATATTCCATAAATGGAAAGCACAGGCATCTATACAAATAGAACTAAACTTCTATTTCAGATCCAGAATTCAATATATTTTGGTGAACATTATACATATAGACAATAAAGAAATTCATAAGATAACAATATCTTTGATAGGAATGACATGCTGGAAAATGATAGAGCAGGTCATTCAAAAAACTGGTGCCTCCACTGAAAAATTTAAAAACAGGCAAAAATGAACAGCAGCAACTTTTTCAGAACTCTGAAATCAAACTCAACACTTGGTAAGTAGAGGACAACTTAATGAAGAAAAAGGCAGCTAATTTTCAGTAAGGGTGCCCTGGAATTTTTGCTCACTTACCAACTGCTCTTCATTCCCCAGCATGATGGTGGTAACAAGGATGGCAGCCAGCCATCCTTCTGAAGACATTATTCACTTTAAAATATTTACTTTTATGTTAAATTAATTTTTCTGCACTTGTGAGAAGAATATTTCTATAGTTGCTATTTTCCAAAAATCCTGGTCAATGGAATCTAACTTTAGAAATATACAGAATCCCAAATTCTATTTTTTTAATCATTTATTTATTTATTTATTTATTTATTTATTTATTTATTTTATAATAGTACTATGCATTATAATTCATAATAAACATATACAGCATCTTTTTACAAAACAAAAAATGTATATTCGTACCATTCAAATCTTCAATCATGCATTTAGGATAATGACATCCATCTTATTCAAATACCTTTTCTTTTTTCCCCTCCATTCCCCCTTGCTCTCTTCCTTTCCCTCCCTCCCCTTGACCTTTCTAGCGTTCCTCTAATCCTCCTATGTACCCCCCGACCCAACCACTGTGAATCAGCCTCCTTATATCAGAGAAAACATTCGATATTTGGATTTTTGAGATTGACTAACTTCATTTAGCATTATATTCTCCAACTTCATCCATTTACCTGCAAATGCCATTATTTTATTTCTTTTATTGCTGAGTAAAATTCCATTGTGTATATGTACCACATTTCCTTTATCCATTCATCAACTGAGGGACATCTAGTTTAGTTCCACAACCTAGCTATTGTGGATTGTGCTGCTATAAACATTGAAGTGGCTGTGTCACTGTAATATGCTGTTTTTAAGTGCTTTGGGAATAGACCCAGGAGTGGGATGGCTGGGTCATAGGGTGGTTCGATTCCCAGTTTTCCAAGAAATCTCCATACTGCTTTCCATAACTGTTGCACCATTTTGCAGTCCCACCATCAATGTATGAGTGTGCCTTTTTCCCCACATCCTCTCCAACATTTATTGTTGTTTGTGTTCTTAATGGCTGCCATTCTGACTGGAGTAAAATGAAATCTTAGAGTAGTTTTGATTTCCATTTCTCTAATTGCCAGCGATGTTGAGCATTTATCATGTATTTGTTGATTAATTATGTATCTTCTTCTGAGAAGTGTCTTTTCAATTCCTTAGCCCATTTGTTGATTGGGTTATTTGATTTTTAGAATTAAGTTTTTTGAGTTTTTTATATATTCTAGAAATTAATGCTCTATCTGATGTGCATGTATTAAATATTTGTTCCCAAATAGTTGGCTCTCTATTCACCTCACTGATTGTTTCTTTTGCTGAGAAGAAGCTTTTTAGTTTGAATCTATCCCATTCATTGTTTCTTGATATTAATTCTCACGCTACAGGATTCTTATTAAGGAACTTGGGGCCTAATCCGATATGTTGGAAATTGGAGCTTACTTTTTCTTCTATTAAGTGTATTGTCTCTGGTCTAATTCCTAGGTCCTTGATCCAATTTGAATTTAACTTTCTATAATCTTCAAAAATTTCAAGATTCTGAAAGTCTAGAGAAAATAGAAGAATTCTTCCAAATTAACTGGATAAATAAATGGAATGTATTTCCTGGTATAGAATCCCTTTTTTGAGATAAGGTTTTACTATGTTGCCTAGGATGCTCTTGAACTCCTGAGTTCAAGAGAGTCTCCCATCTGGGTGTCCTGACTGCTGAGACTACAGGCAAACACCAGCAAGCTGGACTGGACCACAAGCTTTAGCTGTGGATGACACTGTTGGAACTCTTAGTGATTTCTGAATGGACTATATCAAAATCTGTATTTTCTTTGAGGCAGTACTGTGGTTGTGTAGCTGTGTTCTTTTAAATGTATATTAAAGTCCTTAGAGATAATGGGGTTTAGTGTCAACATTCAAGAGAGAGAGGGGAAGTGAATGTTGTGAAAGTAACAATGAAATCTAAATAAGGATTATAAAGGGTGCTATTGTCCCCTCTCCCTTTATTGCTTATATTCATGTATTCCATCAGTCTCAGTTTACTGATACCTATAAACACGCTCACCTTTGCAACTCTGTTCACTTTCTTTTTTTCTTTTTTTTTGTTTTTGTTTTTGTTTTAACTACTACTTTGATTTTAATGACTCACAAATCTATATACTCACTCCAGGACTTGTTTCTTAGCATCCCACTAATCTAACTCCTCAGAGCCAAATCACTTCAAATTTAACACAATCCATTCATCAGCTGAACAAATAGTCACTGGCTTCCTATAAGGCTGGCGTTCTGCCAGGCTCTTGGAATATGTTATGAACACAGTACTAGATAGCCTGTGAGATGATCTTTCACATAGCTAACAGGCCTCACATTACTTGGTAAGCTTTGCTTGGCTAAAATCTACACCCTATAACTTCATCTAGAAACCTCCATGACTTTGTTACAAAGTTGAGCCAATTTTACCTCCTAAGGATTTCTGGCACCTTCTTGGCTCTTCTTGTCACTCTTCCTTCCCTACCTCTATGTGTGCCCTAATTAACCACTAACTGTGCCTCTGGACTTTCACAGCAACCTCCAAATGGATTCTATTACAGATAGTTTTTTCCCAGTGTAAATTTGTTCTACATGCTGCATCCAGGCTGATCCATTTTCATTCAAAGTTTAATCATATTCATCTGCTAAACTGATGTCTTACGTTCAGGTTATTCTTAAATGTTTTATTAGTTTTAATAACAGAATATCCTAACCTTTTTATAAATGTCTTTGCCCAAATATCACTTTCCTAATCTTATCTTTCCCAGTCACCTTTTCTAAATTTTCACATTCAAAACAAATTATCTTCTTCCTCTATTTTTCGCTTTATTAGATACTTTGTAATTTTTATATATTAATTAGTGACAGTCTTCCTCTTTCTGGATTAGGTGCTCTATGAAGACAAAGATTTCTTTCTTTTGGGTCATTGTTGAATCTCCAGTACTTAGAGCAGTGGCTAGCACATGATGCACTCAATAAACATGTGTAAATCAAATAAATAAATTCCAACAAAACTTTAAATTATAAAGCATATACAGGAAACATAATTTTCAATAACTACTAAGGGAGAAATAATGGTACTGAATATTCTTACCTCTCATCTCAAAACTATTATGAACTTTTGTTTCCTGTAAGAAACCTTAAAGCTACTATTAGAGCTTATTAGTATGCAATATAAGTCTCTGGTCCATATCTCAAAAATTCTCTCTTTTTTCCTCATTAGTTCACCTCCAAAATCTTATAGAAATGTGGGTATTTCAGAGTTCCCTGCACTAGCCAGAACACTATGTGTCTTATGCAGTAGGCCATGCTCTCAGCATGTACTCTTTTCAAAGAGAACATTTTCATTCATTCATTTTTCCATATTCTACTCTGGGCATCCTTCCAAACTTCTCAGCACTCCCATACAAGTCTATGCAAACCCTTTATGTGATAATGGCCAATTATATGTTTAGCTTAATATCTTGGCACTTAAAATATTATATTGAAATTTTTTTCTTCATTTTTTGTAGTTTTCTTTTTAGTTACATATGACAGTAGAATGTATTTTGGCAAATTATACATACATAGAGTATAGCTTATCCTGTTTAGGATCCTATTCTTACACATGAAGTGGAGTTACCCTGGTCCAATATTCAAAGACAATTTCCTAGGAGACCCAAAGGATGATGTAATGGTTAATTTGAATTGTCAGCTTGATTGTATTAAGAGATGCCAAAGGTTAAGAGGCTTCTGTGTGTGTCAATGAGGGTGTGTCTAGGAGTGATTGGCATGTAAGATAGTGAACTGGAGACCCTCTCTAAGTGGGAAGCACCTTCCAATAGTTTGGAGGCTTGGATAGAATAAAAGTTGGAAGAACAAGGAAGCAATAGCAGATGCAAGCTTGATTCTTCTTGAACATATTCTTGATTGCTGTTGTGATCACATGAGGAGATCAAACTCACTCCTTCACTCTTCCAAACTGGATTCTGCCAGTGATTCTCAAGGGAGTTTCCAGAAGCCTTCAGTCTTGGACTGAGGTAGCATCCCTGATTCCTCTTGTTCTGAGGCTTGATCATCTTAGACTACACAACTGCTACTCCCTCCAGCTCTCCAGCCTACAGGCAGCCATTGTGGACTATCCAGCTTCTGGTTGTGTAAGCCAATCTAATAAGTCTGCTTCTTATAATCATACCTCCTGTTGGTTCTGTTCCTCTAGAGAATCCTAATATATCTGTACTAAATAATGATATTCTCTCTCCCTCTTTTTTTTTTAGCAGAAATGCCTATCATTTTTTTTTTTTTTTAATTTCAAATCAGAGATATAACCTACTCTTACCTGTGGGGAAAAAATTTTTAATTACATATTGATAAAATACCATGAAATAAACACTATTAGGTACTTCACATTTGTTATTTTAGTATACTAAGCAAACAATAAATGCAAATGAGGAAAGTGATATTCTAAGAGGTTAAATATTTTTCCTAAGATCAGGCAACTTAGAAAAGATTAGAGCTAAGATTCCTGTGCATATTTATCACATTCAAAAGCTGATAATATTCACACTCTTTCAAAGTGCTCCTACAAAATCCTTAACAGCAGTGGTACCCTAAACTAATTGAATTATTACTTATCATGCATTATTTCATGTACTCCTCATGAAAATTAGTGAATAATTGCTATAGTCTACATATTGGTATCCTCCAAAAATTCATATATTGGAGCCTAATTAACAAACATGATAGTATTAAGTGAACTGCATTTACCATGTACAAACTGTATGGGTCTAAGGCAAAATAAAGAAGCTTTCCTTAAAGAAGATAAAAGTGTAAAGTACAGCCAAGAATATGTGGATATATACAAATAATTAAAGAGTGCATGAAGGAGAGTGACAGCAATATGCTGACAATGTACAAACAGCCAGTTGAGTTTCCATACCAGTGTTTTCATATGACGTGAATTGTGCTTCTGACTATGGTGGCTTTGGTTAGGTAGGCAGTTTCCCTGGAAGAGTTGATGTGTAGGGGTTACTGCTCTATAGTAGACATTCAGGGAAAGCAGGCTGGCTAGAAAAATCAACATCAGTTCCATTTCAGGGGTAATTGGTGATAAGCTACTTGAATTAAAGACCAACTGTACTTCCTGCAGTGGCACTTCTCTAACTGAAAATATTTACCAATTGTGAGTCAATGAATGTTTTTTTTCAAAAAGAGATTCCATATACGTTGTTTACTTTGTTTTAGTTAGCTTTTTCATTGTTGCAACTAAAAGACACGACAAGCACCATTTGGAGGAGAAAAAGTTTATTAGGATGTGTGTGGTTTCAGAGGTCTTGGTCCATAGAGAGCTGACTCCATTCCGTGGGGCTTGAGGTAAGGTAGAACTTCATGGCAGAATAGTGTGGCAGAGGGAAGCAGCTCATATGATGATCAAGAAGCATAGAGAGAGATTCCATTCACCAGATACAAAATATATGTCCCAAAGGCACTCCTCCAATGACCCACCTCCTCCAGGCATACCCTACCTACCTTCAGTTACCAATTAATCTTGTCAGGGGACTAATTCACTACTTGGGTTAAGGCTCTCATAACCCAATCATTTCTTCTCTAAACCTTGCATAGTTTCACACATAAGCTTTGGGGGTACACTTCACATCCAAATCATAACCTCCAGGTTATACAAAGAACTCAATATTAATTAACACCAAGAAAACAAATAACCCAATCAATAAATGGACGAAAGAACTGAACAGGCTCTTCGCAGAAGAAATATGAATGGTTAAAAAAATATATAAAAAAGTGTTCAACATCTCTAGAAATTACAGAAATGCAAATTAAAACAACAATGAGATTTCATCTCATTCCAGTCAGAATGGCAATTATCAAGCATACAAGTAATGTTAATGTTGGTGAGGATGTGGGCAGAAACGTACTCTCATACATGGCTAGTGGGACAGCAAACCACTATAGAAAGCAGTATGGAGATTCCTTAGAAAACTTGAATGTAGCCACGACTTAATCCAGTTATCCCACTCCTCAGTCTATACCCAAAGGGCTTAAAATCAGCATACTATAGTGATGCAGCAACATCAAGGTTTACAGCAGCTCAATTCACAATAGCCAAGCTACAGAATGAACATAGTTGTCCTTCAACAGATGAATGGATAAAGAAAGTGTGGTGTATATACACAATGAAATATTACTTAGCTATAAACAAGAATGAAATTATGGCATATGTTGGTAAATGGATGGAACTGGAAAATATCATGCTAAGTGAAATAATCCAGTCTCAAAAATCCAAAGGCCAAATATTCTCTCTGATATTCACAACAAGAGAAGGTGGGAAGGGGAAGACTAGAAGTTCATTGGGTTAGACAAAAGAGAATGAAAGGAAGGAAAGGGTTAGGAGAATAGAAAGGACAGTAGAACTAATTGGACAACTTTCCCATTCTTGTATTTGAATACATGACCAGGGTTAATCTGCATCATGTACAACCACAATAATAGGAGACTAATTAGAATAAATTATACTCCATGTATGTATAATATGCCAAATACATTCTATTGTCATGTAGGATAATACTTCTTATCATTTTATCATGTCATGCTTTCAATTAACTAAAATTACAAATGCTTATATATGTTTATTAATGAATGTTGGAAATACAAAATAAGAAAATATCTTTAAGTTTTATCATTCAAAGTTTGGATTATTTTTACAGTGTGATTGTGATAAGAGAACTAAAGGGACTCCATCTTGTTCTTCAGCAGCCATCTTAGGAGTTTCGAGAAATAGTTCTGTTTCTCAGAAATAATAGAATACAGAAAGTCCTGCCTCTGAACCCATTAATTGTTACCTAGCTTAAAAAGCTTGACAGCATAAAAATAGCAATTCCTATACAATGTAAAATTGCTCTCTTTGGTTTCCATTTTTCCTGGGCAAATACCTTGTCAGAGACTGTCTAGACAAGTAACCATTCTCTAACATGTACCCAACTAGGGTCATCTTGACCCCATTCCCTCCTACTTGGTCGTTGCTATACCAACCTGGAAAGTCTCATGGGAAATATTATTGTACCCATTGCTTTGTCTTGCTAACTGCCTAGATTCAGCTTCTATACTGTGGCTTGCTTGAATTGGCTGAAACCCTGCAATTGAATATTCCACCCTCTGTAATTTTTCTCTTTATAAACTCTTGAAAATCACTGCCGGCGCACCATCTTGTCACACTGTGTGATGTGTGAGGATGGTGGCCACTGATCAGCTTAATAAAGGCTTTTTATTGGCTCAAGTGTGACGTGGCTTGAAGTTTTAATTGGCATTATGCTGGGTACAACATTTTTGGTACAACATGATCATAATTTTATCTCATTTTTGTTTACTATTATATCACAAATATTTTCATGTTATCATACTATATTATGATTTTTAAATTTTAATTTAATTATAAGTTTTAATTATAATTATAAACAATTATAATTTTAAACAATTACATGGTATTAATCAACTTTTTTAAAAAGTGAGAGAGAGAAATAGATGGAGCTGCACAGTGGCCCATAACCTCAGCAGTTCAGGGGGCTGAGGCAGGAGGATCACAGGTTCAAAGGCAGCCTCAGCAACTTAGTGAGGCTCTAAGCAACTGAGCAAGACCCTATCTCAAACTAAAGTATAAAATGGGCTGGGGATGTGTTTCAGTGGTTAAGTGCCCCTGGGTTCAATCCTCAGTATCCAAAAAGAAAAGCAAAAGCAAAAAAAAGATGGATGTCTACAAGGTAGTAAGTAATGAAGTCTTGCTTTCATGAATGAGATTTCCACTTTTATAAAAAAGAGGTTTAAGGGAATATGCCCTCCCCTTCTTTCATATGAGAAAAAGCAACCTCTCTGAAGCACAAAATACCAAAAATGCTAGTGCTCTGTCCTTGGCCTTTCCAACCCTAAAACTGGAAGAAATAAATTATCTGTTGTTTATAAATCATCCTATCTGTGGCATTTTTTAATAGTGCAAGAAAGGAGTAACATACTAATCTTGCACAAATGTTATCTTCATTTAATGGATGAAAAAACTGAAATAAGGAAATTAGATAATTTACTGCAGAACTAGAATTTGAACCTCAGGGAGTCTCACCCAGAAAGTAAGTTTTTAAAATATGTAAATTAACAATGAACTGCAGTATTTTTGAGAAAACAACAGGCAGGCCCAGGATTCTATGCTATAAGGTTGATTCAGATGACTGCAATCAAAGTTCAGTGAAAGAGAAATCAAGGTATTTTAACTATCCAGCAAAACTCTCTCAAAACCAAAAGCATAATTCCAGCAAGATTTGAATAAGAAATTAATGTAAGGAAATATTGTTTTAGTAGCACATACTTTCTAACATTATTCCTAATTATATAACTTACAAGTGTGTATCATATATTGGAAGAATCAGAGACTATTGTTTCCTGTATCTCAATTGTCAAGAACACCAGTGCCTGGACAATAGTATACACTCAATAAATATTTTTGTTCACCTAATATGGGGAGAAGAAGTTACAGCAAGGCCAGGATTAAGTTAAATGGATTGCACAAGAGCAAGCAAGAAAGATAAAATGCAGTTGGGAAACATGTATGGTGATGTGTTACAAAAAAACAGAAATTAGCATAAAGAATAAATTTTAAGAAAGGTAAGAGGAAATTTAATATGATCAGAAAAGCAGGGGCATTCCTAGTTCCCACTTCACAGTCCAGCCTTCTGAAACTGTGAAAATCATTTCAAGTAAGATAAACATGTTAAAGATTGAGCTTACCCCAGAATGTTCTATATTTATATGCATCTGAACCTCAAATATTATATAAATATGCATAATATAAAATACATGAGGACTATTATATATCAAATACCATTTATATTAAGTGAAATTATTAATATAAGTGAAAATATGCCAAACTATCAAAATTCATAAAGCAGATCTATGACTATAGGTACTAAGAATGACTATTTAGGGAACAGATAAAAGGAATTACTGGAAGCCTACTAAGGAAAGCAAATTCTTCTTGATGGAGATATTAAAAGCAGATTTTCAAGCAGGGAGAATATGGGATTAATATGAACCACATGTGACAAGGCTTAGCATATTCAAGGAAGTAAAAAAATACATTATCCAAATTAGCTATACTAAATTCATTCTTTTACCAAATATGTAAAGAACACATGTGCTTGTAAAATACTGCACTATAATAACACAATAGAGTAAGATAGTAGCACGCCACTGGTATCCTCGGGTGACCACTGTATATTACTATGAGTAGAAATGAGTTAGTGCATTTTCATATATTATGTTGATAATCAACTGAATAACAAAACAAATTTCCTAGTTCAATGTACACATACATTCCACTCGGGAAAAAATAATAAGTCTGTATAAGAATCAATTCAACTATTCCATTACATCAAAAGCATCGAGCATTTAAGATATGTAGTCTATATAGTCCCACTGAATCTAATGAAAAGAAAGGACACCTTTCTGCCTCTGAATACTGCATTGTCTCGGCATTGATGTGAAACAAAGAAACTTTACAGTTTGCATAGTGTGGTTCTTTCTAATTCATCAGGAGCAAAAAGAAGTGGCATGATAGACACTTTTTAAAAAAAAATGTACTGTCAAAAGGATCTTTCAAATACAAGTGAAAATGCTGAGTTTTTGTGATAATTTTGATAGAGTTGGCGATTTTAACTGATTAAATTTGACAATAAAACTGAGATTCATTGACTCAATATTTATTAGGTATGTGAATTTAGGCAGGTTTGTTAGCCTTGCTAAACTCAACTTTTTTTTTTTTTTTTTTTTTTTTTTTTTTTTTTTTTTTTTTTTTTGTAGAAGAAAGAATAGCCCCTAACTCCCAGGATAGTGGGGAGATTCAGTGAGATGATCCATATATAATGCATAGACTAAGAATAATAACTTAGCACTCAACACTGCCAACTATTATGATTATTATCTCCTTGTTCTATTTTTAGCAGAATAGTGCTTTCCAATAGTGTGGGTAAGACTTTAATTATTGATATGATTCATAATCACAAAACAAACCCAATTTCAAAATAGTAGCTCTCCAAAACATTATAGAGGACAAAAAAATCCACTATTTCCTTAAAACCTAGGAAGCATGCAGGTTTGTGGGAAGCTAAGAAAAAATATTTAATTAGATTAACTGTATTTCTGCTTGGTTTTACTTTCCCTCTCCTTCAGAAATTTATTTCAAATATTTTATGATATTTAAGCTCTGCTTGCTTGCTTAATTCTTCACACTTCTGCTTTTTTTTCTTAGTCTAAATTTGGGAGTATCATTTTCTCTATTGACATTGAAATAGTCTTTAACAATTCTGCTTTAGAATGTAAATCATTTGTCTGTGAATAGTTGAAAAAAGTAAATTTTACTATTCACAAGACTTGACCTTTACTCCACTGCAAGTAGATCTGTCCAAGACAAAGGAGTAATAGCTTATTTGAAAAGTTCAAACTTTGAATTCTGCATAGCAATAAAAATGAAAAAACAAATATTTGATTTTATAATTACTGATAATTTAACATTTGATAAATAAATATTTTGATGAGTATCATTTAGTTATAAATTATTTTTCAATTCATGGTCATCCCATACAATTATCTCTAATTCAAATTTAAATGATTCCCAAAATGATATATGATTAAAAACTAAAATTAACTACTATCAAATAAAACAAAAATCAAGAACAAACTGGTTTAATTGACTCAGTACAAAGCATTTTCAATTTTTAAAAAATTATCAGAATTGGAATCTCCTAAAATGTGTCATGAAATTTTAGCAAAATATATGCAGACTCAGCATTATTATTTTTAAATGCCACTTAGGAATCTCATAATACCTCTACCTTAGTACTATGTATAAATTTGTCTTAGGAGATAAAACAGAAATCGACTATTGATGGTTGTCATCTACTCCAAACTATTCCTTTTGCTGTCATTGCAGTAAAATATCACAATGACATGAAGAACCAAATAACCAGGAATTTACCGGTCTAAAGGATTATATTTTTACTTCCACACAAAATTTGCTTTGAAAAGGAGGGAAGACTATGTTTGCAATCCTCATTACCTGTGTGTTTATTTGCCATTTTCCTCTAATTACCATTTAGTATAAATATCTGAACAGTTCCTTTAGTAGAGAAGCTGAAAAATTATTTTCTTGAACTATGATCTATAGTCCAAAAGACCCATCAAACTCTCAATATCCCAATTTGTATTTTTAACAGTCTTGTTTAGAGACATTTTATGTTACTAACTATTCGGCATAGTTCTTTGTGGGCTCAGTGAGATACTCTTTATAGGAAGCAAAGGTGTTGGGAATAAGTGGAGATTCTGAAGAATCAATACCTTCATCTATGTATTTGCTTTTCCAAATTTCTGAGAGGTATTCAGTAGGTAGGTTGGGAGATAGGGAGTATAGTGACAGAGAGATGCTCCTATTTCTCTCTGGCATTCTCCACCAATGCAGATCCATTTTTTTGTTAATTTGGGGAATTTCAAGTAAGATTATTTTTTTAGGAAGTGTTTCATTTTTTTACTATATTTTTACAAAATAGTTTCTATCTAGATAAGCAACTCTCATTTGGCTCTACTTTCATTTCTCGTTTTTTCTATTTCATATAAGTAATCCTTCTAAATTTATATCATATATGATTTCTCTTTAACACTTAGCCTTTTATTATGTGTTGTAAAATAGTATATTTCCTGGCTTCAAAAGTATATTGTGAATGTGTGCAATCTAGTCCACATTTTAGATAGCTTATGTAGATCAAATATGGCCAACATTTTGCTTGTCTTTAAAAAACTGAATTGCTTTCTTGTTTTCTGAAACTCATAACCTTGTATAAATAGCAAAATGTTCAAGGTACATTTTTCATGACAAGATTTTAGTGTACAGTGATAAATACTTTTTGAGTGTCATAAGTTAGTCACTATTTTCAAAGTCACCGTTTTCACATTCCTTTTGCAAGGAAATGTGTATTTCTTCTTCTTTTCTATAACACAATGTGTTTTAAAATTCAAGGTCCAAAATCTACTGTAACTTTTATAAGCAAAAACATCTATTTTAGACTTTCATCCTGAGTATGCTATAATAGAGCTGGCTATTCAATTTATCTCAGAAATTATCCATCTTTAGAGGTCATTTTATCAATATTGGTATGTGCTTTCCTCTCTCACCTTCTTGTTGTTGCTCTGCCTTGGCATCTCTACCCAAAGGCAAAACTACACAAAACTGTGTGTGCTCTCTTATATTTGTTTACAGATTAGCAAGCAGTAATAAGGGTAGTTTTCTAAGAATACAGCAACCAGAAACTGTGAGAACTGCTATTCAAACTCAGATGGTACAACTCAATGCTAAATATAATTTTATACTATCACCTACAATGAAAGTTTTGTACTTTCCTATATTTCCTACATGTGTTTTAGAAAATTATGATTCATAAAGAAAACACAGTATTCAATAAAATACTATTATTGTATTTGAAAATATTAGTGACAGGTATGTGTAACTCTCAAGTCCAAGACAACTAGACAAGGTAACAGTAATTCACACAGTATAGGCTCCATCTTTTTGAAAGTCTGCATTGTAATTTATGTAGGCTTAAAAGATATGGACTGGGTTCCTCCATCATCATCTTTAAAAACTAATTCTATGAAATATGTCTAACCATACCTGTAATTGGCATGTAAAATACAAAACAAGGAACATTAAATAAAAATACCCAAGTAACTATCATAGACGTAGAAAAATCAGGGATTATTAAGTTCTTTGAAAACATTTTATGAAAATTTCCTATGAAATCTCCATTTCTCCCTGTTGACTGTTATTCTAAGTTTGAAGTTGATTTTTCCCTTGTCATTCTTTTTTTAAAATATTTTTTAGTTGTCAATGGACCTTTATTTTATTTATTTATATGTGGTGCTGAAAATCGAACCCAGTGCCTCACACATGCTAGGCAAGTGCTCTGCCACTGAGCCACAACTCCAGCCCATCCCTTGTCATTCTTTATAGACATTGCAACTATGTATGTTATTATTTAGTGAGTTTGTTAGTTATTTTTAGCTATACATGACAGTACAGTGTATTTTGACATATTATACATACATGGAATATAACTTATTCTAATTAAGATCCCACTCTTGTGTTTGTACATGATGTTATATTTACATGACACATTACTTATGTACAACTTGACACTTTTAGAAATGGAATAATACTGTATTTTTCTTCTAGTTGTTTTATTAATAAAACATTATTTTGCTGAGATTAGGATCTATAGTTGTTTATACTGCCCTTCATATCACTTTCTAATACACTGTACATTATTCAGTCTCCTACTTGTACACATTTGGGTGCTTTCATTTCTTGAAATTCAAAAGAAAGAATTATGGGGCCGGGCACGGTGGCGCACGCCTGTAATCCCAGCACTTTGGGAGGCTGAGGCAGGAGGATCGTGAGTTCAAAGGCAGCCTCAGCAATGGCGAGGCACTTAGCAACTCAGTGAGACCCTGTCTCTAAATAAAATACAAAAAAGGGCTGGGGATGTGGCCCAGTGGTCAAGTGCCCCTGAGTTCAATCCCTGGTACCAAAAAAAAAAAAAAAAAAAA
Organism: Tamias sibiricus; assembly: GCA_025594165.1. Lineage (NCBI taxonomy): Eukaryota > Metazoa > Chordata > Mammalia > Rodentia > Sciuridae > Tamias > Tamias sibiricus. Next base: position 64,223,536 of record CM046666.1, read on the forward strand.
AGAATTACGGGGCTGGGGTTGTGGCTTAGCGGCAGAGCGCTCGCCTCGCACATGCGCGGCCAGGGTAATGCATTGCATGGTGTACAACTAAAGTAAATGAATAAGTATTTTTTAAAAAAATAATTATGAATATTTTTAATATCTCCTTGTACACATTACAGAATGTTCTCAATTATGCACCTTGCAATCCTATAACAAGGTTTTGGGTGTGTGCATTTAGGACTTTGATACATAATGTTTCCAAAATAATTTTGCTACTATATCCTCTCATCAGTAGTAGATAAGTATTCCCGTTGCTCTAATATTTAAAGAAAATAATCGACATTATCAAACTATGTAAGTTTGACAAATTATGGGGTTTATATACTACCTTTTTGTGATGTGACTTTACACGTTCCAGATTATTAAAGACATTCAACAGCTTTTCATATACTTGCTATATATCAATGTTTTATCTATTATGAATGTCTGTTATTTTTTATCCTTTTTATTTGGTAAAATTGTTGAAAATATCTTCTCACATTTGTCTCACTTTCGCTTTGATGACAAGTTCTTATTACTTTGTGATTATATTGCTTTTTATATTTTGTTTTTCTTAAACAAGTAAAGACTGTCAAATTACTTGTTGGGCTTGACAGGATATGAAGTATATCCTCCTATCCCTCAAGTGCTCCAGCATTTCCTGAAAGTTTATTTCACTTCCCTCTCAAGTTGGAAATCAATATATATTTTTTAAATAGCTAGAAGAGAGTAGTTCATATGTTCTCTACACAAAGAAATGATGAATGCTGGAAGAACTGAAAATGTTAATTATCGTGATTTGGCCACTGCACATTGTGTGTGTGTATACATATATACACATAATTATCACATTGTTCCTCATAAAAATGTACAATTGTTATATATCAATTTAAATTATATATATATTTTTTTTAATTTTAATTTTAAGATATTGGTGTATTGGTGATTGAACCCAGGGACTCTTACAAACACCCTCTACCACCGAGCTACACAACCCCAGCCCATTAAATAAATAAATAAATATATAAATATATGTTATGTCATATATATATTTTATACAACCTTTGTATGTTTCAGGTGATGTTTTGATACAAAGACACATACTGATTGTTATAATCATGTTCATTGGCATACCATGTTTCAAAGTTATCTTTTTCTTTGTGATCAGAGCAAATTCCATCTGCACTGTACAATATCATTCACTATGGCGACCTTACTGTTCATGGGATCTCTAGAACTTATTCATCTTGCATTACTGACACTTTCTACTTTTTAAAAAACAAATCTCCCCTTTTTCCCCACTCCTAGTAGTGACTATTCTTCTCTCTGTCTCTAAATGTGATGTATTTTAGATTCTACATGTGAGATCATACAGAATTTTTCTTTTTCCATTTGTATTATTCCCTTAGTATCGTGTATGCTTGGTAGGAACATAAATTAGTACAGCCATTAGGGAAAAATTATGGAGATTCCTTGCTAAATATCTTTAAAGAATAGTTTATTCTCTAAGCCTGGCATGGTTGTGCCCACCTGTAATCCTAGCAACTGAGAAGGATGAAGCAGAAGGACCCAAGTTTAAGGTAAATCTCAGCATTTTAGTGAGATCCTCAGCAACTTAGCCAGACCCTGTCTCAAAATAAAAATAAGAAAGGACTGGAGATACAGTTTAGTGGTAAAGTGTCCCTGGGCTCAATTCCCAGCATGTGCGCGCGCACGCGCGTGCACACACACACACACACACACACACACACATTTGTTCTCAATATCCTAGCCATCACCATATTTTTCTTCATTAGGTCTTTAAAAGTTTGATTTAGTTCCTAGCACTTAACTACTTTGTAAAAGTCACTAATTTACTACTATTTGCAAGTATAATAGATTTTTTGTAGAACCACTTTTCAGCCACTGCAGGATTTTATAAGGATTTGAAGTTGTGGAGGAGTCAAAGCTTGAGACTTCCAAGTTATTCTCTTTCATTTCTCCCTACTTTCTCTGTCTTTGGTTCTTTTCTACACTCTTTCAACATCTGACTTCTTTGGGAATTTCTTATGCTCATTTGGCTTCATACGTCAACTTTTATAATTTTAATATTTAGAGAATTTCTTAACAGGAAGAAACAAATTAAGATTAGTTTAATAAATCAGTAGATGGATGGATGTAAGATATCTCTTATCTGTAGCCCAACTTTAGTCTTGTTAAAACAGATGCTTTTATCAAAAACCTGTTTGAATTTGTAAAAAGATGCTACAAAGAAATATTCAGCTAATTAATTGACACAACTCAATACAGTCCCCAATCTCCTCTCTCTCAAACCTTAACTGTTGAAATCACAATTACGGTAATTGTATTTGGTTAACTGAAAATCAGAACTCAAAATTGGACAGATACACTGGTGCTTAGGAGAGGTATTTGATAGATTATTTTAAATTAGAACTAAAATCTATTCACTTAATTCCCCTAATAGCCTATCTCTTAATTGGCTGAACAACAAGAAAGTAAAGGAATACAACCAGCTTGAAAAGCTCTTAACATTGTTTGTCAAAGAACAAACACAGTGTTTTCCAATTCTAGAATGTAAATGATTCCCAAAAAATAGTTGCATTTTCCCCCTTACATTCTGATTCATTGTCTTTCAAAATTTCTCTGGTAAAAAAAAATCAAAACAAGATACAATTCTTTTCAACCTATAGAGATTGTCTTTTTTAAAATTTTGCCATATATATTAATAAAATAGTAGATAAAATATTTTCAAGGTAACAATTTTTAAAATTTTGGTTGAATTCTCAGTTATTTTATAATATTTTTAAATTCAGAATCAGCAAAAGACCCTGTTAGAAAATGAATACTTAATAAATAAGAATAATTAACAAATATAAAGGAATATTTATGTAAATATTTCTCACATGAAAACAGCCAAATTCCCTTTTTCACAATAATTTGCTAATTTTATCAGAATACACATTGATTAATTTCATAAAAATATAAAACAATACTGTATACTCAATTCAGGTTCAATTTGCTAGCAAAAAATATTCTCACAGAAATTAATTTTCCAGCATAATTGCTCTTTGTAAAAGTTTTTATTCAATAAAACCAACTTCCATCTTTATTTTTGAAGCACACTAATGAAAGATAATTGGCCTTGAGATCTTTTATAATATCTTTTTTATGATTCATTCTGACCTATGTCTTCAACAGCCAGGTCATTGGTTTATCTTTCAGATCAAACATGTTTCTAAATGAAAAAGAAACATCAGGACACTCTTTTCCTCCAATAATTCAGTTGCCATCAGTAAATTCAAAGCATGTGCAACTTTATATTTACTTTAAAAAAATTGTTTTCTTTTAGCTGCATCTCACCCTTACAGAAAGGTTTAAGAATACTGCCAGGAGTAATACAAGGATTTATACACTCAGAATCCCCCACTACTAACATTTCATCTCATATACATTTACTAGCCCTTCTCTCTTGGTCACTGTCTACTTTTTCTAATATTCTCCTATATAAAGAGTGTTATATCAGAAAATTAAAATACACACAATAATAATACCTAATCTATAAACCTTACTCAGTTTCTGCAATTGTCTAAATGATGTTCTTTATATTAAACAAAATCCTGTGTCAAATATTGAGTTCAACTTCATGAAAATTCTCCTTTCTTCTCTAATTATTGCTCAGTCTTTGTCTTTATGATTTTGCTATCTTTCAGTTGTATAGACCAGTCATTTTTAGTATGTCCCTTAATTTGGATTTGTTTAATTTTCCTTGTAAGTAGATTCAGATCACATGTTTTCCAGGAATATCACAGAAATTATGCTGTTCTTTTTGTATTTCATCAGGCAACCCACAATTTCTACTTGACCCATTGTTAGTGAGTTTAATTTTGAGCACTCTATAAGTGTGAATCCTACCAGTCTCCTGCATTGAAAAACAATGCACGTTTTTTCGTTTGAATAAATGATTATATTTGAAAGTAACACTTTTATGCTAGGTAATCAAGCAGTGTTAAACCCATGTTCCTGGTGTCCTCTGCTGGTTTTTACATAAATCAGGTATATCCTGATGCCTGTCAAATGAGGGTTTGCTGTCTCTATCATTTCATCTACATTTAATTATCAGATCTGTGCCTTGAGGATCAGAGTCCTCATTCCTCCTATTTTGATGTTGTTTGCTAAAAGTAGTAGTATACATATCAAGTCCTTCTTTTATTCTTTGAGTTATAATCGGTTGCTATGATAATCATTACATATTTTCTTACATAGTTTCTGAGATTTGACTGGTGGGAAGCTCTATTAAATTGACTTTTGGAGCAAATAATATGCCTATTAATTTCTGAGTAAATAGTTTAGCAAAATAGTTTATAACATACTTTATGTTTATTTATAACATTACATGTTTTTGTGTTTAACATGTATGTGTACATATGTATTTATAATATGCATAGATGTGTGTATGTTTATATAATTATTAATATGTCCTTATATTCTGGCCCAATAAAATATTTCAGACTCATTATTAAATATTCCTACACTTAACCCTGGAATTAGCTATTTATCCAAGGAGCCCTATCCCTTTTGGTTTAAAATAATATTTAGAAACCAAGAATAGTATGCATATATTACCTTTTCTCTCTAAGAAAATATATAATAGAGAGAGAGATGTGCATATGACTATGATTTGTTTATATGTGTTTATTTCATATAAACACATATCTGTATGTATTTTTATATACTCACACTTCACAACAGGAAAAACTGAGAAATGTGCTAGGCAATTTTATCATGGAAGCATCACAGAGTAAACTTATACAAAGATGGCTACAACATCACTAGGTAATATAACCTATGGGATAGCTATCATATATACAGCCTGTCATTTTTAGTGCATTAGTGTGCTTATATCTATATACATTTTAAAGCATGAGTCAATATTGATGACGCTAATATAAGTGCAATTAACAGAATACAATCTGTGCTTCCACTTTTCTGCATTTATATATCTTCCCTAGATGTTAAAAAAAAATAACTTGCTTCTATTAGCTGCAATATATTTCCCTGTTTGCTAAATTCTAGAATATGTTTTTAAAAGTCATTTCAGAACTGCAGAAACATCTGTGGCACCCATGTGGGTGTGGAAATGAACAAGACATCCTGATGCTGCTCTTGGAAACTGAGTATTTTATTTGAACCAGGTCACAAGAGGCATGAATGACTTCCTCCAGTCAGTGAGGAGCACAGCAGTGATATGCAGGCAGAACTGTTCTGGGAGACAGAAGACTTCTGGAGCTGATGACTCTGGTTCAAGCACTCAACAGCTTTGACCATCTAGATGTCTAAGATGCTTATCTTCCTCTCTTGTTTATTTTTTCTTCCTTTTTCCTTCAATAGTGGGCAGCAAAGATTAACAAATAGAAAAAGGTAGCAACAGAAATTACCAGAAGTAAAACACCAAGAGATAAAAATAGTGAGATAATAAGATATAAAAGTATCATTGTATTGTGAAGCAACTGAGGAGGACTAATTTAAATGTAAATAAAGTCTCTAGCAGAAAGGAGACTTATAGAGAAAAAATAAATAAAGTCAGAAATTGGTAAAAAAAAATCTATACACAAATCTTAATAAAGAACAACAAGAAACAGATTAATCAAGAAAATAGTGTAGCATCATAAAAATGGGCAAACAAAGGAATATAAAAGAGTTCATAAAAAACTAAGATGTTTATAGACTTTCATTTTGATAAAAGTACAAAAGCAATTCAGTGGAGAAGGATTATCTATACAACAAATTTTGCTAGAACAATTAAAAATCCATATCCAAAAATGAATGATATCAATGAATTTTGATACATACCTCTCACATTATATGAAAATCAACCCAAAATGTCTTTTAGACATAATAAGGTCCTTGCTTAGCATCTGGATGGCCATCTTAAGTGACAGCACCATTTTAAGGAAAAAGTTTCACTTTCCCGCCTAAGGGTACCTTCCAAACACGTTGCCAAGGGGATGGAAAGCTCTGGCTTTCTGGCTGCTTGCCACGCCCTGTTAAGGACCTAGGCTAAGCAGGGGGTGTGGCTGTGACATATTGTGAGAACCAGAACCACCCTATAGGGGATTTTGGCAATGAAATGTGCCCATGCTCTTTACCTGTTTCTCTAATCTGCTTACTGATTAGCTCATGTCCACTATAAAATGTTGTCCACCTTCTTCAATAAAGGAGTTCCAGCACTGTCCATCTGACTGGACTCCCTGACGTGGCTCTGAGTCTTTTGAATGTGGTAGGAGGAGGCGTCAGCAACTCCTGCCTTTTCCAGTTTCGTCTCACAGCTGGGGTACGCTCTCCCTACCTTTCTTTGCTGGACAAAGAAAGGTCCATCCTGGGCCCATGGGCGGGGGGAGGCTAGAAACCTCAGCCCATTACCGTAATTTCCCGGCATAAGGGTGTTCCTGAGAAAGGCTCACCACTCCCTCATACCAACCCAACCCCTAACCACAAGCATTAGGACCCACCCAACTCTGATCCTTGAGCTTGCCCTATAAAAGTCCTGGAACCTCAGCCTGTTTAGCCTCTCTCTCCACTATAGAGAGATGGCCTTTATTTGTCACCTCTGTCAAATAAACTTGGTGTGCTCTGCCTGGTCTCCTTCTTTCATTTCTTGCTTACCCATCTCCCATTCCTCATTTTCCCTTCAGACATAAATGTAGAACCTATAAAATCATAAAACTTTTGGAATAAAACAGAGCAGGAAGTCTTTGTTCAATTGAGTTAGGCAAAACATCTAAGATAATAAATCAAAGCACGATCAACAAAAGAGCAAATTGATAAATTTGGCCTTCTTAAAATTGAAAACTTTATGTCCCCAGAAAACACTAATAAGATAATGAGACCCCCCAGCCACTTGCCCATGCAGAACCCCAAGCCACCACTCTTGTGTGGACCCACATCTACCAGCATGGGGCTCCCTCAGTTGCCTCCATCTTGGGACACTGCAATTGCTGCCTTAGTCCCTTCCATGCAGGAGACTGTACCTGTAGACATAGGACAGGGTTTGGAGACAGCAACCCACCATAATGCAACATACCACTAAGCTGCATCTGCAAACACACCACCCAGTGCCACCACCTGGCCCACCCCAATGCCCCATCTCTGAAAGCCACCACCTCCATCTGGGACACATTTGTCACCATGTTTGGTTATCCTTTCCACCACCACTGCCATCTTTTATTGGGGCAACTCCCAGCTTGGGACACCAGCTGGGGCTTAGAAGCAATATCAACATAGTTCCCCAACTCCCCCCTCTCCCCAACAGCCACTAACCTGGCACAGTGCTTGCAGCTACATGGACAACAAGTAGCTTGCAGTCTGGCCCTGACCTGTGCAATACAAAACAGCTCTCCAAGACAGGTGTGCAGCCCCCAGAGCACAGCCCACAAGACTTCTGGAGAGAGACGTTCCTGATTGGGAAGTAGAAAGGGAGGGGGGGGAGTGAGATACAGTTTAGAGGCAAAGTATAGACCAGGAATTGTGAGGTCAACAGGTGATATGAGGAGATAAGACCAGGTGCCTACAACACACTAGGGCCCCAAAGGACATCCTTGGGGTGCAATGTCCCACTGGGGACCAGCAAGTGCTATATCCCACCTCCAGGAGCTCTGCACCCAACACTAACCCTCCCACTCTAATAACCTTCACCATGCTGGGGATGCAGATATCAACAAACAACAGACAACCTCACCTACTGGATGAGAAGAGAAGCAGGAAAGATACTGAACCCCAACAAAAACAATTATTTAATTTTTCTTCAAGATTTTTTAAATTTTATTTCTTTTTTTGTTTGTTTCTTCTCTCTCTCTCTCTCTCTCTCTCTCTCTCTCTCTCTCTCTCTCTCTTATGCTGCCCTCACATCCCCAACATTTTTGAAACCAATTACTTTCTATGAATTAGACTACTGAGGACTGGGATGTCTGAATAACATATTATAGTTGTGTGGTATGTTCTCTCTCTATTTTTTCACTTTTTCTTTTTCTTAATTTCTTTGTTTTTTTGTTCTGTTTTTTTTTTTACTTTCTCTATCATCTTCCCATTTACTTGTGTCCCCAAAGTCTCTTTCTCTCATTTCTCCTGCTATAAGCCAACTTCTTTTGATTTCTTTTTCACACTTTTTAAGATCTAATAAGTCTATATCCTCACCTCCTACCTCCTTAATATCTCGTCCTACACACCCCACACCATTCTCTCTTTGTCCACCATTAAAAACTACAGACCCTTTTTCAAACTACTGTTTATATTGTAGATAATAATTGAACTTACCATTTCTGTCTATTGTGACAAAACTGTAAACATCTTAATAGGAACTATTGCTTCAAGGCTGTATATTGATTGTATTGGGATCTGTTAATATTGATCTCCATCTTAAAGGAGAGGTATTGGAATCCTGCAGGGACACTATAAGTCTATAGGGTAAAAACTGTAACACCTCAGATCTGCACTGCTAGAGGGAATACACATGAACAACATGAAAAAACAAGGGAAGAAAGTGCCCAAACTAATCAAGATAATACATTATTAGAATCCATGGACACATCAGGGAGAACGGTCAAGGCACGAACTCGGTTTATTGAGGAAGTTGGATGGCGTTTATAGAAAACATGGGTCAATCCGCAGAAAGATCATAAGGACACATAAGGAGCATGGGTGGATGCCATTGGCGGAGCCATTAGCCTATCCTTGGGGTGGTTTCAGTTCTCATGTTACATCAGGGGAACACCCCTTGGCTAGGCCAAGTCCCCATATCAGGAAGTGGGAGGTAACCAGAGAGTTTCTATCTACTAGCGTGTTGTTGATGTCCCCAACAAATGAGAATCAGCAAAGGGAGGTATTACAATAAAGGAAAAACTAATCAAAGGAGAAACCAAGTCCAGTTAAATCCCAAAAATAAACAAAATGATCAGGAATACAAATCATGTCTGAACAATAACCCTGAATGTTAATGGCCTATACTCATCAATCAAAAGACATAGACTGTCAGATTGGATTTTAAAAAAAAGACCCAACAATATGCTGCCTACAAGAGACTCATCTCAGGAAAAGACATCCACAGACTGAAGGTGAAGGGTTTGGAAAAAGCATACCACTCACATGGACTATGGAAACAAGCAGGGGTTTCCAGCCTTATATCAAATAAAATAGACTTCAAGCCAAAGTTAGTCAAAAGGAATAAATAAATCATTTCATACTGGTTAAGGTAAACATACATCATCACAACATAATAATCATAAATATATGCCCCAAACAAGGGAGCATCTATATTTATCAAACAAACTCTTCTCAATTTCAAGTGTCAGACCACAACACTATAAAATTGGGGACTTTAACACACCTATTTCACTACTGGATAGATCTTACAAACAAAAGCTGAACAAAGAAACTATAGAACTCAATAATAAATCAATAATTCAGATTTAACAGACATACGTAGAATATTTCATCCATCAATAAATGAATACACATTCTTCTCAGCAGCACATGGATCCTTCTCTAAAATAGGCTACATATTATGCCACAAACCAACTCTTAGAAATTATAAAAAAAATAAACATTCTACCATACGAAAGCATTCCCTATAAAAACTGGTACAAGACTGGGATGACCTCTTTCACCACTTCTATTTGACACAGTTCTTGAAACTCTAGCCAGAGCGATTAGACAGACAAAATAAATTAAAGGGATAGGAGGAACAGGAAAAGAAGAATTCAAACTATCACTATTTGCTGAGGACATGATTCTATACCTAGAATATACAAAAAAATTCACCAGAAAACTTCTAGAACAAATAAATGAATTCAGCAAAGTAGCAGGATATAAAACCAACAAACATAAAACAAAGACATTTTTGTACATCAGTAACAATCCTCTGAAAGGAAAACATGTAAAACTACCCATTTACAATAGCCTCAAAAAATAAAATAAAATACTTGGGAAATGACTTAACAAAAGAGGTGAAAGACCTGTACAATGAAAACTACAGAACGCTAAAGAAAGAAATTAAAGAAGACCTCCTTTGTTCTTGAATAGGCAGAATTAATATTGTCAAAATAACCATACTACCAAAAGCACTATACAGATTTAATGCAATTCCAATCAAAATCCCAATGACATTCTTCATAGAAATAGAAAAATCAATCATGAAATTCATCTTGAAAAATAAGAGGCCCATAATAGCCAAAGCAATCCTTATCAAGAAGAGTGAAGCAGGTATCATCACAATACCAGACCTTAAACAATATTACAGAGCAATAGTAACAAAAACAGCATAATATTGGCACCAAAATAGATTTGTAGACCAATGGTACAGAATAGAGGACACAGAGACAAACCCACATATAAACAGTTATCTCATACTAGACAAAGGTGCCTAAAACATACACTGGAGAAAAGATAAACTCTTCAGCAAATGTTGCTAGGAAAAATGGAAATCCATATGTAACAAAATGAAATTAAGCCCCAATCTCTCACCATTCACAAAACTCAACTCAAAGTTGATCAAGGACCTAGGAATTAGACCAGAGACCTTGCAGCTAATAGAAGAAAAAGTAGGTTCAAATTTTCATCATGTTGGATTAGGTCCCTACTTAAAGCCCAAGAAATAAATTCAGAAATCAATAAATGGAATGGATTCAAACTGAAAAGATTCTTCTCAGCAAAAAAAAATAATCAGTGAGGTGAAGAGAGAGCCTACAGAATGGGAGCAAATTTTTACCACACACACATCAGATAGAGCACTAATCTTCAGGATATGTAAAAAACTCAAAAAAACTAACACCAATATAACAAATAACCCACTCAATAAATAGGCTAACGAACTGAACAGACACAATCAATCAACAAATATATGAAAAAATATTCAACATCTCTAGCAATTAGAGAAATGCAAATCAAAACTACTCTAAGATTTCATCTTACTCCAGTCAGAATGGCAGTTATTAAGAATACAAACAATAATAAGTGTTGGCGAGGATGGGGGTGGGAGGCACACTCATACATTGATTGTGGGACTGCAAATTGATGCAACAAATCTGGAAAGCAGTATGAAGATTCCTTAGAAAACTTCAAATGGAACCACGATTTGACCCAGCTATCCCACTTCTTTGTTTATACCCAAAGTAATTAAAAACAGCATACTACAGTAATTCAGCCACATCAATGTTTATAGCAGCACAATTGACAATAGCTAGATTGTGGAGCCAACCTAGGTGCCCTTGAATAGATGAATGGATAAAGAAACTGTGGGGTACATACACAAAATGGAATATTACTCAGCATTATAAAATCGGAATAAAACCATGGCATTTGCAGGTAAGTGGATGGAGTTGGAAAATATCATGCTAAGTGAAGTAAATCAATCCCCAAAAAACAAAGGCCAAAAGCTTTCTCTGATAAGTGGATGCTAAGATATAATGGGGGTGAAGGGAGGAGCATGGGAGGAATGGACGAACTTTGAAAAGGGCAAAGGGGAGGGAGAAAAAGGAGGGGGCATGGAAATGGGAAAGATGGTAGAATGAGATAAAAATCATTACCCTGGGTACATGTATGAAGACATGAATGCTGTGACTCTACTTTGTGTACAAAGAAATGAAAATTTTTGATCTATTTGGGTACTATGAATCAAAATGCATTCTGCTGGCATGTATAAGAAATTAGGATAAATAAATAAGTTTAAAATTTTAAAAATGATAAAAATGAAACAAAGGTAATGAAATGAGAAATTACAGACTATAAAATATATTTTAAAATCACATATTTAAAGGACTTATGTGTAGAATATAGAAAGAACACTCAAAACTCAATAAAAAGAAAACAATATAATTTTAAATAGACAAATTATTTGAACAGACCCTTCATCATAAAAATTATAAACAGGAAATAATCACTGAAAAAAGCCCAGCATCATTAGTCTTTAGAAAAATAAAATTGAAACAACCATGAGTTAATATATGACACACCTATTAGAATATGTAAACTAATATAAGATAGCTGAAATTATATGTATTAGTCTCTGTATCCTCAATTCTGTACCATTGGTCCACCAGTCTGTTTTGGTGCCAATACCATGCTGTTTTTGTTACTATTGCTCTATAGCATAATTTAAAGTCTGGTATGGTGATGCCACCTGCTTCACTTTTCTTGCTCAGGATTGCTTTGGCTATTCTGGGTCTCTTATTTTTCCAGATGAATTTCATGACTGCTTTTTCTATTTCTTTGAAGAATGACATTGGGATTTTCATTGGAATTGCATTAAATCTGTATAATGCTTTTGGTAGTATGGACATTTTGACAATATTAATTCTACCTATCCAAGAGCAAGGTAGGTCTTTCCATCTTCTGAGTTCTTCTATGATTTCTTTCTTTAGTGTTCTATAATATTCGTTATAGAGGTCTTTCACCTCTTTTGTTAAGTTGATTCCAAGGTATTTTATTTTATTTTATTTTATTGATGCTATTATAAATGGGGTAGTTTTCATCATTTCCCTTTCAGAGGCTTTGTTTCAGCTATCTTATATTAGACAAAGGCACCAAAAATGTGCAGTGGAGAAAGGATAGCCTGTTCAACAAATGGTGCTGGGAAAACTGGAAATCCATATGCAACAAAATGAAATTAAAACCTTATCTCTCACCATGCACAAAACTCATTCAAAGTGGATCAAGGACCTAGGAATTAGACCAGAGACAATACGCCTAATAGAAGAAAAAGTAAGCTCCAATTTCCAACATATCAGATTAGGCCCCAAGTTCCTTAATAAGAATCCTGTAGCGCAAGAACTATTACCAAGATTTAATGAATGGGATAGATTTAAACTAAAAATCTTCTTCTCAGCAAAAGAAACAATCAGTGAGGTGAATAGAGAGCCAACTAATTGGGAACAAATATATAATACATGCACATCAGATAGAGCACTAATTTCTAGAATATATAAAGAACTCTAAAATCTTAACACCAAAAAACCAAATAACCCAATCAATAAATGGGTTAAGGAATAGAAAAGACACTTCTCAGAAGAAGATACACAATTAATCAACAAATACATGAAAAAATGCTCAACATCACTGGCAATTAGAGAAATGCAAATCAAAAGTACTCTTAAGATTTCATTTCACTCCAGTCAGAATGGCAGCTATCAAGACACAAGCAACAATAAATGTTGGAGAGGATGTGGAGAAAAAGGCACACTCATACATTGCTGGTGGGACTGTAAAATGGTGCAACAGTTATGGAAAGCAGTATGGAAATTTCTTGGAAAACTGGGAATGGAACCACCCTATGACCCAGCCATTCCACTCCTGGGTCTATTCCCAAAGGACTTAAAAACAGCATATTACAGTGACACAGCTACTTCAATGTTTATTGCAGCACAATTCACAATAGCTAGGTTGTGGAATCAACCTAGATGTCCCTCAGTTGATGAATGGATAAAGAAAATGTGGTATATATACAAAAATGAAATTTTACTCAGCAATAAAAGAGAATAAAATAATGGCATTTGCAGGTAAATGGATGAAGTTGGAGAATATAATGCTAAGTGAAATTAGTCAATCTCAAAAATCCAAATACCGAATGTTTTCTCTGATATAAGGAGGCTAGTTCACAGTATTGTTGGATGGGGGTACATAGGTGAATTAGAGGAACACTAGAATGGTCAAAGGGAAGGGAGGGGAAGGGAGGGAGCAAGGGGGGAGGGAGGGGGAGAAAATTAAAAAAAAAAAGAACTGAAAAAGTGGTTGAATGAGACGGATATCATTATCCTAAATGCATGATTGAAGACCTGAATGGTATGAATATACTTTGTATACAAACAGTTGTATGTAAAAAGATGCTATACATGTGCACTATGAATTGTAATTATTATAAATAAAAAATCAATTAAAAAATATGAAAACTAGAAAGACAAATTATACTGGGAGGACCAGGAGGTAGAAAAACTGAAATATTTATATGTCTTCATGGGAATATAAAATATTGAAGCCAGTTCATATGCAAGTTTAAGAGTTTCTTATATTTTTTACATTTTATATTTTATGTTTGATTGACACATAATATTAGCCCATATTTATGGGGTACAATGTGATGTTTTAATCCATGAATGTACTGGATGATGCTCATCAACTTGGTGTAATTAACATGTCCATCACAAATTTTCATAATTTCTTTATGGTTAATACATTCAAAATCTTTCTTTCTAGCTATTTCAAGATATGTAATGTATTATTGTTAATTATGTTAACATTTTGCACCACAGAACACCAAAATTTGCTCCTCCTATCTGACATTGTGCTTATCGACCAACCTCTCCTCATCCATGTATTTCCTACTCATCTCATTTTCTTAAAATATAAAACATGCATCTGTTATCTACTACAACTATCTTACTCACAGGTATTCATCTAAGGGAGATAAAAGTTTATATCCACACAAAAAGCCTCACATAGATGTTCTAACCATTTTATGTAATATCTAAAACACCATCTAATTGCAAATAGGTAGCTTCTTCTATTATTCTTCTCTGTTTGTCCTCCATGTACAAATGCTTTCTATACCTGCAAGTAAAGTAATTGTAGATCCTGAAGAAATTTGGATGTCATTTTATCCATTTACACCTAAGCTTTCAAATGTTTGTTGCTATGTACATTAACATAGGCTGAATTTTATGCTTTTTCTTTTAATTTTTATGGCTGGAAGAAACACTACCTTCAAAAATTGCTTTCAGCTTTTCAAAGTACAGTGCAAATATGTTTATACATAACACTTTTTCCACTTTGCCTTCTACTTAGTACTCTTTTACCTTCCTCCTCCAGCGTTTCATCTATCCCAGGGGGATATCATTAGTTTACGAATAGTAAATAGAGTTGTATAGTGCTTTAAAATATTTTTAAAGAAAATCAGCTTTTAAGCTTCTTTTCACATTTCATAACAGTTGTTGAGTTTGCCTGTCATTTTTAGTGTAGCATAATTGCACATCATAATATTAAAGCGTGTCACTTATTTTAAGGGTAAATGCTAAAATGGATAACTATCTGGATTATAACTTTGAAATAACAGAAAGAATCTTACCATACATGCAATGCCTACATTCAACTTTCAAGTATATTGAAGGAAAAGAAAAGGATAAAGGCGTATTTTGATAGTTGTGATTTCTCCCTACAATTATTTATTTTTTTACATAATATCATACATGCTGTAAGTAAGTATCCACATTCATACATCTAAGTAAATAATTTAAGACTACCAGATCTCTTGTTCTTATTTTTGCTGATTATGAATCTTAAAAGTATTATTAATAAAAAAAAAGAAAGAAACAGGAAGTTGAGGAGTAGGATCAGATAAAGAACTAAATGCAATGTTGTGTACATCTCTACTATATTTTTTAAATATATACATGTGTATATTTATTTTAAGGGAAAAGCAAAACATTTTAAAATATGTCCAATGGAAAGACAAAAAAATGAATTTAAACTTCATTCTGGTCACTGTTGGTATGTTCAGATAAAATTAGTTCTCTTTTCCTTTCCTTTTATTCTCTCTCTCTCTCTCTCTCTCTCTCTCTCTCTCTCTCTCTCTCGTGTGTGTGTGTGTGCATGTTCACACACACTCCTAAACATGTTTACTATACTTTAATATCTTTGATCACAAACTCTGAAAGTCTACATCTGTTTCTCTCTGAATTAAAACTAAATTTTAACTTATCCAAGCTGCTGAAGCTTCATTAAAATTTCAGATAAAGCAGCATAAATTCCAGCAAAGTATTCTGTGCTATTTCAAGTAGTACCACTGATCACTGCAAAATCACAGACATGATCCCAGAGTGGCAGTCCTGCTATGAGAGTACTTATCTCATGTGAATTTCAAAGCAGACTCTCAAAGTCTTTCCTCATTTCACATGTCTGGTATTTTTAGGGAAGCTATTAAACAGAAAAACAGTCTTCTTAATATCACCATGTTTTAGCGTAGTGTTTTATGGGTTTTCAGCATCATATGAAGTGAGGTCTATTGCCATAGAGATGTATTGATTTAAGTGTAACATGTATTTTCTTTCAAAATTGTAAGACCTGAAGTAGCCATTTTCTTTTATTTGGACATTTCTCTCAGGACAGAAAAAAAAGTAGAAAGAAAAAATTCCTTCTCTTTTTTCATCAATAGTGTGTTACAGATTGTCACTCATTAGTCATTGACCTCAGAAGCTTGCAGTGGAAGTTATTGTGCAGTTAAGCTGAGTGAAAATAAATATCTAAAAAAAAGCATATGCCTTAGACATATCTTAATTTTAAATGGCTTCAGGAAAAAATTAGGTGAAGTAATTTAATATATCTTACATTAATATATTTAAAATATGAAATAAATATCATTTTCACTAGTTCTCTTTCCCAAGTAGTTAGCAGACATGTACTGAATACTTACTAGTCATAAAATGCCTCAATAGATACTCAGATGGACTTGAATATATATTCCCAATAATTCTTCTTTACTATGTGTGTTTATTTGAGCAAGTTTTGCTTTGCTTTATCATTGGTTCACAAGCACTATCAAAATGGGTTCAAATACATTATCATTGACTAGTTTCTAAACATTGTTATTTTGCCTAAATTTTCTGTTATATTAATCAGGATTGTCATGGTTAGTATCAGAAACACAAAAAAAATAATAAGTCACAAAGGAGGAGGAGTTTACTAACTTCTGTAATCTAAAGAATGGTCTGGTGTCCTTTCCCAATCCTCTGGAAAGCCTGGACACAGTACATGAATGCTCCTCAGATTTATAGTAAAGAAATCATTGAATAGTATTCAGCCTTCAAAAAGAAAGAGGTTCTGCCATTTGTGACAATGTGGATGAAGCTAGAGAACATTATGCCAAGGGAAATCAAATGGCAGAGGGAAAAACATTGCTTGGCCTCATGTATATGAGGAATGGGAAAAAAAATACACAGAAACTGAGAGTAGACCAGTGATTACCAGTGTGGTAGAGGGAAGAGAGAAGCCGAAAGGTAGAATGAATAAGTCAAAAAGTCAAAGGTAAACAGGATGACAATAGGCAATAACATCATGTTGTATACTGGCAATTTGCCAAGACAGTGTATTTTAAGTACACTTACCCTACCCTTCACATACACATATGAATGGCAGTAATATAATTATTAATTTTTTTAGTTGTAGATGAATATAATGACATTTATTTTATTTTGTTTTATTATAATGTGGTGCCTGGGATCGAACACAGGGCCTCAAACATGCTAGGCAAGAGCTCTACCACCGAGCCACAATCCCCACCCAAGTAATATAATTATACAAGATGCTGGACATGATTATTTACATATATGTAGTAATCTCACTTCACTATGTTTATTTATATGTATTTCACATCAGTATATCAAACTATCTTACTCTATACCTGAAAGATATTCATGAAAAATATAGTTCATGAAACCTGTAATCAAGAGATAAACTGTGATCATGAATCAAAATACTTTACCATTGAGAAATTAAATTCTTTCCAAATTAATCTACAGGCCTAAAGCAACCTCAACCAGCAGAATTTTTGGTAAATAATGTAAACTATATAAAATGGATATGAAAATGCAAAGAACATTAAATAAAAATACTTCTTGATAAAGAATAAATTTGGAAGATTTGTGTATAACTAGAGTGGCAAGAATTAAAAGGATGGGCAACACAAAAGGTTACCTTTCATTGGTAAGGACAGAAACTAAACAGTAGCTGAGAAAATTGTCTGGTGATGATAATGTATTTAATATTGAAGGAGGTTTGGTTTGCTCTATCAATTTGTCAAACTTATTAGGGCACATTATATTTATGCATTTAACCTCATGTAAGTTTTTCCACCAATGAAAAATAAGAAATGCAAATAAATCAGTTGAAGTATACTTGGTAATATACATGCTAAAATGTTTATGGTGATTTTTACTGATGTCTAAATATTAGTTTGAAATTCATCAAAAAACCAAAATAGATTGATAAGAGTAACATGTTAATAGTAGAGCCTAAATTAGTGGTCATATGGTATTAACTTATAAATTTTTTTTTACTTTTTTGTGTCTGAAAATTTGTTAAAGAATATTGGAAAAATCAATCTTAAAGACAGAGGAAGGAAAAAAATGTGGAAGAGTATAGTTTTATTCTAATAGCCCTAAATCAGAAAGAACACTAAAATCCATTAGCAGGTAACTGGCAAACAATTTGTCGTATTTTTCAGAAAAGGATGAATTAATGCTGGAGATGCATTAGCCATAGTGGATGAGGCTCAAAAGCATCAGTCTATGCAAAAGATGCTGGACATAAAAAGGTATACCACATGATTCTATCATGGAAAATTATATAACAGGCAAAATCTAATCTATCATGACATAAAGCACATCAGTTTTGCTTCAGGACAGGTAATGGAGGGAAATGAACTACAAAAAATATGAAGGAATTCTGGATGGTAAAAAATATTCCATATTTTAATCCTAATACTGATGTATATATCTAGTAACACCCACTGAATTGCTCAATTAAAGTGGCACATTTATAATGTGGAAATAATACTTCAGTAAACCTAATTTGAGAAAAAATTATATACTTATGCTGATATTCTGTGTAACTTATCATAGGATAAGTTGTTTTCAGTCTTGCTGTGAACTGCAATAACTCCAATTTGTTAACATTTTCTCAAGTCTCCCAAAGCTGGCTATCTCTGTCACTCATTCAGTTGCTCTCAAACACAAGTGCCAAAACTTAACCAAAGTTTAAAGAGGAAATAATACATGGACTCATGAGATACCATGAAATTTTTAATAAACAAAGCTTTATAAAGATGAGGATGCAATTGGCACCCAGTAAGACCTAAAACTAGTTAAACTAGCCGTTCTTCGGTGCTCTTTCACCATCACCTTTCCTTTTTTATTTCATTTATTTATATTTTTATGAAATTTATTTATATTTTTATTTATTTATATTTATTTATATTTTTATGCATATTATTTTTATGAAGAGGACTTATGTTTGTTTTCTGAAGTTCAAGGCCTATATTGCCATGAATTCCTTTTTCTTTATTCTTCTTATTCCTTCATTCTTTGCTCTGAGACATGCTGGTATAGAAGTATTTGGGGGAGTGATATTCTATGAAACTGAATCAGAAAATATTTTGATAGAACTTTCATAACAAATATGGAATCTTCTCAATCTACCTTAGATTAAATGACTGGTTTGTCACTAATTAGTTTCTCTACATTCTTATTCTTCTTGTCAGCTATGAAAATAATAAAAGTTCCTTTTTTAAGAATAAGAGTGAATAACCTGAGATTGTCAAACAAGTTTGCTACAAATGTGATGATGCTACAATTTTAAATATTATCCTTCTTATAAAAGTTTTGTTAAATATGTACTTACGTCAGTGTCTTTACTTGATTCCCTGAGGCATCTTTGTGAAGACATAAATAATCCAAAGAAAGTTTAAACAAGTGTATTTTTTAGCAGAAATATACATTTAGGTATAGCACACACTCTTCTGGAATGAGAAAGTGCAGTAAATATATTCTATCTATATATAAATCAAATATTTTTGTGGTAAAGTTACTTATTTTCCAAATTTATATGTAAATTTAAAACATTTTCTGATTCTAATTTAAAGAAGAAAAATCCTACGATTTTAAGCAAATGCCATTATATGGTCTTTATTTCTACCATTCTTTACAATTTTGTTCTTAAATCTCCTAACACTTTTATTTGTATTTTAAGACATTTTAAAGTTTAATGTTTCTAGAATTTTAAAATTTTAAATCAATTCTGTAGATGAAATTCTTATTTTATACACATATAACTCAATGTTATATCCAGGTCAAGTAGATAGCAGATTACTAACTTTAATATCTATTAACTTATTCCACATCAGTCAGAATTGTATTTCAAATAATTGTAAATTATATTTCAGATAAATCTTTATGCAATCATTTCAAAAATAATTCATTCAAGTTTTCAAATAAATAATAAAGTCTTTAAATAATATTCAATATACACGTGGTTGACACTTAAAAGATTATGGTAGTAGCTATCAATTATTAAATGTGCATGCCTCCAAATTTATCCATCATATCATAGTATTTCAAAGATTAATAAGTGAGCATCTTTCATCTATGGACAACTCCCAAGTTAGAAGCCTAAAATCAGTAAAATAGAACAGCCTTTAAATGAATGACTAAAAGCAGGGTTTTTTTTCACCTGTTTCAATGTTATTTGGGGGCCAGATTCCTCCTACAGCTATAAGTCAAAAAGTTTGTTGTCAGCAAATATGACTCATTTCCTCACAGTTGGAACAAGATCTTTTAAATTTCAGGGTATGTTTCCTTAGCAGTATCTCTCATTGCTTATGGATGATGCTTTGAACATTTATTTTTAAGTGTTCTGATTACTTAGAAATTAATACTACCTAGAGAAGACAAAGTACATCAAAATGCATGTAAAGAATTAGGTGCTTGGATCAGTGCTCTACAAGGCAGGGATTTAGTATATAACTCCCCAGTGATTAAGCTTTAATGTTGTAATCAGTGAAAACTCATGACTCTTTGATCTTTCAATAAGCATTAATTTGCATGGTAATTTACATAGTTAAATTGTGAAAATATTCCTTTGATCTTAGTAACCAAATGCTAAGACAAAATTTTGTTTTCTTATTTATTACACCAGTTTTACCACGTGGATGTAGATTTGACTACACACAGTTAAAACTCACCAACACACACACACACACACGCAAAGAACAATGAGTTAAACAAGAAAATTAAATTCTCTTTTACATAAAAGAAGCCTAGAAGCAGGTAGTCGAGGCAAGGCTGTACCAGGCCATCAGTGACTAACATATTTAATTTAATGCTCTACCACCAAGCCTCTGACTTGCAGTCTTGAGATTACCTCCTAGTCTAATACGGATACTGGAGCTACAGGAATTAAATGAAAAGTTTATAGGCCAGAAGAAACAATAAAAGAACTAATGAAGCAACTTCCAATTGAGTTGGATCTGTAAGAATTTTTCCTGGAATTTCCCATATACTTCTCTTTTCATCACTACTTTCAAACTAGTTACTCTAAACTAAGTTCTTCTCTTATAGGATTTGGTTGAAAACAGCAAGACATTGCTAATATAGGAAACGTGATCTAGTAACACAGAATTGATAAACATACATCTAATGATAATTTCCTTTATACTGATACAAAAAAGATGATTTTTTTAAGGTATCAAATTATTGAAACACAACTTGACTCATTATCCTCTGGTGTTCTCTATATATTCTGGTGTATTACATTGTGGACTAAAGTCGAAAGTCTTCCTTTCCTTCCTAGATAAATTGTACCAAGAAAACAAATGTATCCTCTTTTTGTCAGATGATGAGTAAGATGCCGTCTTTAATGTAATAAAATAAATGACCAAAACATATTTAGTTCTTAGCTGATTATCATGAATCATTGTATCTGTAGACTCAGTATTTCCTTTAGTTCACAAACTTGCCATGCCTTTCATAAATTATAAAGTGTTGTTCATATTCTGTTTTCTGTATCTAAATTTTGGCACACTAAATTCACTGCTTTTGAACTTTCTTGATATTTGCAGCAGTGAATTCAGTTCAAATAGAGAGATTTCCATGTATTCCCATCTACAACCTACAGCAATTTACGGCTACTCATGGGTCATAGGATTCCACCAGAATTTCTCCTATTTACCAAACGTGGCACGATGCTTCTTACTCTCTGAAAAGGAGTATTTGAAACTTTCCTCTTTCCTGTTCTCAAAATTTATCCTATTTGACTTGAATTTGTCAGAAATATTTTGAAAAATGTGACATTTAGATTCTTTTTTCTTTGATAATGAAATTATAGGCATTCTCCTGTTTTTCTATGTTTTAGATAAGATTTCAAGAGATGAGATTTAAACACTTTTATTTCTTATCTTGCCTGAAATAGCAAAGCTTTATTTGATATATGTTTGATGTAAAACAATAATAAATTTATCTTCTTTTATCATCCTGATGTATCTACTAAAATAATTTCAAAATATATAATATTATTTTATTTAAAATTTTTTCTTAGAACATTTGTGGAACTATTTCAGGAATCTTGGTTTTGTTCAGTTGACCAGATTTTTATTCTTATGCCAAAATTGTACTTAAGTTTATTAGTATAGCTTCATACTAACTATGAAAACAGGTAAATTGTCAATTTCATTTTAATTTTTTAAATATTTTTGTGACTCTTCTACAACCCTTTTATTCCCATATAAATTTTAGAAGTATCTTGTCCATTTCTGTAAAATAAAACAACAATTAAAAAAACTTTGCTGGAATATTGGTTATGTTAATTCTGCCAAATCTGAAGATCATTTTAGAAATAATACTATAAAATACTAAGCATTCAAATCTGTTAGGAAAGGAAATTCTCTTTTAAATATATTGTAGAGCACATTGTTCAGTGTACATTACATTTTTTGCACATGTGTGTAAATTTATTCTCTTAAGTATTATTTATTGTGATATAATTATTAAAATGTTATAATTGCATTTTATACTTGTTTGTTGAAAACATAAGGATGTGCATTTGACATTTGTACTGAAGTCATATTTTTTAAATTTGTTAAATTATTTAGTTTCTTTTAAAATTCTTTAGACATATATATTATTTTCTATAAAAATATAATTTCAAGGTTTTCTTTTCAAATTTCATGCAATTTGTTACTTATTTCTTTTTTTAATTGTTTTCCTTATTGCACTAGCTAGTATATGCAATGCAAAATTGAGTAGAATATGTTAAATGCAGAAAGCACCATGCCTTGACTTAATCTTTTCTGAAAGCAACCGATTGATCAGTATCAAGGGTATTGTTAGCGTGGGGGTTTAGTATTTTAGTAGATACCCTTTGTCATATTACAAAAATTCTCTTATACATTTTCCTTTCTTTCTTTTTTTTTTTTTTAGTAGTATATAACATTAGGGTCCATTTTGTCATGATTATAAAGGCATGAACTAAGTTTACTCTAATTCAGTCCCTATAGTTCCTCTTTCTCTCCTCCTGAAACCTTCCTTCTATTCGACTGATCTTTTTTACTATTGACTTTTACTTATTTTTTTTTTTAGTAAGAGTCTTGTGTATATACATGATGGTGATATTCACTGAGTTATATTCATATATGAACATAGAAATATTAGATGAGATTCATTCCGCTGTTATTCCCTTATCCTGAACTTTCTCCCTCACAATTTGTCCCCATTATCTACTCCAACAATCTTTCTTCTTTTTCCATATAATCCCTCCTTTTCCCTTTCTCTCGTTTTAAATAATTTTGTTATCAATAATAGGTGCTGAATTCTATCAAGTGTTTATTTCTGTGTCTATTAAGGTGACCATTTGAATTCCCTCTTCATTATTTTAGTGCAGTAAAGTATATTGTTTGATTTTTTTAATTGTTAGAGACACATCTCATATATGGAATGAACAACACTTTTTCATGGGAATTCATAGTTAGGTAAATAGATTGACAGGATTTATGTGCTCATATATTTTAAGATATTTTGTTCTGGGGTTCATCCCTAGGGATGCAAGTTTGGCTCAACATATGGAAATCAATAAGCATAATTCATCACATCAATAGACTTAAAGATAAGAATTATACCATTATCTCAATAGACGTGTGTTTTAGTCAGCTTTTTTGCTGCAGTGACAAAAGACCTAACTGGAATGATTTTAAAGGAGGAAAAGTTTATTTGAAGGCTCACAGTTTCTGATGTCTGAATCCATAGAGAGCAGGCTCCATTCCTCATGGTTCAAAGTGAAGCTGAACATTATCGCACAAGGAAAAGGAAAGGAAAGTGTTCACATGGTGATCAGTAAGCAGAGAGTGAGGCTCCACTCTCCAGATACAAAATATATACCCATAGTCATGTCCCCAGTGAACTACTTGCTCAAGCCACAACCCACCTGCTTACAGTCACCACTCAGTTAATTCCATCAGGGATTAATTCACTCATTAGGTTAAGGCTACAACCTTATCATTTCTCCTCCAAATATTCTTGCATTATCTCATGTGTGAGCTTTTGGGAGACACCTCAAATCCAAATCATAACAATGCAAAAACAGCATTTGACAAAATACAACATCCATTCATACTCAAAATGTAAAAAAACCTGGGGATAATTTGAATATACCTCAATATTGTAAAAGCTATATATGAATAAACCCAAGGCCAACATCATTCTAAATGGAGAAAAATTGAAAGCATTTCCTCTAAAAACTGGAACAAGACAAAGGTGCCCTATTTCACCACTTCTGTTCAACATATATCTATCCATAGTTCAGCCAGAAGAAACTTTTAGAAGAAAGAAATTAAAGGGACACAAATAAGGAAAAAACTCAAACAACACCTATTTGCTGATGACATGATTCTATATTTAGAAGACCCAAAAAACTTCTAGAACTCATTAATAAATTCAGGAAAGTAGCAACATATAAAATTAATACTCATAAATCAATTGTGTTCCTAAACATCAGTAATGAATCAAGTGAATGACAAATAAGGAAAATTATCCTGTTCACAATAACTTTGAAAAAATACAATATTTGGGAATCATTCTAACAAAAGATGAGAAAGACCTCTACAATAAAAACTACAGAACACTGAACAAAAAAAAAAATGAAGAAGACCTTAGAAAATGGAAAGTTCTCTCATGTTCTTGGATAGGCAGAATTAGTATTATCAAAATGGCCATACTACCAAAAGCACTATACAGATTTAATGAAATTCCTATTAAAATTCTAAATCATGAAATTCTTTCAGAAAAATAAGAGGCCCAGAATAGCCAAAGCAATCCTTATCAAGAAGAGTGAAGTAGGTAGCATCACAATATAAGACATGAAATTATGCTACAGAACTATGGTAACAAAAATGGCATGGTATTGGCACCAAAACAGACATGCAGACCAGTGTTAGAGAATAGAAGACCCAGAGATAAAGCCATGTAAATGCAGTTATCTCACACTAGACAAAAGCACAAAAGTTGGAGAAAAGAAATCCTCTTCAACAAATGGTGTTGAAATCCTTATTCAGCTAAATAAAATTAAACCCCTATCTCTCACCATGCACAAAATTCAACTCAAAGTGGATCAAAAACCTAGGAATTAGACCAGAGACCTTGCACCTAATAGAAGAAAAATAGGCCCAAATCTTCATCATGTCGAATTAGGTCCCGACTTCCTTAACAAGACTCCTAAAGCAAAAGAAATAAAATCAAGAATCAATAAATAGGATAGATTCAAACTGAAAAGCTTCTTCTCAGCAAAGGAAATAATCAATAATGTGAAGAAAGAGCCTACAGAGTGGGAGAAAATCTTTGCCACCTGCACATCAGATAGAGCACTAATCTCCAAGGTATATAAAGAACACAAAAAACTTAATACAAAAAAAAAATGCAATCTATAATTGGGCCAAGGAACTGAACAGACACTTCTCAGAAGAAGATATACAATGAATCAACAAATATATGAAAAAAAAAAGTTCAACATCTCTAGCAATTAGAAAAATGCAAATCAAAACTACTCTGAGATTTTATCTCACTCCAGTCAAAATGGCATTTATCAAGAATACAAGCAACAATAAGAGTTGGTGAGGATGTTGGGGGGAAATTACACTCATACATTGCTGGTGGCATTGCAAATTGGTGCAATCACTCTGGAAAGCAGTATGGGGATTCCTTAGAAAACTTGGAATGCAGCCACCATTTGATCCAGTTATCCCACTCCTCAGTCTATACCCAAAGGACTTAAAATCAGCATACTACAATAACAAAGTTACATCAATGTTTATAGCAGCACAATTCACTATAGCTAACCTGTGGAACCAACCTAGATGCCCTTCAATAGATTAATGGATAAAGAAAATATGGTATACATACACAATGGAATATTATTCAGCATTGTAAGTGAATAAAATTTTGGCATTTGCATGTAAATGGGTGGAGTTGGAGAATATCATGCTCAGTGAAGTAAGCCAATCCCAAAAAACAAAGCCAAATGTTTTCTCTGATAAGTGGATGCTGATCCATAATGGAGGGATGGCATGGAAGAATGAAGGAACTTTGGACTGGGGAAAAGGGATAGGAAGTATAGTGGAATGAGACAGACATCATTACCTCAGGTACATACTTGTATGGTTGCATGAATGGTGTGACTCTACATATTGTATAGCTAGAGAAATGAAAAGTTGTGCTCCATTTGTATATAATAAATTGAAATGCATGCTGCTGTCATGTATGAGTAATTAGAACAAATAAATTTTTTAAAAAAAAGATAATGGGAAGTTATACTCCATGTATGTATAATATGTCAAAACATACTGTACTTTCATGTATAACTAAAAAGAATAAATTTTTAAAAATTATATTTTTATATATTCAAAAAGGACATATGTTAGCTATTTTATTTTTTTGTAATTTTGTAGTATATTTTGTGTATAGTATATCTTGTGTTTTTCAAGATGTATGTGTAAAGTTATTTTATCATTATTATTTCTTATTTAAGTGTTGGAATTTACCAATGAAGAAATCTGGTATAGAAGTTTTCCATGTGGACAGAGTTTTTTATTTATTTTTCATTTGAAATAATTATGAATTCATAGAAAGTAGAAAAAATTGTAAAGTTCCCATGTACCCTTCATTGGGTTTCTTACAATGAACACAGCTTATGTAACTATGACAAAATATCAAACCAGGAAATTGACATTTGTCCAACTTGGTTTTACAGTTCTATTTCATTTTATCACATGAAGAGATTTATATAATCTCCACTAAAAACAAGATATTAATCTCTTTTATCAAAATGTTATTTGCCTGTACAACTATGCAATAATGAAATCCACTATAATTAAAAAAATGCACCATTAAAATATTAATCAATTATATTACCACAAAAATATCCTTCATGCTCCAGCATTTTAATTATACCCACTCACCACACCTAACCCCTAGTATCACTAATCTTTGTTACATTTCTATAATTGTGTCATGCCATGAATGTTATATAAATTGAATCATAATATATGTGATCTTTAGATGCTAGCTTTTTTTTTTCACTCAGTGTAATTCCTTAAAATGCAACCAAATTATCACACATATCAAAAGTCCCAAACCTCACACATGCTTAAGAGTTTATTTTCCACTATAGAATGAAGAGATCATTTACTATGGAAAAGTACATAGCATTCTGTAAAAGTCAACACCTGAGTAATATAACTAAATTAGAGCCCCCCCCCCCCCCAAATGGCCAATTTGGATTTGGATTAGCAAACAAGCATTAGTATCAAACTTCAAAAATTTCTGGTTCATTCTCAAACAAACAGTACGTTCTTCCAAAACAAGTTTAAAATTTTTTAAGGAAATACAAAACAATAATATAACTTGTGTGGCATCTAGTCAAAATTTAACAAACATACAAAGAAGCAAGAACATACAACATATAAATGAAGTAAAAGTTTACCAGAGAAACAGAAATGACAGAAGTTATGAGGGTAGCACATATGGACTGCAAAACAACTGAAAAGTGTGCCCAAGCATATAATCATTAACAGGAAATAGTGAGAAATGAGAAGAAAAATGGAACTTTAGGTTAAAGATCCAAAGGGAAATTCTCTATATAAAAATATGAACCTAATGTGCAAATAGTCTATATATCCATCAGGGGAAGAATGGAAAAGAAACTGTGAGCTGTACTCTACACACAGCACAACACAATCCAGCCAAATAAGGAGATCTGCCATTTGCCACACATGGATGAATAAACCCAGAGAACATCATGCTAAATGAAAGAAGCCAAGCACTGAAAGAAAAGTATTGCATTATCTCACTTATACCTCGATTTAAACATTTAAAAAGTCAAATATAAAAAGATAATAAAACTATTTACCAAGATGCAGGTTAGTAGAAGAAAGAATGAGGAGTTGTAGGTAAAAGAATACAAAGTAGCAGATAAAAGGATGAAAATGTAAAGACACAGTTCCTGAGAACTGTAGTTGATAATGTGAATTTTATTCCATATTTTTGCTACATGAGTTCCTACAGGGTGGAAAAATGGGTAACTCCATGAGATGAAGGATATGTTAATTTGTTTCAGTATAGTAACCAATGTATAGACAAATGGATACAGTTAATCATTATATATGTCTGTATGTAATATATATAACATATAACATATGTATAATAACATCATGGTCTATACTTTAAATATACAGAATAAAATGTTTTCAAAAAGCATAGATGACTATACAATTCTATGAATATACTATAAACAACTGAATTATATCTATAATTATATCTACTGTAAACAACTGAAAATATTTGTACAACAACTGGCCAAAAGTATTTCCCCAAATCTGATGAAAATTATAAACTCACAGATGCAAGAAGCTCTCATGTTTCCAGAAATGAGCTGAAAACCTCACCAAGGTATATGATAATAAAATTTCCACAATCCAAAAAAAAAAGGTAAAAGCACCAATGAGAGAGAAACACATACAGAACAAGAAAGAATAACAACAGACTTCTCACATGAAATTCTGCTGGCAAAAACAGTATGGAATGGTAGTTGTGGAGTCAAAATCTATATTCATCAAAAATTACTTTCAAAGAGCATAATGAAGTCAAGATTTCATTCAGATTAGAATGAGCCTAGAGAATTTATTAGTAGCAGATGTGAATTATAGATATTTTAATGAAATTTTTTGAGTAAGAATTATATGAATTAAAAATTACACAGAGAAATGAAGACTGACCCAACAATGCCAAATATATAAGTAAATATGAACATTTTCCCAGTTTGTATTGTGTTAAAATATAAATAACTACTTAAAGAAAAATAATAATGCATTCCAAGGTTGTTATACAGCAGAAAGAATGAGGGGGGAGTGGAGGATTGAGTATACTGCTGAAAGGTTCTTACAGTGTCTATCAAATGCTAAAATGTTATTACTTGAAGATGCTAATGTACACAAAAGTCTATATTATAAGCTTTAAAAATTACTAAAAATGAAGAGAAAATATTGATCAGTAGGGAAGATAAAATATAATCCTAAGAAATGAAACCAGTTTAAAGGAAGACAGAACAAAAAGGAGCAAAAATAGAAAACACACAGCAATGGGAGGCTGAGGCAGGAGGATGCTGAGTTCAAAGCTAGCCTCAGCAACATAGCAAGGCCCTAAACCACTTAACAAAACCCTGTCTCAAAATAAAAAATAAAAAGTAGTCTGAGAATGTGGCTGAGTGGTTACACACCTCTGGTTTCAATACTCAGCTCCAAAATAAGAAAAAGAAAAAGAAAACAAAATCCTCCCTTTTGTTTTAAAAGAGGGAATAGCTTAAAATATGGGTGATGACCCTCACCATGTTAGGATCAACTATGCCTGTCTTAGGCATCTACATGTGCAACCAGCATTCTTACCCGTCATTGGATAATCGATAATCGAGGCTGTGCCCTTGACTCCTGTCTTAGGTTGATATGTAGGCCACATGAGACTTTCCCATCTTTGACTACCAGCCGTCCAATCGAGCCAACCAATCATGAGGAGATGCTCCAGTTCTAAGGCGGGAAGCTTTTGCGATGACGAGCCAAGTTCCATTAAATTGTGTACTAAGTTCTCTAGACAATTCAGCTGCCCTATTAGGGTTAAGAAAAGGGATACCCGTAAGGTATTGTCTTGTGTAATTTCCCAAGCATCCTATAGTAGAAAGATGTGCCAAAATGTCCACTTGCTCTTGGAGAAGATCAACACGTTGATTGACAATTTCAAAATGTGGTGCTGATCTAGGAGGCCCCGTGCATGCAGAGCAGAGGCCATACTGCTGGTAAAGTTGTTTAATGCTTGAGCAGTAGGAATGCTTGTAGCAATTGCGACCCCTGCAGCTGTAGCAGCAGCAGCCATCTCTTTTATGTCTAGACAATGCCAACGGCAAGTCTTCAGGGCCCGCTAAGACTGGCATAGGGATGTACCTAGAAACTCAAGCAACAATCATTAGAGGAAAGGCAGTGCCATTCCAGCACTGAGTCAAGAAGCAAGTTGTAGGAGTGCAATTCAAACTAAAAAATAGAACTATTAGATCTTAGGTCAGGTATCTGAAGTTGATCTCTGCTCACATACATTGCTGCTTGAGCTCCCACGAACATTAGCTGGCAAAATATCACATTCAAAACGGATTAAAGAAAGGCTGAGAGTATTTAGCTGACAAAATATTATATTTAAGATAGATTAAAGAAAGGCTAAGAGCATTTTAGAAAAATATTTTGTTAGCTGGAACTTTTGAGCCTCTGCATACACAGCAACCTTTTGTGAATATACCTGTTGAAACAATTTAAATTAATCAGCTGTTTAACAAATAAAAATTACAAATAAATAATACCAAAATATCAGGCTGAACAGTATTAGTCATATTCTTTGCTGAAGAGAAGTCCTAGAGGTACTTATAAATTAAGTTTGAAGGTACCTTCATTTTTCATCTGTTTACTTAAATGAATTAAAGGTATTTGGATCCTTTCTTTTTTTTTTTTTAATTTTCATGAGCGCTCGGTTTTTGTTATTTGTGACGTCACATTTACATGAAATCTGGACAGATGCACAGACATAAAGACATATATAAAAGAGCAAAACACAATTGTGCGCACACTAAAGAGAGATCTTCCCGTCCCGGCCGGGAGGAATGAGACTTAAGTTGTGAATTTATTGAAGGAAAAAGCGCACAGCTTAAAAGTGTCTTAGCTGAAAAGGCAAAGATGAGGTCCTATTGTCAGAAAAGAGACAAACTCGCGCAGGTGAGCGGATTGATACCTCTTTTAAGGGAATCATTCCATAACAACTTCATCTCGGCCCTTTTGATTTGGCACCTGTTTTATTAATCTTGATGGTATCCATACCGGCGAGGACTCATGTTGTGGAAAGACACAAACAGATCCTCACCCCCAAATTAATACTGGTTCTGGGCCCTTCCATGTGCCTGAAAGAACATCTTAAATTCAGCATATGGCTCATTGGATCCCTGAATTACTTTAGACAAGCTACCCTGTAAGTCGCCAGTTCTTGCATAATTTTCCAAGCCCTAACAGCTGCGGCGTATATTTGAACGTAAGCTCCAGGATTGAACTTAAGTTCGAACCTGTAAATCAGCATATTGCCCTTCTCCAGTTAACATGTCTATGTTACGACCTGGAAATCCTGCAGCCGCATTTCTACGAGCAGCTTCAACACAGCGCTCTTGGAATTGAGACCTCCAAAGTAAGTATTGTCGCCCGCTCAATACTGCCTTACATAAGCCTTTCCAACTTAATTTTTTTTTTAATATTTTATTTATTTGCTTTAGTTGTACACAATGCGTTTACTTGTATGTGGTGCTGAGGATCGAACCCGGGGTGAGCGGATGCTAGGCGAGCACTCTACCCCTGAGCCACAACCCCAGCCCTCCAACTTAATTCTTCCTCACTAATATTACTCTCACTAGCCCTAACTGACTCCCTTTCTTGTACCTGTCCCAAAGCTTCGGCACTTTTAGTAACACTTTCCTGAACCTTAGGTCCAGTTGAGAGCAGGCATTCCCTGACTAAATGCCACATTATAAACCATGGGCTTACTTTCATTATCATTTGGACGTATTTCTGCGCAGTACTCAATTTTACTGCTGTTCCATTTTCTTCTTTATTTTCTTCTTCTCTAACTATCTTTAACAAATCTCTAGTCCTTGAAATTTCCGAACCCATTTTCCCTTGCCCTTACTGTGAGGTTCCTCAGTTTACCTGCCATGCCGATGAGTTCCCCGTATGGGCCACCACTTGTTGCCGCCTTAGGCAACGATACCGCGGGAAAGAAATCGGAGGCAGACTGGGAATGAGCAGTTTCTTTATTCTTGCTTCTTCTTCTCTCCTTCTTCTCTAACACCCCCTGCCTGGTTAAATACTCTTCACCCATTAAGCATACACGCGTACAGGTGCGACACAGAAAGATTCTTAGTCAATTTCATTAAGGTCAGGTGTAAACAATTAAATGCCTCCTTATGGCTCTCAGCCAGCCGCCATCTTAGCTACTTCCTCATTAAGGGCTCTTACAACAAAACAAACAAACAAAAAAAAATGCAAAAGAAAATGGTAGGTTTAAAATCCATTTCATCTATAATTATATTAAATGTAAATGATCTAAATATTCCACTTAGTAGATACTATCCAACAACTAACTCACTTTAAATACAAAGATACAGAGATGTTTAAAAACATAAGAAAAAAGGTTATAAAACATCACCATGCAAACACTAAACACATGAAAACTGCAGTGGCCCAACTAGTATCAGAAGTAGACTTCAAAATAAAGAGTTTCACCATTGAAAAAGAGCAAAATTTCTATAAGACACATGGTTATTTCATCTAGAATACATAGAAATTCTAGAAATGAATATGTTCAATAACAGCTTACAAACATATAAGCCAAAAATATAAAAGTTCTGGAAGCAAAATCCAGAATTCCAAAACCATAGCTGGAGATTTCAACCCTCTAAGTCACTAACAAAACAAGTATATTTTTAAATTATTAAGAATATGTGCCTTGTTTATAAACTCTACCAACAGCTTGGCCCAAATGACATATAGAGAAGACAGATATAAAAGACATAGAAATGTTTGGAACTAAACAAAACCATTTTAAATAACTCAAATGTCAAAAAAGAAATCACTATGAGTTGTACATATTAAAAATTATAAATAAAAAAAATAAAAAGGAAAAAAAAAAGAAATCACTAGATTTGGATGAGAAAAAACATAAATCCATAAGAATTCACAAATATTACATATAGTTTTTATTGTGTTACATCTATTCTTAACCATTCCCAAAATAATAGTCTAATTATAATATTGAAAAAAGGAATTTTATTTTGTAAGGGCTTGGGGTATATAGTTCAGTGGTAGAAGCACATACTTAACATGCACAAAGATATAGGTTGAATCCCCAACAATCTACCCCCCACCAAAGAATAGAACTTAATTTTGTCTAATATGCCCAAGAAATATCAGAAATAAGTGTATGTAACTAGCTCATCTCAGAATTAAAAAACAAAAACTACATAATGAGAAAAAAATTACATCAATGAACAGAAGCTGCTTGTTAAGTGGTCTATAGTAAAGAACTTCTCCTATAACTTAAAAAAATAACCACAACACTAAAAATAAGCAACAACAAAATCACAATAAAATTGGAAACTAGTTTGAAGAGAATTAATGTGAAAATGCAATACATAGAACCATGTGTGACAAAGACATGCTTTGTGGGAAATTTATAGCAGTCAATTCTTACATTAAAACAGAGGTAAGAATCAATTATTTCAGCATATACCTTGGGAACACAGGAAAAAAATTACAAATTACAGAAAAAGTAAATAGGAGGAAATAATAAAAACAAGAGCAGAAATCAGTAAGAGAGAGAAAATCAATGGAGAAAAATCAATGAAATCAAAAGCTGCTGGTTTCAAAAGAATGGTAAAATTGTTACACTTTCAAACAAACTTATTAAATATTAAATATTATCTTCCCAGTCACCTAAAGGTAATTGATTGACTGAAGGTCATATATGTCATTTGAATTTTACATAAATTTACAAGATATATTAATAAACTTCTTGTTTCCTTTAGTGCATCATACTTGTGAAAGAAATGGGAAAAAAATACCCTGAGTAAGCATAAGGTCATGACAACAGCAAATGAATGGCTGTTAGAACTGGTGGTTTTAATGATTAAAAAGAATAGATCATGGGTCAAAAAGTTAGCTGTCTTCAAACACAGTCAAGCTGACTCAGTCGCAAAGGTATTAAACTTGATGTATAGCCAGTGAAGGCATGAGTAATAAAAATGCAAGAAAGGTAGAAAGGATAAATATGGACCCCAAAAAAGAAAATTTTCTGAATTCTTGAAGCAGATTATTTGGTAGTCCCATGTAAAATTCTATATTTTTACTACAATTACTTATTTACATAACATTTCCCTAAAGGGAGAGCAAATGTATAGTTTACTATATTTTGCAGTACAAAGATTTGCCTTACACTTTTCTTCTTATTGATTTTGAATCAATATGAATGATAATACATCTTTATTACAGGAAAGAAGAAAGAAATGAAGGGAAGAGGGGATGAGAAGAGAAAAGGATAAAGAATGGAAAACAGGATAATTGGCAGTTACTCAGTTACCCTCAACCAAAACTTCGAAGCAAAAGCTTCATGACATTTTCTTTGATGTTTCATTGATGCCACAGAAAGAGGAATGTAGGCTGTTACTATGAGACTAATGTTTCACAAAATGCACTCTTGAAAGCCTGCTACTTAAAATTTGGCCCCTGCTCTGCTGCTAGTCTACAGTTGTGTTCTCAAACCTGAAGAGATGATGCACAAAAACAAGAAGAAACAAAGAGCAATGCTTGTAGCAAACAGGCAGATTAACTTTATGTCTCTTGGATCTAATTATAAAACTTAGGACTCATATTTTGTATGGTTTTATTTGATTTTATTATAATCCATTTTTATTTTAGTTTACAAAAGAATTAATCCATGCAAGGTAGATTTTTTAAGTCTTCAGATAATTTTAAAGTACTGCTGTAGAATAACAGTCCCTTTAAAAAATCTTGTTCTATAAGCATTCCATGAAAGATTATTTTGATAAATGTATCACTAGGTTTCTCTGATAAATTACAAGCACATATTCAAGTGTTAAAGTCTCTTAAAATTAAAGCTTTCCCTTCAGTTTTCTTAACACGCTATTTTTCAAGTCTTTTGGAGTACAGAATTATTTTCATGTTATTATTAAAATCTTGGTGGGGCCAGGTGCAGTGGTTCATGCCTTTAATTGCAGCACCTTGGGGCAGGAAGATCCCAAGTTCAAAGCCAGCCTCAGCAACTTTGGTAGACCCTGTCTGAAAATTAAAAAAAAAAAAAAAAAAGTCAAAAGTGCTGAGGATGTGATTCAGTAGTTGAGTGCCCCTGGATTCAATCCATAGTGTCCCAAAAAAGAGCCTGGTGGAAGAATGTCCCAAAAACACACTTGGAATTACATGATATGAGAGTTAAGAGGAATTTTTCAAATTTCTGAAAGTTTTATGATTATATATAAACATTTGCTCTTTCAAATTTCTTTTTATTAAATATATCACACCTCTCTTTTAAAAGTGATGATGCATAAACATGAGATGTACCCTCTTAACAAAACTTCAAGAACACAATACAGTATTGTAAACTGCACCTTGTTGTACAGAATCTCTATAGTTTATTCATCTTGTGTAACTGGAATTTTACACTTTTTGAACAGCAATTCCCCCTTTATTCTTTCTCCCACACATTGTTAACCACCACTGTACTCTGTTTCCATTAATTTGATTTTTTGTTAATTCATATAAATGAATTATGAAATATGTATCCTTCTGTGACTGGCTTACTTCACTTAGCAAAATGTCCTCCTGGTTCATACATTTGTCATATACAGCAGGATTGCCTTTGTGTTAAGCATTAATAATAATCTACTGAATGTAAATGAAACAATATCCATCCATGTTTGGGTGATTTCTATGACTTGGCTTGTGACTAATGCCACAGTGATCTAGGAATGCAGCTATCACTTCAATATCTAGATTTCAATTATTTTAGATATGTACCCAGAAGTGGGATTGTTGGGTGATATGGTTGTGCTATTTCTATTTTTTTTTTTTTTTTGAAAACTTCTATTCTAGTGACCATTTTGCATTCCTACCAACAGTGTACAGAGTTCAAATTTCTCCACATCTTCCCCAACATGCCTTATCTTTATGCATATGATAGCCATCCTAGCATCTGTGAGGTAATATCTCATTGGAGTTCTATGTAAGACCTGAAACTGTAAAACTGCTAGAACAAATCACAAGGAGAAAGCTTTATGACATGATCTATGCAGCACTTTATTTCTTGAATATGATACCAAAGGCATGAACAACAGAAGCAAAAATAGAGAAGTGGAACTACATCTAATGACAAGGGTTTTGCAGAGCAAAAGAAACAACCAACAGAAAGAAAAAACTCAAATTATGAAATGGGAGAAAATATTTACAAGTCATCAGATAAAGGGTAAATGTCTAAAATATATATGGAACTTCTACAACTCAGCAGCAACAACAACAACAACAACAACAAAATGGCTAAGAGTTCTACAAAAATATGAGTTACATGAAAATCACTAATCATCAAGAAAATATTACTCTCAAATTCTTAAACATATTAAAATGAATTTTCAGTTGTCTATGAGAACTTAGCTTTTGTTTAATAAACTACTGTTTGTAATAATAATTTTGTAAGACACAAAATATTTATTCTACTTTAAATAATTAAATTATGTCATCTATTTTGATTATATAAAATAAGGCAATTGTTTAAAATCACATTATAAAGTGAATATGAATTGAGATAATGGGTTTAAAGAATATCACAATAAAAATTAAAAATAGAAAATAATTTATTGCATATACCTGAGTAGTAAATTTAATATTTAAGCTTTTCATAATAAACTCCATAAATATATCTTGCCATAATTACCTAAAATATTTTAAATTCAACTTTCACATGGATTTTTTTTTTCTTTTCTCATCTTCCATTTTTTTCTCCCATTGCTGGGATCAGATCCAGATGCTAGAGCATGCTAGACAGTACTCTAGCACTGAGCTATACCTACAGCCTAAAATTAGGTTTTTAATTTGCTTTGAACAAACCATTCAATATTGTTGCTACTAATTATTATTATACCTCCTTGAGGGAATAACATATGGAGAATTTTATTTATCTGATACTTTCATTTGTATGTTCTTGAAATTTATATTGATAACAATTTATTTCAGCATCTAATTTTCAAACTAGATTATATATAAAGTTAAAAAAGAAGAAACACATTCATTGGTATAACATAATCTTTCCTAATTTCAGAAATATTTAAAATATCAATCTGTTAGAAGTTTTTCTATCTTCATAGTTCTCACCCCCTTTAGACGATAAACATTAAAATAAGAATGACATATCATGTTGGAAAATTTCCAAATGTAATTAATTAACAATGTTGAATATTAGATAAATGAAAATAATGCTTTTCTCTGATCCACTAACTAAATAAAAGTTAGTTATCATGCCTCTTGTTTTTTCTTAAAAGTGAAAATGCTATCATATGGAGAGCTTTTACTTCCTTTTTGTTTACTTCATATGGAAGAGGCTATGAAATGTGAATGAAATTTACTGTAAGCATAAAATATGTTATGTCTATAAAATATTCTTTGATTATTTCTAAACTTTATGGTTTATTAAAATCAGGTTGCCTATTTCTACATACTATTTCAAGTTTAGAAGCACTAAACTTTATCTGAATGAGCCAAAACCATTCTTCTCAAATTTTAGGTTTGCAAGAAATATTTCAGGAATTTGAGATTCCACATAATCAACATTGATAAACTTGTTAAATTGCATTTTCTCATTTAATTTGCAGGCAAATGTCTTCAACATTAAGGCAAAACACTTTTTCATATAGAAACTACATCTAAAAAGCAGGAACATATGACTGAAGTTGTGTCAGAAAAATTAGCTTCAATTTATGGCTACATAGACAAGAAGCAAGTTTCCAAAAGGAAGCGATACAGAAATATTACAGGTGTGATCTTTAATTATATGCAAATGTGGTACAAGTTATACATTAGAAATACAGACTTTTATAACAAACAACCCAAATTTAGGATGCAGGAATCTGAAGGAACAGAAGCTCTTTTCTTTGGCGTCATGTAGGGACCCAGACTCTTGCCATCATTTGTGCTATCTACCTTCAGGTCCTTTTAATCCTCTCCATTCAGTATGCAAGTAAAGGAAAGCAAAATTTGCCCAGAGCTTCCTGTTAATTCAGCAAACAAGAATTCCAAGTAATGCAAAACAGTAAAAATAATAAAGTATAACAATAGATAGAATTAATGAATGAGATCATGAAGATATCATACCAATTACTGATATTTGACTTTCCTTTTTGGCAGTCCTGACACGGAGGTCAAATTAGATAATGGATATAACATGTTGTACAAATTATCATATATGATGTGTTATATGTACAGTACAATTCTCAATATTAATACTATCAATATTTATCATTTGTATGCTAAAAGGCTTAAATATGGTCATCATTTGAGCACCATATATTATAAAGTAAAATTATTTTCATATAATGTATGTCAAAGATTGATAAAATATGGGTATCATATGTGTAGGAGAATGTGTTTGAGGGTTGAGGGTCTGCATCCACTTAATAGCTTTGTTTTAATTGCATTTCTCATACTTTTGAATTGCGAAGCTCTGAAGTGGAGTTAACTCAATAGTAACTATTGTTTCAACACAGAAGAATCACTACAATCATCCTTATAGCTCCTCTATGTCAATTTACTACTATCCTAAATAAATCAAAAAGAAAATAAATGAAATTCATGTGGGTGTTTTGGTCTTACTGTTGTAATGGTGAGAACGAAGCCTACTCATTGAGCTACTTTAGCAATTACATATATTTCACTAAAATAATGTTTTCTAGGGCACACTCTGTTTCTGAATTTTCAGTATATCTAACCCTTCTGGAAAGAAAATCTAGCACAAGGGGATCCTGTGTCAGGATTCTGGAAGGTTTTTAAATTTTCAATTATCAACAGTAGAAGTTCCTCTGAGAATTCTGCTGCTGAGCTGAGAGTTATGACAGGTAAAAGACAGCACAATGGAGGAAAATGACTTTAGCATTATGACCAAAAAGCAATATCACGTTTTACTAACAAGTAAACTAAAGCCCGGAAGAATCATACAGAAGCTTAGATGCATAACCCTGGGAATGAATTGAGTTTGAATTTAGAACAGGGAATACATAAAGAGAGTGATCTGAAGTCATTTTGGATTTACATGCCTTTTGTTTTCTTCAATTTAATAGCAGTATTTACCAACTGTTTTATAAGTATTTTTCCTCAAGCTTAAAGTCTTACAGAGAAATGTTTAAAACAGAAAAAGACTAACTCAAGCCAATGAGTACATTCCAAATGTCTATAGTCGTAACTCATGAGGTTTCAAGTGAAAGAAATCTTCAAGGGAAAACACAGGACTTCTCTATCTGAATAAAATATTTTCCTTTTTAAACTTTTTTTCTTCTATTTTCATCTCTTGTCTTACTCTTTCTGGTCTCCATAGACTACTGAAAACTACCTGTCAGCAACAGATACAACATTTAGTCACAAATATTGCAATTTTTGTTGCAAAGGAAAGTAGACATTAAACTTTGTGGCTTTAACAGCTACATGCGTCCTCAAGAAATAGGAGTTGCTTGGACAGGAACAGATTAAAGTAAGCATATGCTTTCCTCAACAGCCCTGCCCAGGAAATCTGGCTCTGCTGCTAAAATAAGACTGCCATTTAGAGCAGGTGGATTCTGCTATTGTTTTTATTCTCCTTCCTTCCTTCCCCAACACCTTTCAGGAATAAGAAATTAGGTAAGACCAATTTACCTTCCCTAGACAGGTGTCTCAAGTCTTGTTTGAAGATACTTGATCAAGTAAGACAAAAAGTTTCTGGTTGTTTCTTAGAGAAAAGCTTCCTTATTTCCATCCATTCTTAAAGAACTGAAAGTATCTATTAAAATAATCAGCCACTACTAAAATATAAACTAGAAGGAAGCACTTCCAAAATAGATCACATCTTTCAAAGCTATGCTTGTTTTTAGAACACACTTGCTTATTCTTCCTCAAGAAAGGTGTAGTGATATATGTAAATGACTAGGTACATAAGTTATGTTTCTTTAGTAGTATTTGCAGTGGCTCCTTTAATGACAGTGTGGTTCATCCAGTCACATGGCTACACACAATCACACTAACTGCAGATATTCTGTGTTAGACTGAAGCCCAACCCCACATAAAATAATAAACTGGTAGTTCATCTTCGTCCCTATTCACCTTCCTGTCAGGACTTGCTTTTTCCCTTCATTCATTCTTGAAGGCCCCTCTATTCCTTTCCTTACTCATAATATTCAGTAACTACCAGAAAGTAAGGCAAAATCTAATTCCTGCCCAAGGGATAGTTGACAGTCTTACGGTTTCAATATCTTTCACAAGCTATTTCCTGGTCACTCAACAGCATTGTAAAAAAATACTCTTTAAGAATGAAAGGTATATATTTCAAATTAATGTATAAAAGAAACAGTTCCAGTGTCAAGTTCTGTGTTTTAGGAAAAAATGGGGCACACAAAAAAATTTTAGTAGGTAGAAAACCAAGCTCCCCTTATCCTCTGTTCATAAGTTAAACCCTAATTATAGTTAGGTCTATCTCCAAACATAATAATTATATATTTCAAAATGCTAAAATTCAGAATATATAATATCTAAATGATGAGCATCAAGGAAAATAGGTATCTTGGTGGAAAATTGTTTTCCTGGCTAGGAAAAGGAATTTGTATTCTGGTAACACAAACCTTGTACAACTTGGGTTAGGAAAAGTACATTAGGAAGAATAAAAAATTAACACAGATGACTAGGTCCATGAACTAGTGTTAGAAGGAAATGATACCAGAAAAATGGATCATGTTATTGAAGTCTAGAAAGTCAAATTGTTTCCACAGCATTCTGAAAGTGGGGAGCAGAGAGAAGACTTAACATGGGGTCATTATGAGATCATATGCAGTAGGCCTTTCTGAATATCTAGAATACCAATCAGGAACTATAATCTGAGGAAACATACATGGAAACCTGGTGGAGGAAGAGGAAGGGGACTTACTCACAAGAAACAGGAAGCAAATAGGAAGCACTTTGGGTAGAACTGATACATTCTGAATTTCCATTTATGTTCACAGAATAGTAAAAACACAGATTTACCTTTAGGTCTTAATAATCAACCAGTCAAAATATGTGAAAGAACAAAAACAGTTTTTGTATATTGGACAAGTAGCTTGGGGAAAAAAAAAAAAAAAAAAAAGATCCTTAACAGAAGGGCACAAGTGACGTGAGACTTAGAGTCACTCTAACTTTCACTTAGATGTCATCAGGCTGCAGGTTTCTTTCCTGTATGTTTATATATAACATCTCTTCTCTTCATTTTATTTTTAAGCTACCTGGATCTTTATGTTTTGCATGTTGTAGATGGCATATATTTGCATATATCTTCTCTGCTATCAGCTATTGTCTGCCTAATGTTTGGGGTGTGACCATTTGTATTATAGGGCTTAAATTTAACATATTGATATGTATTTATATATATTTTTATATTTTCTCATTGCTGTTTTATTTTCATTTTCTTCTGTCTCCTTTGGGATTATTTGAATAATTATATTCATGTGATTACATGTAGAATTATATTCAGTGTTTCACAGTTTAGTGGTTAATTTACAATATGTAACTTTAACATACTATAATATACTTCAAATAATATAACACAGAAGCATAAGGATATTACAACCAAATATTTTCAATATTTGCACTATTGCTCTCATCTGTCTTCTTCTACATGTGTGAATAAATAAAATACATTGTTATTATTTTCCTTTATCTTTTCTTTGATTGACATTCCATTTCTATAAGCTGAATAGAAACTTCAGGCTGATATCTCTAGTTAATAAGCAGTGCCACAGACCAGGAACCATTTCTTCAGATCCAGGCTTCACTTGAGCTATTAATTTACAAAGTGTTATAAAAAATAGTTTAAATATCTTTTAATATTCTTTACATCTTCACTAGTTTGGTTGCTCTTTTTCTTTTGTATAAATCCCAGTTTTCATCTAATATCATTTCCTTATACCTAAAAAACTTTTAATACTTCCTATCACAGTGGTATTGATGACTCCTCTCAGCTTTTGTATACATGAAAAAGTTGTTTTTCTTTCTTTTTCCATTCTTTTTGGAATGATATCTTTGCTACTATAAGATTCTAAAATGACAGACTTTATCTTCATATATTTTAATGATTTTTCTCCTGGCTTGCATAAATTATAATGAGAAAAGGACTGTCATTTTTATTCTGGTTCCACCATTCACAATGTGTCTTTTTTTCTCTATTTTTAACTTGTCACTTTATTAGTTGTTTAAGCAATTATAATATGATGTACAACATTGTGTTTTTTCTTTATGATTTTTTGAGTTTGTAGTGTGTTGAGCTTCTTAAATTTGTAGGTTTATAATTATTATCAAGTTTGGAGGAATTTTGAACATTATTTCTTTTAATATTTTCCTGTCCTTCCCAATCTCTTCACTGCTTTTCTGTGATTCTAATTACATGTATATTAAACTGCTTTATGTCATTACTCAAGAATACTCTGTTCCTATATTCCTTTTTTCTGTTTCATTTTTAATCGTCTCTTGATATGTGCAGTTCACTAACACACCTCTCTCTCTGTCTCTCTAGAGTCTTAGCTGCTGTTTTCACATCCAGAATTGGTTATCTCTAGAAGTTTGACTTGCATTTTCTTTAACTTTCATGTTTATCTGTCACACTCAACATCTCCTCATTCTGGAGAAAAGTGTGTACTGTTGACATATATTTAGTTTCCATGTCTACTAATACTAAGTTATTTCTGGTTCAATTTATGTCATTTATTTGTCTCTTGCATGTGTTATATTTTGTTCCTTCTCTGAATATCTGTAATTTTGTATGGATGCCAGGCAATATGAATTTTACATTTTAGCCTGTTAAGATTTTTTGTATTCCTTTAAACACTTCCAATGTTTGTTCTGGGGTGTTTTGTTACTTGAAAGTAATTTGATTTTTTTCAATGCTTGCTTTTAAAGTATTACTAGATGAGCCCAGTAATATCTGTAATCCAGGACGAATTTCAGCTCACTAAGGCAATTATCTTTCTAGATGCACTATTTAACATCCTTGTTAGAACTTTCCACTATAGTGGTTGGAACACCAAAAATTATTACTTTGTTGAGATTATGGAGTACTCCAACTGTCCTTTCTGGTGATTGTTCCCCAGCTCTGGTTAGCGCCTTGGAAATAAAAGAGCAAATTAAATTTAAAAGGAGCAAAACAAAGCAACAATTAAGTAGAGAAATCATGGAAATATAAACAGAAAAGCACTGGAGAAATTAATAAAGTTAAAAGTTCATCCTTTGAAAGGCTCAATAATATTAATAAATTTCTATCCAGATGGAAGAGGGAAAAAAGGAGACATAAAGTACCAGTGTTTGAAATTGAAGAGTAAATATTGAAAAACATGACTAGAAAGCAATCAGAACAAGTTTATGCCAATAAACTTAAATTGAACAAATTTCTTAAAAGACATACACTACCAAAATTTTTTCAATGCAAATAAATCTATGTTAATTTAAAAATGGAAGGGCAGTTGTAGTTTAAAATCCTTCCCAGAAAGAATACTCCAGAGTGAGACAGGTCCATCTCTGAATTCTACCAAATATCTAATTAACATTTAATACCTATTAAACACAAATTTTCAAGACAGTGGAATAAAAAGAAGCTTTCTCACCCAATTCCATGAATACTCCAATAACAAAACTAGAAAAATATATTAAAGAAAACTACAAATATCTCTTGTGAACATAAATGCAGACATTTTTGTAAAATAATTGTAACTTGAGTCCAAAAATTCATAGAAGTAATAATACATTATAACCAATTGGAGTTAATCTTCTGAATGCAATGTTTTGACTTCATATTTGAAATAATATAATTTGCCATATTCACAAAAAAATAAAAATATTTGTTTAATCTAATAGATACAGAAAAAGTATTTTGTAAAAGTCAGTTTAAGCCTGGCATGGTGGCACACACCTGTAATCCCAGCAGCTCAGAAGGCTGAAGCAGGAGGATTGAGAGTTCAAAGCCAGCCAGCCTCAGTAATTTAGCAAGGCCCTAAGTAACTCAGTGAGACCCTGTCTCTAAATAAAATACAAAAAGGGCTAGGGATGTGACTCAGTGGTTAAGCACCTCAGGGTTCAATCCCTGGTACAAAAAAAAAAAAAAAAAAAAGTCAGTATTCATTCGCCATAAGATCAAAAAGCAGACAATGAAGGAAATTTGATGAAGGCTGTGAACTAGTAGCTTATAACCAACACGGTACACATTATGTAAAGGCTTGATTCCTTACTCTAATATCAGAAGCAAGAAAAATATCCATTATTTAAAATGTCCAAAATACTCACTTAAAATTTGCATGGGAGGTCATAT
Source organism: Tamias sibiricus (assembly GCA_025594165.1). Classification (NCBI taxonomy): domain Eukaryota; kingdom Metazoa; phylum Chordata; class Mammalia; order Rodentia; family Sciuridae; genus Tamias; species Tamias sibiricus. The sequence goes on from CM046666.1 coordinate 64,267,830, forward strand.
TAGTGTACTAAGGCATGAAAAAGAAACAAAGTGCATAATATATACAGAAAATTGGCTTTTAATTCTAAAAGAATAGTTTCCCTAGGTAGAAAACCCTAATGAATTTACAAACAGTTACTAGAAATAACAAGTGAACTTATTACATATGATGTCAATGGGGAAAAATGCATCAATTTTGAAGAAGCAACTAAAGCGGAGGATCTATAATATCTGATATAAAGACAATATGGGAGGGGAGGGGCACAGGTGGAGGAAGGACAGTAGAATGAATCAGACATATAATCCTATGTACATATATGATTACATGACTGATGTGATTCTACATCATGTACAATCAGAACAATGAGAAGTTATACTCCATTTATGTATGATGTGTCAAAATGCATTCTACTGTCATGAACAACTAATTGGAACAAATTTAAAAACTGAAAAAAAAAGGTATAATACTCAAGAGTGACTTATATTTATATAAAACCAGGCATATAATATAAAAGAATTAAATCCAGTGTCCAAAAACACATAAAACATATCCAGTCAAATGATTTTCTACAAAGTCAAAAAGACAATAATACAAGGAAAAGAGAAAAATTGGATATATAATGTAAATTTTTAAGAATTCTCCACACAAAGGATGTAATGTAAGAGAATTAATGATTATAGAAATAAAAAAATAAAAAAGCATTTACTGATGTAAAAAGAAAGAATTCTGTAATTTTTACATATTATCATCTATCATAGTGTTTAAACAAGGTATAAAGTTATTAACCTTAAGAGAAAGTAGAAAAAAGTACTTACTTATGTTTCTATGATAAAAAAAATATGTAAAATCCACAAAAAAAAAAAAAAAAAAAAAACCATCAGTTCAGTACACCTAAAATTGTCAAATGAGAAAAGTCATATGAGACATGACAAGTTAAGTGTAATGTGGCATCCTGGATGGGATTTTGGAACAGAAAATGATATTCAGTAAAAATTAAGAAAAAATACTAAATTAATTTAGGAAATAACATAATAAGATTTATTTATTGTGACAAACATAGCAATAGTGTAACTGAACAATAGAGAACCTGGGTTCTGAGTATTCAGGGACTTTCTTTACTTTTTTATTTTTTTACGTTTCTGAAAATATAAAACTAATTCAAAATAAAACTTTATTAAAAATAAAAGTTATCACATGACTACTCCTTTCACTCTCAATCATTTACTCCAGAGAATTAAAAGTTTATATTTATTGGAAGCCTGCTATATAAATAGTCATAGCATTTTTATTTCTAAAACCCAAATGTTGAAATAAACTAAGTATTCACCTGCCTTAATCCAGTTTTTGCTGTTCTAACAGAGTATCCAAGACTGTGTGACTTATAAAGAACAGATTGATTTCTTACAGTTCTGGAGGATAGAAAGTCCAAGGTTGAAGGGCCCATATCTCTTGAAGGTTTTCTTGCTGTGTTACTCCATGAAAGAAGGTAGATGGGCAACAGAGCATACATGAGAGAGAAAAGGGGCTTGAACTCACCTATTTATCTTATCAGGAGGCTACTTCCCAGACAGCTAACCCATTGTCACGATAATGCAGTAATCCATCCATAAGCCTCTCTTGAGCTACTCACCTCTTTAAGGTTTCATTTTTCAACATAGTTGCATTGGGGATTAAATTTTCAATATATGAACTTTGTATAGACACATTCAAACCACAACAACATCAAGTGGTGAATTATAAAAATACTGTGGTATAGCTATACAATGAAATACTACTCAGCAATTCAAAGGAATTGAAATACTGATGCAGACAACAAGAAGGACAAAACTGAAAACAAACATAGTATATGAAAGAGTCAACACTCTTGAGCTTGTGGCTTAGTCCTTTTTGTGCTGCTATTTAAAAAAAAAAAAAAAAAAGTTAAAAAAAAAACACCCAAGACTGTGTAATTTATAATGAACAAAATTCTTATTTCTCACATATCTGGAAGCTGGCCTCTTATGCGTATTTTCGTACTATGTCCTCCCTTGGTAGAAAGTAGAAGGGCAAGTGCACAAAATGCTACATGAAGTCTGTTTCATAAGGGCCTCCATTCTTTTTACTAATTACCTCTCAATGGCCCAATGTCTTAGTATGACATTGGAAACAACTGAATTTTAGAAGGGACACAACCAAACCATGGCTGTCCTTAAAAATGGAGCATATGTTCCATAATTCCATTATGAAAAATTCTTGAAATTCAAAGTAGTTCAAAGTAATCTATAGCATATCATTGTTCATGTTGGATAAGGGATGAGAGAGATACATGAGGATCAACAAAATATTCAAGATGATGCAAATGTTTATTACTTTAATGGTAGTTATTGTTTTATGAGTGGTTACATACGTAAAAACTCATCAAACTGTACACTTAATATGTGAACAATTTATTATACATTAAACTTCCATAAAGCTATTAACAATAGAAAAAGCAATAAAGTATTCAATATTTTCTCCTCATATATTTACATTCTTTCATTTTGTTGTTATAGTAAACTGAAATATGACCCCAAGAGATATCAAATCCTAATTCCTAATTTGGAAAAAGTGTCTTTGAAGATGTGAGTTAAGTATCTTGAGATGGGAAGATTATGCTGAATTATTCTAGTGGGCCCCAAATGCAACTACATGTATCCATGTATGAGAGTCAGAGGGAGGCTCAACCTACAACAGAAAGAAGCAATGGGAATACTGGAGGCAGATTCTGGAGTAAATGAGCCACAGTCAAGGATACCATCAGATACCAGAAGCTGAAAGGAACAAGGAAAGCTTCCTCCAGTACAGCCTCCTATGGAGAGCAGCCCTGAGGACACCTTGATGCAGGCCAGTAAAGTCAATTTAAGACATCCAGTCCCCAGAAACGTGGAAGAATAGTTTTTATTACATCAGTCACCAGACAATGATATAGATATTTTTCCACTCCTAATGATTCAAATGTCCTTTTTACAAAAAAAGTTTCTTTTAGCTTGTTTCTGGTTTTGTTTTTAATCCCTGCCTAGTCCTCTTTTCTGAATTTAAACTGTTAAATTCAGTTGCAAATTTGATACTTCTTTTGGAATATCTCCATATTTCCAAAATTGAACATCTCCCCACAATGGCTCCCCCTAAAGCCTTTCCACCTCCATTGATACCAAATTCATCCCTCCAATGGCTTAAGCCAATATTCTTATCAGCATCCTAAATTCTTTTTTCTCCTCACCACTGACACTCAGTATGTAAAACTCACATGAGCACAGCCTTCAAAATCCAGAATATGATTGCCCATCCACTGTCTGCACCATGACTATGAATTTCATTTAATTAACCATTATCTCTCACCAGGATTACTGAAATATCCTACATTTCTCCCAGGTTCTATTCTTGCTCTTCTTCAGTAACCCAAGAAGAAGAATAAAAGGTACCCTTTTAAAATGTGAATAAGATCACATCACTCATCTTAACATCATGTGATGATTCTCCATGTGGTTCAGAGTAAAGGCAAGATCTTTCCTACCTGGAAAACTCTAGGTGTTCTGGGCCTCCAATTACTTGTCTGACCCCTTTCATTATTTTCTCCATTACTTAACATTTCCTAGCCACACCAGCCTCCTAGCTGACCTCACATACCCTTCTTCAGGGTCTTTACTCTGACTGTTCCCTGTAAGTCAGATTCATCCTTCTTCTCTCTTTACTGCATAGTCCCTACATAGAGCTATATATATAGTTGATATTCAATAAAGGTGGGGAGAGAAATCTCATGAAAATTGAAGGAAGGTCAGTGTAGTAAAGGAAAGGGACCAGGAGGAGGGAGGATAGGAGGGAACTTGGCAATACTGGACAATGATATTGACCAAATTGTAATGTCATATTGTGTACACATGTAAATATGTAACCATGAATTCAACCATTATTTACAACTGTAGGCACCAATAAAAATAGAGGAAATATTTATTAAATAATGAGTGATTAATGATGGTTACCTTGACATAAACCTGAGTTTCTTAATCTCGATGAGCCACACATAAATATTTAAAGAAATGAAACTACACCAGTTGACTTTAAAGGCTTACTGCTTTAAGGCTCTTCTACCTTAGTGACTGTTCCCAATCAGCACACTGATTAGCCCCATTAACACTCCATCCATCCTTTTGCCCAAATTGTATTTCTCTTTTATCAAACTTATAAAGGCAATTACAGTAAATGGCTCCATCCATTTATATCAAAGATTTTACACACAGATCAGACAATATTGGATAAAGTACCTTCTCAATATTTAAGATTTCAATAAATTTTAGAACAAATAGACTCATTGTACTTAAAAGTAGAAGCAAAAATCTTCTAAATGACGTGGTCATCAATTTGAGGGCTTTCTCCTAAGAATAAGAGTTGTAAAAGATGATAAACATGGCTCAGTGTACTAAGTTGAATACTATATACCAAAACTTACTGTCCTTCCTGGAATCTGAGAATGTGATTTGAAAATAGGAAGATTGCAGATGAAATTAATTCAGTTAACATGAGGTCATACTGGAGTATGGTGGGCCCTTAATCCAATATCACTCCTATCCTCTCAAAAGAGTAAAAAGAGACACAGATACACACAAAGAAGACAGTCACATGAAGACAGGGGCAGACAGAGCTCAGGACTCAGCTACAAGCCTGAGCATGGCAACAGAGTGCCTTCCATCACCAGTAGCTAGGAGGAGGTAGGGAGGGCTGCTCCCCTCAATACTTTGGAGACAATATCCCTACCAATAGCTGCATTTGGACTTATGGTTTTTAGGGCCTAAAAAGAACACATTTCTGTTGTTTAAGTCTCCTGGTTTGTAATACTGTATTAGCACTTCATTTTTTTTTCTGGATTCCAATGCTCATAATCATTTATTAATGAGCAAGTTTACCTTTGTTATGTTATTAAATTAATGAAAATTGGTCTTTTAAAATATTTTTGGACTTTACTGAGCACTTTTTCTTATGGCCTCCCTTTATAAAGCTTGCTAAAAGGTCTGCAATTCTTTGTACAGAAATATTTTTGTTTTTATTTTTTTAATTTTATTTTTATAATTTTTAATATGTACAACTCATAGTGCATGCATTTAGAATCTTTTTACATACAACTGTTTGTATACAAAGTATATTTGTACAATTCAGGTCTTCAATCATGCATTTAGGAAATGCATGATTCAAACACCTTTTCTTTTTTTTTTTTTTTTTTTTTTTCCTTTTCTCCCTCTCCCTCCCCCCTTGCTCCCTCCCTTACCCTCCCTTCCCTTTGACCATTCTAGTGTTCCTCTAGTCCTCCTATGTACCCCCCCACCCAACAATACTATGAACTAGCCTCCTTATATCAGAGAAAACATTTGGTACTTGGATTTTTGAGATTGACTAACTTCACTAAATTGCTATTTATCTTGTGCAATAGAACTAAGGCCTTTGGGTATTAAGAAAAACTTCATGTGAAAATATGGGAAATGTTAGAGTATTTTGTATTTCAGACTATTTGTTTTTTGTCACTTATATTTGCCTTAAATGTGCTTTTCTTTTATGCTGGTAATATAAAATAAATGTCATGGATTGAAGTATTATCTAGTAACAAATTACATTTTTCATATTAAAATTATCTTTACATTGTTTATGTGTATATAAAAGTAGGAGTTTTTGAAAATCACTCACTTACTTGATGAAAATAAATAGATAAATGGCAAGAATATACTTATTTCTAGCAGCCCATAAATTTAAAATATGAAAGCATACTGAATTGTCGAAAAAATATCTGACCATTTAGTATTAGGGAGTACCAAAGGCATTCTTGAATTATCTGTGCAATTTTTTGTTAAATGCAGTACATCTGTTTAAATAGCTATGGTCAGTATTTGGGTAGCCATGGAAATATGAGCATGCCATTGTAAGTAAGGAGTTATTATGTACTTAATGCTTAGGAGATAAAGTCCATGTGTTAAACTTTCAGCCTTTAAAGGAGACTTGGTCACTGTTTCCTAAAGGATAATACATACTCGTGCTTTGTAAAAAGTACAATAAGCTGGGCGAGGTGGCACAGCAGCTTGGAAGCTGAGGCAGGAGGATCATGAGTTCAAAGCCAGCTCAACAAAAGTGAGGCACTAAGCAACTCAGTGAGACCCTGCTTTTAAATAAAATACAAAACAGGGCTGGGGATGTGGCTCAGTGGTCAAGTGCCCCTGAGTTCAATCACTGATACCTCCCCACAAAAAAAGGTGCAATAAAATCTCTCTCCATTAAATAGTTCCCCTTTTGCCTCAAACAGCCTCTGGGTTAATTCTTCTAGGATAGATATCATTTATATTTATATAAGTTCAAACTCAATAGATTATCTTTGGTAACAATAAAAATATGCCAAGAAAAAATATGCAAAGCAATGAAAATAAAGTTAACAATTCTATGTAACTATTTTACAATTTTGAGAATACATTCATATAAATTTGATTTCTAAAACAATAGGTTTTAATTGAATGTGTATGTTTACTTCAATGTCATAGATTGTGTGATTTAATTAATACATGGTTAGGTTCACCTTGAATCATAGGCTTATTTGATGGGATCCTTGGTGTTATAAACTTTTTACATTTCAGACACTAAAAGAGAATTAACTATTTTTAAGAAGTTGGGATTCCTCCAAGGGAAAAGAAGTGTCTAGAACAAGCCCATTTTTATACATTAGGCTGTAGCCATTAATCTCCTACAAAGCCGACTTTAGCAGTTCTCATTAGATTTCTTCCCTACCCCATGGACATGATGATTTGCAAAGGTTAAATTGAATCACAAGCCCTAGCCCACAGAGTTTCATCAGATTCTGCTTCTTCACTGTCATAACAGTCTTTTTCCCAACTAATTAGGTCTCTGCTGTGCTTCCTATTTTTAATTCATGGATAATATCCAGTTTTGCCTTGGCAAGTTATATTTCTTTCCCTTGATCAATGCCACCGCTTACCTCTGCTGACTGACCTAGCTGCTCCCTGGTTCTCTGACCTCCACATGTCAACTCCATGTCTGGAATTGAACATGATTTCACTATATACTCTATGTACCGGTGTGTACCTGTTGACCTGAACTTGCCTTCCATGGGACATCCTTCCCCAGTGTCTATTTACCAGTGCATGCAATGCTGTTCCATTAGATGATCTGCAAGATGTTAAATGCAAACCTATTCCTAGGGCTGACTGCAAAGGGCTTTATCTTCAAATTTAATTGTCATTACATCATAGATCACATATCAATATTACCCAGTATATCAGAAACTTTCTCAGGAAAACAACTTTGTAATAATATTGTTTTTCCAAAAATGCCTGCTACAGGGATTATAAACACCCATGTCAACAATATGTAGAAAGAACTAGTGTATATGATCTACCTTCAAGATTATCTGAGGGGGCTGTTAAGTGGATATATGAGTCTATAAAATAGTTAATCTCCTTAACCAAATATTGACAATAACCAATAGATAATCCCATAAAGTTTTTGAGCACATAAATACTGTAGCAGATTTTGTGATTTAGGGAGTTTTCATAGATACAGTTAAAATATTGGAACAGAACAGAAATTTTTAGAAGGGAACATTGAATAATCTAGATTATGGGGGAAGAAATGATGCTCACTCTATGAACATAATCAACAAAGAGGGTTTAACAGAGAAACTTGGGGAAACGTGTAACTATGCCTCTGTATTGTAAATCTGAGGGAGTAATTTAATTTGGGCTTCCTAAATATATTTGAGTCTATCAGTAGTTTCCTTGGCTCAATTAAAATTAGTTTAGAAGAAGGCATGTGGCAGAACCTCCAAGTGGGATGAATCAGTGGACTCAGTTCTAAGAAGAGGGGTCTAGTAAGGGCAAAGGAAACCAAGGGAGGCTGACAAATTTTGTCATTAAATATAGACAGATATAAAAAAAGAAGAAAGTTTAAGGGTTAGAAGTAAAGGTCAAAGCAGGTTATAACAGTTGTTTTGGAATTATGTTGAGTTTTAAATTGTGTAGGCCTGTCAGGGAAAGACTAAAGGAAAATTGGTGTATTGAGTATGGCACCCTGGAGAAAAGCGTGGATTAAAAGCGATCATGTCACTAATATAACAGGGGAGAAAAAGAGAGGATAATTGTGAGTGGGAAAGCTTACATAGAACTTAAGCTGAAAATTAGCCATTGATTTGACAATTAAGAGGCCATTAATTGATCTTTACAAGTGCTATTTCAATAGTATGATGGGGTAGATAGTAGATTGCACTGAGCAATGGGAAGTGAAGATGTAAATGCAGTTGACTTCATCAAGTGGCTTAACAATAAATAAAAAGAAAAATAATTCTGTATCTTGTTGCCCAATAAAAGAATCTACAGATTATTTTTTACAAGTTATTTTTAATTTTGGGAAACTCAGGAAAATTGATTAGATTTTTAATAAGTTCAAAAGAAACACTAAAAACAATAGCTGTGATGATTTTAAAATGTAGGAGAGAAAAATCAAGAGTACGGAAGGTACCTACACATTGTTGGTGAGAAGATAAATTGGTACAACTTCTTGAGAAAGAATCTGTTAATATTTCTCAAGAATCAGAAATAAATTTATATTCTATGTAGTAATAATTTAATTTAGGACTATATAATAAGAACTCATTATATTACATAACTACTATGATTATCTCTTAAACATATAATCAAATACCACTATAAAAGTAAATTAGCACAAGCATGTATGATAGTACTATCATATTCTAAATGTTGATAAATTGGAAAGAAATTAATAATCTCAATAATTTATAGATTAAAGAAATATGTGTTCATATATTGCAATGTTATGAGGTCACTAAAAGCCTTCTTTGGGGACATAATGTGATACCATGGAATAAATTCTCAGTACATATGATTGTTGTTTTTTTTTGTACCGGGGATTGAACTCAGGGGCACTCGACCACTGGGCCACATCCCCAGCCTTTTTTGCATTTTATTACAGACAGGGTCTCACTGGGTTGCTAAGTGCCTCGCCATTGCTGAGGCTGGCTTTGAACTCGCGATCCTCCTGCCTCAGCCTCCCAAGTGGTGGGATTACAGGAGTGCACCACTGTGCCCGGCCATATGATTGTTTTTTAAAGTAGGATATTATATTAAGGAAATAAACCAGGCACAGGAAGAAAATACTAAATGTATTTAGTATTTTGATCTAGGTGTGGACTCTAAAAACTAAACTCATAGAAGCAGAGAGTAGAATGGTGGCTACCGGGGGCAGGGACATGGGTCAGGAGGGATTGTAAGATATTGGTCAAAGGGTGCCAAGATTCAGTAAGACAGAAGGAATAAATTCTCATGATCTATTGCATAGCCTGACTACAATTAATAATAATACCTATTTCAAAATTTCAAGGAAAATAAAGTTTATACCCATGTTGTCACTGTAATAAATGATAAGGCACTCAAGATGTTATTTTTCTTAATCAAATAATTCTACATATATTTTTTTTTTTCTACCGGGGATTGAACTCAGGGGCACTTGACCACTGGGCCACATCCCAGCCCTTTTTGTGTATTTTATTAGAGACAGGATCTCACTGAGTTGCTAAGTGCCTCGCCATTGCTGAGGCTGGCTTTGGACTTGAGATCCTTCTGCCTCATCCTCCCAAGTGATGGGATTACAGGCATGCGTCACTGTGCCTGGCTTAATAATTCTACATTTTTCTGGGAGCAGGGCACACACCTGTAATCCCAACGGCTCAGGAGGCTGAGACAGGAGGATTGTGAGTTCAAAGCCAACCTCAGCAAAAGTGAGGGACTAAGCAACTCAGACCCTGTCTCTAAATAAAATACAAAATAGGGCTGGGGATGTGGCCCAGTGGTCCAGTGCCCCTGATTTCAATCCCTGGTACCTAAAAAAAAAAAAAAAAAAAAAAAAAAGTTCAGTGGTAGAATTCCCCGGAGTTAGGGGAATGAATGCTGTGTAGCTAAATAATTACACTGGATCAACCTGCAAGATGGTAACTGAATCACATAAATATTTTAATTTGAAAAGAGTATTTCAGATGCAGCATGGATAGAGCTTAGATGACTATAAAGGTATACATGCGGAGAACAGATAAGCAGTTAAGAGGCTATTAAAAAATAAGAGAGGTTGCTGGGACTCACATGCTATGGTGACAATGGGGAAAAGTAGAACCATCCTCACAATATTTGGAAGTTAACAGAACTTGATGAAAGGGGGTAAATGAGATAGGGCTGTTAATTACGAATCATAGGTTTTTCTTTCAACAACAAGAAACATTCAGCTAATAATGATTGCTTATTTCTATAATCAACAAATATTTTTGTGTTTCTTTCTCAAATGCTCAGCAGTAGACACATTTGCCACATTCCCTATGATTATATGATTTCAGGATATCATCTTCCCTATCTCCAGCTATTTCTTCTCAACCTCTTTCACTGATTGTATTATAATTATTATAGTCAATATAACCATAGATCTAAGCCTTTCATTTTTTATTGTGTCTACTCTCCCTGCATCACTGGCACAAAAAGGTTTTGACTGGGGCCTAAGTTACAAAAAATACATTTTATGTTGCACCCTAGATCATTTGCATATATGTGTACGTAATTGAAAAAAATGTGAGATTATATCTAGTTTAATTGCACACTTATATTCTATGCTCTTCTATTTCATCTTTAAAGTGACTTTTTTAGTCCATCTGAATTCACTGATGACCTACAAAGAGGTCTTTGTCTATGATGTGAAATCATGATTTGAGTTGTTCTTATCCACTGAAATAACTTCAGTTTTATGCATAAGCTGATTAAACACAAAATTGAATCCCAATCTCTCCTCCAAATCAGAACTCATTAATTCTGCTATTTTATAACTCTCCCAGAAGGAATTACAGACACTTCAAATTCAAAGTGATTGGAATTAAGCCTATGATATTTACCTCCAAATCTGCTCCACTTCTAGGAATTCTTGTCTCAACAAATTAGTGGCATCTATACATTGCTTAAGTCAAGAACTGGGAGTTCACTCATGGCGTCTTTCTCACTATTCCCTATATTCAATCAGTTGCCAGGTTTTGTCCTTTTTATCTATTTGCTGTTCCTTCAAAGCATGTTCTCTTAATCCCTATCAATAGTAACTTTGAGCCCTATAGCAATTTCTCTGGATTGTTGCTAGAAAACAATTTCTTGGTTTCTAGATTAAACAAAAGTCATTGTTTTACACACTCCATTGAGATGTATTTTTGAAAAAAAATTTATGATCTTAAATACTTCCCTGATGATCAATTTAGATTTGCCTTTCTTGACCAAAATATGTGCACTTATCCCCTTATCCCTTTAATTCTTCTCTATATGCAGAATTTTACAACTATTACCAACTCTTACTTGAACTGTTCTTCCTTTCTGTTCTCAAATACTTACCATTCAGATTTTGGGTAAAAATACCTCCTTCAAGAAGACTTACTTATTTCCTACAGACTGGGTGAGAGATCATTCCATAAATTCCCAAACTGAACTTATTTCTCATGTTGAAATAATTACACTGTTTTAATTGTCCATTTATTTAATATCTCCTCATTAGTATACAAAGTCCTTATGGGAAAGGACATTTTCTTGTTCATCACTGAAACTTCAATACATGATGGTAAATCACTGCTACAATTTGGATTAAAATGAATTATCTAAAGTATTTCAAGTAGAGACATGCAAGTCTAAGATGCAGATAGAATTAATGCTCACTTTTCAAACTTTTTATTAATATATTCATGCAATGTCAAATCAAAACAGGGGTCTATTGGTTAGCAATTTGGATGCCTACAGACACAATCAAAGGAAGAGAAAAGGGGAAAATATTCATATGCTAGACATGAATGTATATGCTCACAATACATAATAAAGTAGAAAAGTTATGCAACATACTTTGCAAATGAGACCACTATATATTTTTAAATGATGATTTTTTAAAAAATGGTATTAACTCACAAAATATTACATGTATGCAAATAAAAACAGAACTTACCATAACCCTAGAATATTTTCCAGTTGAAAAGGGAATCAGTTGGAGAGAGGGGAAAGGATCTACATTAAAGATATAATGTCTTAGAGCTGGAGAACTAGCTCAGTGGTAGGACATGTGTCTGGCTTGTGTGAGGCCCTGGGTTCCATCCCCAAAAGGAGGAAGAGGGGGAGAGAGAAAGAGAGAGAGAGAGAGAGAGAGAGAGAGAGAGAGAGAGAGAGAGAGAAGAGAACACACAAGCAAGCGCTGGAAGAAGGAGGAGGAGGAGGCAGCAGGAGGAGAAGGGAAGGAGAGAGATATAATGCCTTCTCTTAATTTAGGCTCTTGTATTTCAAAATTTTAGAATTTCTATTTGATTCTTTAAGTTTTTTATTAACTGCTAAAAGTCCCAATGCTGCTTACATTTCTTTGTGCATATTAATCATAGTTATTTTACTGTCATTTTCTGAACAACTCAATTTACAGGATCCCCTGTGATTTCATTTCAATTATCTATTGTTTGTTATGGATTAGAATCACATTGGATTATATATTAGCATATCTGGTTAGTTTTGATTGAATGGTAGGTATTGTATATAAAAATGTAGAAAACAATATCAGGTCTAGGATTATATTTTTTTCCTCTACATAGAATGTGAGGAATTTGCTGAGTTCCTGGAGGTGGGGTGGGGAATTATTCTGGAAGAACTACAATCCAATTCAGTTCACTGAGATAATCTAAAACTGAAGTACAGTCTCTGTTAAATCATTCCCCCTTTTGGATCACCTTTATTCTTAGTAGGCAGCCTCCTTTCCTCAACCCACAGACAGCATGTTCATGAGCCTACACCACTAGGTAGCACTTGGCTTGAACCTCTGTTCTTAGCAGAGGAGGTTGCCAAAATTTTTCAATTTCTCAGATTATCATCCTTCTCCAAAAATGAATAGCTGCCTCCAGGTTAAAAGCAGCCTCTATTTAATGCTGTGCTCATGTCTCTTGAGTCTCTACCCTCCAGTGTATCATAATCCAGTATTTCTTTACTGTCTTGGTGTCTTTCCATATCTTCATGCAGATCCATCTACATCAGTATCACTCAAGGCCTGGGCCTAGATCTGTATTTATCCACTTTCCCACCTGTTCTGAATCAGAAGATTAGTCTGGTTAGTACATTTACCATTACAGAAATAGAAATCTCTGAGCTAAGGTTAAATAAAATTCTTGTAGGATTTGAGTCTTCATAGCTACAAGAATTGAGTTGACCTCTCTTCTTTTTAAACTATCTTTACATTTACTTTTATCAGGTATACCTGAATCTAGATACATTTTCATCTTAACATCTCAGTTTGTTGCTTTCTGGACGATACAGAAGGTATAAATTGGAAATCCAAACATATTTAAGGTTTGTGAACTTGGTTTTAAATTCTCAAGTAAGGTTTTTTTATTTTTTTTTCCCTCAACAGAGGCTAAGGAAAAATATAGAAAAGTCTTGTGCTGCCAGCAGTGGGGGATGACTTCCTTGTGTTATTCAGGTTTTGTTTTGTTTTTTTCCATAGATCTAAGCAAGACCTTTCCCTCTCTCTACAGAAGATGTTAGAAATTAATCCCATTAGTTATCAAATTGGACTCTGTCCGGAATAGCCCTATCATCAGTCAGGTTTTAGCCACCAAATTCAAATCCCCCTTTTACTTCAGACTATGAACTTCCTTTAGTTTCTTGAATGTTCAAGTGGTCTTTTGAAAACAGATTTGATAAACTTTATACAGCATTTGTTCATATTTAGTCATAGGAGCTTTTCCATATTAATTTATATGTTGCTGGAATTAGGCATCTACTAAGAAATTTTATGTAGACTATTTTGTTTTTGGAATATAACAGCAGTTAGCTGTTAATATAAATAGCTATGAAGACTCAAATAAAGTCACAAGAATCATAAGGCAACTGAAATGTGAGAATACGGGTTGATGCACTTTCAAAGAGGAATGACATCAAGAACTTGTCAGTGACCAATGAATTCTTTGTAGATTAATGGGTAAAACATGAAGTATGTGAAAATTAGATTTAACTCAATTATTAACATTTATTGGTACAAAGTCTGAGAGTCTTATCAATTCAGAAACACAATGGTCACTCCTTACTCTGTGGGAACTTCTCTCTCAGAGCTGTCCATGCTTCTACCCTGATACACTAATCCTGCCACTTCTCACAGCTGCCCAAGCAGTGTAAGTACTATTCTTCTCCATCCTTTTAAAGGTACAGAATTCAGGGCTGTACTAAAACATCAACTAAGTCAGTGTAGGGGACAAGAGAGGTCACTTCCTCTTCTGTATCTCAGAGTAAAAACTTGCTATAAGAGATGAAATCTGAGAGTGTCCTGGATACAATTTATTTTGTCAATGGTGGTGTTTTTATGAACCCCTTTTGGTCAAAGAAGTACAAATTGCATTTTATTATATAGTAATAGAATTTTTTTTCCCACAGAGATTACCAGGCATGGGAAGCTGGAAAATGTCTCTGCTTAGCCAGTAAAGGCACTTAATACAAATGCTTCAAGGTCATGAGAATTTATTAGGGCGTATTCACATCTAAACTGCATAGTTTAAAACTGAGAAGATATCTGTTCATTTTCAGTGTAACATTAATGTGAGTGAAAGCGAATTCACATTTTATCTGTTTCCAAACATCAATTTTACATAGAAATACTCTAAGATGAAAAAATCATTAGCATCAGCACAGGAAAAAAAATCTGCAATAGCAAAGGAGAACTTCTCAAAAGATTGAGAAATTTTACAATTTAAAAAAGCAGCGTTTCTAAGAAACAATAAATATTTAGAAAGCATCTACTTTGCATAACTATGAGACAAATACAAGATATTGTGATTAACATAAAACATGAAATTATAGATAATATTAAAAGACAATAGACTGAGTGGTTCAGGGTAAAGATGTCAAAAGAAATTTTAATAAAGATTAAAATGAGGAGTAGCTAATATGGAAAAGTGGAATTGAGTTCCCAGTAAAATTAGTCTGTTAAAAGGAGAATAGAGTAAGTGAGTGAGTAAGAATATGAAAACACCACTTAAGAATTCAGAGAAAATAAAATATAAATAAAAGTGAAGATGATGATAAGTAAGGCAGAGAATGTAGACCCTACCCATGAATTATAGGTGCTATTGAAGGAAAAAAATGAGAAAAAAAATATCAAAATAAATGACCCTTAGTATAATAATAATTAATGATAACAATTATTAATGCTTTAATAAATTGTTCCTATTCTTTTTCTAAGAAAATCAGTTTGCAGATCTTTCTAATCCGGGTGTTACAGGAAAATAAGATTAATCCATGCATAAACTTATCTGGTAATTGATTTGCCTTAAAAAAAAAAAAAAACATAAACTGCTAGCACTTTTTCTTAACAGATAAATGAAGAATTTCTATCTCAGAAAATATGAAGGAACAAAACAGTTCATTAATAAGAAAAAATAAAAGAAAATAAAAACATTTAGTATGTATATTAATTTACTAGGTGCTTTACTATTTTCTAGGTACTTTACATCTAATGTCATTTAACACATATAAGAACTCCATGAGGCAGGTGTTATCATTCCCCTTGGGCACAAAGGGTAACTGATTGGCCACTACCAGCAACAAATGATCAACACAACATTTCAAACTAAACCAGTGGTTCCAGAAATTGTGTACTTAAGCCATTATGGCATATCATCTGAAATCACTTTTAAATATCTTGAAAGACTTAAAAATAAGTTATTAATAAATATTAGAATAAAGAAGTTTTGCTTTAGAAGAAAATAAAACTGGTTTTAATTTCCTAATAACAAAAGAACTCTCAGATTGAAATTTAAAAATACATAAAAGTATATTTCTAATTTGTTCATGACTTTTTTTGCCTTTAGTAACAAAATCTAGTTCAACATATGAAATACACTGTCACACATCATGGCAAAATAAAAGTGGTGCGACTGGTTGCAGATGTCATAAAATCCAGCCATCCAAAGGATGCCCAGTAAGTGTGGCTTTCCACCTTTACCTTTGTTTTCTAGTGTTGACTTCATTCATTGGAAAACTCTTCCTGTATGGTGACGAAGATGTGCAAACTAGAGATACAGGTGTAAACATTCTTAGTAATGAATGATTCATAAAGAAAGAAAGGACTTTTTGATTGGCTAAACTAGGGCTGTAAATCCTTTCTGAACCAATCACTATAGTCAGAGGTATGGGATTACAAGTGCACTCCTGTGGCAATAAAGGTAGTGTAAGCAGTGAATAGCACCAACAGGTAAAGGAAGGGATGTTCACAGAAGGGAGAGATGAAGGGCAAACTAAAACAGTGATAGATGTCCACTCCACTACCACTGCTCACAACAGAATCAAAACAATATACATTTTTTGCAAAATACCTAAAGATATCATAAACAAAATGAAATTACAATACTAACGTTAAAAATTTAAATAAAAAGCACTAATGTAGCAAAATATTTATACTAATGAGGTTAAATATATAATGAAAATATGATAGACTATTATGAATTGAATATTATTGCAAGAAAATATAAATAGAAAGCTATTAAAAATAATGAATTGAGAAAAAGGTAATTTGAATATTAAGAGCTAATAAAACAGCAATGATTCTATAATAAATCTAGCAAAAATATGAAAAAGAAATAAACAACATAATCAATAAGGGAAATGTTGACTTTTTTTATCCAATTGTAGTCATTTTATTTTATTTTTTTAATTTATTTTTTTTATTCTAAGTTGTTAAAAATGACAGCAGAATGTATTACATTTCATATTATACTTGTAGAGCACATTTTTACATATCTCTAGTTGTATATAAAGTATATTCATACCATTCGTGACTTCATACATGCACTTAGGGTAATGATATCCATCTCATTCTACCATCTTTTTTTTTTTCTTCACCCTTTTGCCCCCTCCCTTCGCCTCCCTCCCCATTGACCATTCTAGTGTTCTTCCAATCCTCCTATGCTCCCCATACCAACCCCAGTGTGAATAAGCCTCCTTATATCAGAGAAAACATTTGGCATTTGGCTTTTTGGGATTGGCTAACTTCATTTAGCATTATATTCTCTAACTCCATCCATTTTTACCTGTGAATGCCATGATTTTATTCTCTCTTATTGCTGAGTAATACTCCATTGTGTATATATACCACATTTTCTTTATCCAGTCATCTACTGAAGGGCATCTAGGTTGGTTCCACAGTTTAGCTATTGTGAATTGTGCTGCTATAAACATTGATGTGGCTGTGTCCCAGTAGTATGTTGTTTTTAAGTCCTTTGGGTATAGACCGAGGAGTGGGATAGCTGGGTCATAAGGTGGTTCCATTCCAAGTTTTCCAAGGAATTGCCATACTGCTTTCCATATTGGCTGCACCATTTTGCAGTCCCACCAACAATGTATAAGCGTGCCTTTTTCTCCACATCCTCTCCAACATTTATTGTTGTTTGTGTTCTTAATAGTTGCCATATTTTTTAACTTCTTATCCTAACACTGAAAATTTCCTTTTTACTTGTCCATATATATTTTCTGAAATTGGTCATGAACTGGAACATACAGATAAAAGCACTTTAAATTTTCAAAACATTAATCATAATGCATATTCACTAGAATAGTTGTTAATAATAAATATTTACTTTAACAAATTCAAAATATTTAAAATTTTAAAAATCCTTCTAGGCTAATTGTTGGACCAGATTTAAAAAAAAAAATCCTTGTAGCTCTATAATACTATGCGACAAAAAGTGGTAAAATTAATATGTTGTTAATGAGGTCTATTGTTTTAAAATTAAAAGAAAGCATTGTTTATTCATATTTAAAAATACTGATCAATTCAATAGATTAAAAACAATTTCTTTGAGCTTAATTAAATCTACTTTAATCAACTTAACTGTGTGTTTCTAAAGCCTCCCCACCTCAAGTTTCATTCCATATCAGGTCTTCAATATATAGTATGAAGTATGAAGTAATGTACTTCATCATTTGTCTATCAAGGAGATTGATGTTGATTAAAATGTACCATATTTAACCATGGTATAAAGAATAAAGTTTGGCTACAAAGCCTCATCCAACATGACTATATTCTAATTGGATTTTATATTAATAATTAACATGAGGATAAGGAAAAATTTTAACTGGAGTTATTGTCACAATTTAACACATTTCAATTAAAATCTTTACTCTTAGATACTGGTTCTATTTTTTTCTCAGATATATCACAATTTAACACATTTCAATTAAAATCTTTACTCTTAGATACTGGTTCTATTTTTTTCTCAGATATATCTAAGTTCCTGAATACAATTAATTTCCTAAATGAGCTTGGCAAACCCTGTTACTACTAGAGGGCAGTAAAGTCTTGTTACATGCCCAGGAGATCACCAGCACAATTAACCCCTTGCAAAACCGCATGGTTTATTGCATGATGCAACTTTCAGCTTTATTTTCTGCCAAGTAATAAAGTCTATCTGAGCAATTTGGTTCTAATATTTACACTTTAAACACAACCCAATCATTGATCCAGCTCAGTCAATAAACACTGATTAGCAAGGTAACCACTGTAATTAGGTTACAAATCTGTTAAAGTGGTATATTCCTTTTTAAGTAGCAGATATTAACACTTTTTCTATAAAATTTCCTACTCAAGTTGTTTAGGGATTTTCTTTAAAATGATCATTGAAAGTTATTGCCTTACATAAAATGTGCCAAATATTTACTATAAACTCATATATCCAGCAAACTTTTCAATATTTAATTATCCATGGGAAATACCCAAAGTAGAATATTAGTACTCTAAGGAACATATGTAAAAATGATCTAGTTACCTAGCAACACTTGAAGAAAATAGAGAAGAAACTTTGCATACTGTTCAGCCATTTTTTAAAAACGTTATTCTTGTCCTGCAGCATATTAGATCAGCGTGCCTTGTGAACAGGATTTTAACAGTCAGGAGATGTGACTGTGTTTAAGATTCCTTTTTCCAGTCACTAGTTCATTGTCAGCAGCAGCTACAGAGCAGCTTTATGTGCATTCAGAGACCGCCAGGAAATTAGTTCTGCATGACTGAGTCAGCACTATAGCCCAGAGAAGGAGGATCACTCATTTCCTTAAGCAATTGTTTATTCCTCGTTGTGATAACAATATTAAATATTATAATTCCGGTGTAAAATATGGCCATGTCATTATACTTCATGTAAAACTGGTCACCCCTAAAAGAGTGTGTCATACAATAGATTTCACGCTAAGTTTAAATGTTACTTGCAAGGCTTTTGTTCACTTTTTGTTGCCTTTCAAAGTGCTTGATAACTGTTGATAGTTTATTTAGTGTGTTCAAATCTTCTAAACTACATGAGGCAGTGAAACACAATGTCAGTGAGAGGAATTCAAGGAAAATGAACACTTAAAACTAGCAACAGCTAAAATTAAACCGATCTTTAAAATTAAGACAATGTTTTTGTTTCTATGGTTTTCAAAGGAAAAAATAGCATAGCATTAAGATTTTCCTATCTGGACTAATTAGACAGTAAGCTATATCCACACTAAATTAACATTGGTCCCCTGTGCTTCACTACTGCCCCATTTCTGTCCACACTCTATTCTCTTACTACCATCCCCAAACTACTTTTCATTTTTGTTCTTTCTTTTAAAAAATAAAATAAAATGTTCTTTTACTCAGAATTCTACACTAGGAATTGTGTTATAATTTAATTCTAAGTTCTTTATTTAGATTTAATGTTCCTGCATACTTTTTAAGATTGAGATTGATAATTTTCTCCATTACTGCACAGTATATGCATGCAGATATAAATCTGCAAATGGTCTCTTAGATATTTTGATATATTTCTGAATAATATATCAAAATATTATGTAAATAGAATCTTGAAATATGCTACATGTATATGAGCACATCTGCACACATATATCTTACCTGAATTTCAAGATATAATTAAAGCCTAAGAGTTTGTGAGGAGAGGAGGTTCTAGATATTTGAAGACCAGATTCCTATTTCCTACTTGTTTTCTATATACCCTTATCTATATCATCTATATATCTATTTATCTCTATGTATCTTTAGGTACACACACACACACACACACACACACACACACACACACACACAGCTCTTTATAGAGTTTATATAGTTTCAACAAGATCACTAGCTGTCACGTTTTAGACCTGGGAAACTGATATGAATTTATAATCTAGAACATGGCTAAGAAATTCAATTCAATAGAAGTACTTGCTCTATGGCTGGAACTTTGGTGTTTTATTTTTCTTTCTTTCTTCTTTTTTTTTTTTTTTTTTTTTTTTTTTGTACTGGGGATTAAACTCAGGGACACTTGAACACTGAGGCACATCCCCAGCCCTATTTTACATTTTATTTAAAGGCAGCGTCTCACCGAGTTGCTTAGTGCCTCACTTTTGCTGAGGCTGACTTTGAACTCATGATTCTCCTGCCTCAGCCTCCTGAGTCACTTTAATAACAGGCAAGAGTCTCCACACCTGGCAAACTTTGCTATTTTCAATGGTGAATATAGAAGTAGATGACACAGCACTTATTCTGAATGTTGTACCTTAATCAATATGAAAGTTACAATTTACCAGTTATAAGTTTTGGTTGAAAATGTAAGAACAAGACAAGCAAAATAATTCGTAAAATTTTTAATAGATTCAGTAATAGAAAAGAAATTATTCATCATCATATTTTTCAAATTGAAAAAATTCTAATTTGTGATGGAATGATGGGTTTCCTAATTCAAGAAAATTAAGAGAGGTAATATGCTGACACTGCCTAATCAAAAACACTAACAAAAATATGAGGAATCTGGTTTTCTATGAACAGTTTGTTGACTCCAATGTCAGAAATGAAGTAGTTGCAGAAATAAATGTTAATTAACATATTAGCCAAGGAAGAAAGCAAATTACTCCTATTAAGATCAGTTATTTAATTTAAGTATAATAAATGACAAAATAGCATGAGGTTATTTTTTACCAATTAGAAACAAAGAAACTGGGGAAGGTTAGTATGTAACAATCAAAATCAGATAAGGAAATCAGGGTTCGGAAAAGAAGTAAACTCAAATCCAGTAGGATTTTGCAAACTCTGCCACTTTTGAAATTGCTGAGTTCCAACTCTTGCTCTATGTTTTAGAAGATTTCAAAAGCATTTTCCTAAGTTGACCAAAAACAAATGAAGTTAAACTTTAAATATTTAAAGGTCATCACAATTTACTTGTTGAAATTTTTAAATTTGTTCAAAAATATTAGCATTACAACATCACAAAGAACATGATTCAGAAAAATCACCTGATAGGGTAAATACCCAGACATTTGTTAACAGTATTCAACTGTGCAAGTAGAAAATTTTACCACAATCACCATTGCATATTTTACCTAGAATATTTTCATATATACAAAGCAGTTGTGTGAAGGTAAGTAGGAAATACTGATATTCAACTCCTCCTAGCACATAAAAAATTGTCATGATAAATTTCAAGGCTAAAATAGAAGTCTTGTCTTCCACAAGTTCAATTGTCTGGATAGTGATTGTGAACTGAAATTTGCCTGCCCTTTGTTTTTGAGTATCTAGAGCTCTATTAGCATTGGAGGAAGAAACACCTCTTACTCATGTACAATTTATTAAACTCTCTGAAGAGTCTGTGGAGACATTAGCCTTAACTTGCCTGTAAAATATTTGGTTTGTTTGCACTTGCATGATTTTTTTTGTCATTTATACAACAGAAATAGTAGGCCTTTTTTTCTAAGATACATCCTTACATGCGTGGTAGACATTTAGAATGAGAGAAGGCATTAATACCTAAGGTTGCCCAATATTTTATTTCTCCCGGAAATTTTTTAACAAATTGTTAAACTCTCCATTCATTGAAATCATTTTTAACACAATGATTGATTTTTATTGTTGTTTTACTTATTTATTTTTGTATGAAGAGTTGAGTATTGAACCCAGTGCCTCACATGTGCAAGGCAAGCACTCTGCCACTGAGCCACAACCCCAGCCCCACAATGATTGATATTTTAAAGAGGAAGAAGCATTGTTTTCAATGAATCAGTTGATTCTCTTTCAAATTCTTTAATAAATATAAAAAATAAATACTTTAATTTTGTCTTATTTTAAAGTTAATGCTTTTAACAATCAAATTCAAATAATATTTCCATATCAACACTAATTTAAAAAAGAGAGAAAGCTTTCAAAAACTAGTGACTTTTGTTTGGGAATCGCAGAGCAATGCAATGGAAATACAAATGCCACACTCAACCATGGATATATCTCAAAATACTGAGATGAGAAAAGTTTTTAAAGACAAAATGGGGAAGGATTGCATCAGGTTTTTTGGAACAATAACTTTTGGCCCTAATGATTAATAATAAGAATTGTGTCACTCTTAGGTTTGAACTGATCATGGCTTGGCAAATGTCCTTGAAGTTGTTTCTGTATAAGGCTACAATGTCCTATATTCAAGCTGTGTGTGTGTGTGTGTGTGTGTGTGTGTGTGTGTGTGTGTGTTTGGTTTTTTTATTTTTTATTTTTGGTACTGAGGATTGAATCCAGGAGTGCTCAACCACTGAGCCACATCCCCAGTGGAGTGTGTGTGTGTCTGTGTGTGTGTGTGTGTCTGTGTATGTGTGTGTGTCTGTGTATGTGTGTGGTGCTGAACCCATGGCCTTGTGCATGCAAGGCAAGCACTCTACCAACTAAGCTATATCCCCAGCCCCCCTTTATATATTTTATTTAGAGACAGGATCTTGCTGAGTTGCTAACTGCCTCACTAAGTTGCTGAAGTTGGCTTTGAACTCGCAATCCTCTTGTCTCAGCCACCCAAGCTGCTGGGATTACAGGCATGTATCACCATGCCCAGCTCAAACTGTGTGTTTTATATTTACTTTCTTTATCACTTTCCAGCTGTGTTTACTTGTTCCCTTACAGTTACTCCATCTTGATTCTGACAACTTTCATGTTCTTTCACAGCATCTGTGCTTTCAATGGAAGAGTTGTGAGTTACAAGGGAAGCCTATTCCTGATAAAAGGGAAAATTATAAGAAATTTTGTTTTGCAGAACTTAATTGGCTTTCATTTGCAATTCCAGAATCAGGCAGCAGTATAGACAAAAAATGATTCAGGATCCTCTGCCCCACCACACCAATCCAGATTATATTTACAGCCAGAAAAAAACAAAATGCCATACATAAAAATGGAAGTAAGCTGCAAAGATAGTGCTTTGGCTTAAAGCTTGGTATTTTCCTTACTTGAACCTGGTTTGAACTATTGACTGCCTATGGGTAAGTGAAGCTCTGCTGCTGTGATTGACTTAGACGTGTCTACTTGTTACAAAACTAGGTTATGATCTATTTACACAACAAGAATTATAAGAAAGTGAAAAAAAAACTAATTAATAGTGGTGTGTTATTATATATTACCAGCCAGTTGGAAATTTGAATGCAAAGTATTGTTCTAATTGTTCAATATTTAAACTTTGTAAATCCTCTAAGCCCATTAGAAATAGCCAGTCTATCATCATAAGCAATCTCTACAAGGCAACTATCCAACAAGACTTGCAAATGCATATTAACTTTCCAGAAACATAATTTCAATGATATGATTTCAGAGCTCTAAGTAAGGTAAAGATGGCAGAGTAGAGAAGGTTATTTCTCAAACTGCTCTGTGGCACAGGACCAAGAAAGAGGACAAATAGCTTCTCTTTGAGGTCATATTGCCAAAAGTTTAGTCCTTGTCCCCAGTTGCAATCCAATAATGAGGACATGGTTTTGCAAAAAAGGAAAAAGTTTTATTGCTTTGCTAGCAAAGGACAAACACAGGGGACTTTTGTCCCAAAGGCTGTGATTCTGCCCATTAGCAGGATCAGAGGACTTTTAAGGAGGTGATTCAAAGGATACATTCCACATGTTCTCTGTTGGAGTTGTAATTTACTCCTTAATTTGGGAGATAGCCATTGGTGCCATCCCCACAGTCTAGGATACTACTTTCCTATGGTGGATGTGTGCTCAAGGAAAGATAAAGCTACTTAAAATAGAGAAGAAAGGTAATCCTGTTTCTCCTGAGACTAGGGAGGGAGAGAGATTAGGGAGGAGCAGGGAAAGAGAAAGAAAAAGAAACATGTCCATTTTAAAAATGAGTTTCAGTGTCGGAACACCAAGGGCTATATTCAAAGCATAAAGTGGACCACTGTTACAGTCAGTTAAAAGAAGGAAAGAAAGAAAGAAAGGAAGGAAGGAAGGAAGGAAGGAAGAAAGAAATCCTACTTGGATTTAATACTGGACTCTCAGAATAGCCTAGGTACACAAAGAGTTTGATAGAATAAAATTTTTAAAAATAAAGAAAAAAGCCCACTGCCAGCAAGGGCAGGTCAGAGAGATTAAGTGAGCCTACATCTCAGGTGGCACCAAGGCATGTCTTGAAGTGGAGAGGATGGTGATTGGAGACATTGTCAGGCTAATCCAGTGGGTGAGCTGTACTTTGCTTTCATGTGAGTGGGACATGGCACATCTCCCAGTGACCTGCAGAGCAAAGGGTCAGCTGTCATCTTTTTCAGCTGTTCTTCAGCAGCCAGCCTGTGTGGGTCCAAAACCAGGTGCCCAAACCTGTGTAATCCCAGGTGGGTCTGAAAACCTGACCTAACAGAAGCCCACCACATGACCTAGAGGTTGACTAGAAAACCAGGTGAAATTCTGGTGTGGAGAGTGTTGTACCCTGGAATTGGAGACACTAAGAACAGAGAAATCTTGGGTGTCTCTTAGGTGGCAGGGCAAATGGGAGGGTGAATGTGTACTTTGGGACTGAGCTTAGGTGGCTGATATATAGGAGCCAAGGGAGGCATTGGGGTGGGTGGGGGAGGTGGCAAAGAACTGTCTCCTCCATTGCACCAACTGAACCCCAGGGAGATTTTGGTTATTTTTCTTTACACTGGGAGTCTAGCTAGACCCAAACCTAACCTCTGGGAGCTCTGCCTCTGGAAACCCCATTGACAGAACTCTACAGTGACCCCTCAATGTGAGTGGAGTAGAAAACACCCTCCATCCTACCCCAACTCAAACTGCTGAGAAGGGAAGCTCAGAATGGGCAACAATGACCTTCAATTACTACTGTTGGGTGCAACACTTACCTCAAGAAAAAAATGGAAAGAAAAACAATTGGGAAATGACAACCAACATATAATACTACAGACAAATTTTTCACCACAATGGAAACAATCTCCTAATCTTCCAAGAAGAAACTTTTTTGTTGTTGTTGTTAACTTGTGTGATGAATGACCCATGAATATTTGAACATATACATGTTTCTCTGAGTCTTCTTATTTCAAGCAGGTCTTGAAGGTAAGAAATAAGGAAAGGAAAGAAAGTAAGTTATTTTCTCAGCTCTGTCTTTTGAGAACTATGGTTTTTGATTAGTATGCCTTGGTTCCATTTTATATTGTTTTTTGTTTGCTTTGTTTTTTTTCTCCTATTTCCCTTGATTCTCTTCCTCTCTTTTCTTTTGCTAACAGCCTAGTTCTATTGTTCTCTCTTTCACTCTTTACCACTACTCTATCTCTCTTCCCTCTCAATTATTACATCCAACATCTCCTCTACATTCTCCCTCTTCACATTTTTGAAATAGCAAACCCTTTTGTAAACATAATATCTGTTGGCAATTGCCTACCATACCATTTCTCTTTATAGTACCAATTAACATTGTAGATGTTAACATAGGAACTAAGTATTTAGCTTAATGCTGAATACTGATTGCTGCCATGACCTGCACAGCCAAATACTATAAACCAACGAGGGACAATGGGGGAATTAAAAAAATACACACAGAGATATTAAGAGAAAGCTTGGATCAGGTGGAACACTGCACCCTGAGGGAGAAAGAGTGACCAGAGCTGGCCCAGCAAGTTTATTATATAGGGAAGTTAAAGACTATGGAGGCATATTTTTCTTTGTATAGTAGAAAGTTACAGGGCTAGAAACATTCTTGTAGCTATTTCATTCTTGCAAAGCTAGGAGCTTCCTGTGGCAACCAGGAAGCCATTGTCCAAAGTTTCTATTAAAAGGGCAGGCTTGAAGGGTACAGCACTAGTGAAACACTGTATTTATCTTGCTATACTCAGAATCTTTCTATCTCTGGAGTCTGGCATCTGAGGTCCAGGTCAAGAACTAAATGGCTCTGTGGTTAGCACAGAACCTCCCATTGAACAGGGTGTCACCATGCAACTGGGCTATCTTAATCAGCACTCTCATACAGAAAGTATTCCCAGAAGGGCCTCTGTCATAGGACAGTTTCAAATTCATAATTCAGTCACCACTCCTGACAGACTGCATTGGTTATTGCTATTTTTTGTCTCCCCCTAAAATGTGAGGTACAGGAAATCTTCAGGAATACTATAAATTCATAGGGTAGAAGATCTGCCACCTCAGATTCTTACTCATACGTGGGTAGAAATACAAACAACATGAAAAAGCAAGGAAACAAATCATCACAAACAAATCAAAATACCTTATTAGCAGAATCCAATAATAAATGTATTGGCAAAGACATATATACACTTAAGGTAAAAGGATGGGAAAAAAAACATATCATTCACATGGCTGTCTTAAACAAGCAGGGGTTTCTATCCTCAAAGTAGATAAAGTGGACTTCAAACCAAAGTTAATCAGAAAGGACCAAGAAAATTGCATACTGTTTAAGGGAATTATACATCAATAAGAAAATGTTAAAGAAGGAATTTATAAAGTCCATAGTTAAACCAATCTGTGAGATAAAAGATGATGTAAGGAGTGAAATCAGAGAGAAAAATCCAATAAGTTAAAGATCACTTAAAAAAATATATAGAAATCCTGAAGGAGTATCAATCAAAAGTTTTCAAAATGAAGAAATCAATAAACCAAATTAAAAACTCAACAGAAAGCATTACCAGCAGACTAGACCACTTTGAAGATAGAGTATTAGGCAATGAAGACAAAACATAAAATCTGGAAAATGAAGTTGACCCATGGAGAAAAGATGTTAAGACACATGAAGAGAACTTCCAAGAAATATGGGATAACATGAAAAGACCAAATTTAAGATGTATTGGCTCAGAGATACAAGGCAAAAAAATTTACACTTTTCTCAATGAATAATATCATAAAATTTCCCAAACCTTAAGAGTGAAATGGAAAATCAAATACAGAAGGCTTATGGGACTCCAAATATGCAAAATTACAACAAGCCTACACTAAGGCACATAATTAAGAAAATATTCAAAATGTAAAATACGGATAAAATTTAAGGGCTTCTAGTGAAAAGTGACAGGTTGTTCAGAGGAAAACCAATCCAGATCTCAGCTGATTTCTCAACCAGACCCTCAAAGCTAGAAAGTCTTAGAAATAATATATATCAAGCCCTGAAACAAAATGGATGACAACCAAGAATACTATATCTGGAAAAATTAAGCTTCAAATTTGATGATGAACTAAAAATTTTTCTTGACAAATAAAAGTTAAAGGAATTCACAACTAGGAATCCTGTTCTACAAAACATATTCAATGAAATATTCCATGAAGAAGAATAAAAAATTCAGTTAAAAACCAGCAAAGGGATGAACTCTACTAGAAGAATAGTTAATCAAAGGAGAAACTAATTCAAATTAAAAAAACAGAATTAAATCAAAATGAAAAAAAATAAAAATTAGTTCTCAATAATAACATTGAATATAAATGGCCTAAACTCAGCTATCAAAAGGTACAGACTGGCAGACTGAATTAAAAAATAAGACCCAACACTATGCTATATCTAAGAGACTCACCTCATAGGCAGAGACATCCATACTTACAGTAAAAGGATGTGAAAAAACATATCATTCATATGGATATCTTAAACAGCAGGGGTTTCTAACCTCAAAAGAGATAAAGTGTACTTCAAACCAAAGTTAATCAGAAGGACCAAGAAAGACATTTCATACTGCTTATGGGAATTATACATCAACAAGATATAACAATAGTAAATACTTTTGCCTCAAACAATGGACTGCCTATGTACATCAAACAAACTCCCTCAATTTCAAGAACCAAATAGATTACAATACAATAATACTGGGTAAGTTTAACATGCCTCTCTCACCACTGAATAGATCATCCAAGAAAATAAATAAATAAACAAAGGGACTATACAACTAAGAAATACAATTCATAACTAGGCTAGATAGATAGATAGATAGATAGAATATTTCATCCATCAATGACTGAATAAATTTTTCTCAACAGCACATTGATCATCTTCTTAAATAGACCACATCTTAGGTCACAGAGCAATGCTTAGCAAATTAAAAAAAAATAGAGATAATACCTTGCTTTCTATCAGATCATAATGGAATGAAATTAGAAATCAAAGATATAATAAAAAATTAGTAGCTACTATAACACCTGGAGACTAAATAACATGCTACTGAATGATTTATGGATAGCAGAATAAATCAGGGATGAAATTTAAAAAATACTTAGAAGTAAATGAGAATAGCAACACAACATATCAAAATCTCTGGGACACTATAAAGGCAATTCTAAGAGGAAAGTTCATAGTACTGAGATCATTTATTAAAAGAATAGAAAGTCACCAAATAAATAACCTAACATTACATCTCAAGGCCCTGGAAAAAGAACAAATCAACACTAAAAGCAGAACACAGGAAATAATTAAAATCAGACTTGAAATTAATGAATCAAAAATTCAAAAATCAAAAACACAAAAAGTTGATTCTTTGAAAAAAATCAATAAAATTGGTAAACCCTTAGCCATGCTAACCAAGGGAAAGAGGAAAAAATACTCAAATATTAGAAACTCAAATTCCTAATATTAGTGATGAAAAAAGGAAAATCACCATAGACACCACTGAAATACAGACAATAATCAGAAACTTATTTTGAAAAATTATACTCCAATAAAATAGAAAATCTTAAAGACATTGACAAATTTCTAGAGAAATATGACCTACCAAATTGAACCAGGAAGACACAGAAAATTTAAACAGATCAATTTCAAGCAATAAAATTGAAGATGACATCAAAAGCCTACCATGAAAGATAAGCCGAGGACCAGAGAGATTCTCAGCCAAGTTCTAACAGATCTTCAAAGAAGAACTAACACAAATGCTCCTCAAATTACTACATGAAACAGAAAAGGGGGGAACCCTTCCAAAGTCATTCTGTAAAGCTAGTGTCACCCTGATTCCAATACCAGACAAAGACACATAAAGGAAAGAAAACCTCAGGCCCATAACCCTGATGAACATAGATGCAAAAATTCTTAACAAGCCAGGTGTGTGGTGGCGCATGCCTGTAATCCCAGCACTTGGGAGGCTGAGGCAGGAGGATCGCGAGTTCAAAGTCAGCCTCAGCAATGACGAGGTGAGGCACTTAGTGACTCAGTGAGACCCTGTTTCTAATAAAATACAAAAAAGGGCTGGGGATGTGGCTCAGTGGTCAAGTTCAATTCCCGTACCCAAAAAATAAATAAATAAAAAATTCTTAACAAAATCCTGGCAAATTGCATACAAAATCACATTTAAAAGTGTACCATGATCAAGCAGAGTTCATTCCAAAGAAGCAAGGTTGTTTCAACATATGGAAATGAATAAATGTAATTCACCACATTGATAGACTTAAAGACATGAATCACTTGATTATCTCAATAGATTCAGAAAAAGCATATGACAATATTCAGCATCCATTCAAGTTCAAAACCCTAGAAAAACTATACTAGTAGAAACATACCTCAACATTGTAAAAGCTACATATGCTAAACCTAAGGCCAATATCATTTGAAATAAAGAAAAAAATAAATGTATTCCCTCTAGGAACTGGAACAAGATAGGGATGCCCTCTTCACCACTTCTATTCAACAGAGTCCTTGAAACTCTAGCCAGAGCAATAAGACAGAAGAAAGAAATTAAAGGAATACAAATAGGAAAAAAAAGAATTCAAATTATCCTTATTTACAGATGACATGATCCTGTATTCTGAAGACCCAAAAAACTACACCAGAAAACAACTAGAACTCATAAATGAATTCAGCAAAGTAGCAGGATATAAAATTAATACCCATAAATTGTGTTCCTATATACCAATAATAAATCAGCCAAAGAGACATTAAGAAAACTATCCCATTCACAACAGTATCAAGAACAAAAACAAACAAACAAAATAAAACACCTGGGAATCAATCTAACAAAAGAGGTGAAAGACCTCTACAGTGAAAACTACAGAAAACTAGAGAAAGAAATTGAAGAAGATGAAAACAAGATGGAAAAATCTCCCATATTCTTGGATAGGCAGAATTAATGTTATTGAAATGGCCATACTATCAAAAGCTCTATACAGACTTAATTCAATTCCTATTAAAATTCCAATGACATTCTTCATAGAAATAAAAAAAAAAGGAATCATGAAATTTATTTGGAAAAATAAGAGGCTCAGAATAGCCAAAGTGGTCCTCAGCAAGAAAAGTAAAGCAGGAGGCATCAAAATAGCAGATATTAAATCATACCACAGAGTTACAGTAACAAAAACAGCATGGTATTGGTACCAAAATGGGCATGATGACCAATGGTGCAGAAGAGAAGACAGAGAGACAAACCCACATAAATACAGTTATCTCATACTAGACAAAAGCACCATAAACAAACATTGGAGAAAGATGGGCTCTTCAACAAATGGTGCTGGGAAAACTGGAAATCCATATGTAGCAAAATGAGATTAGACTCCTATCTCTCAACTTGTACAAAATTCAACTCAAAGTGGATCAAAGACTTAGACACTAGACCAGAAACCCTTTGTCTACTAGAAGAAAAGATAGGTCCAACACTCCATTATGTTGGCTTAGGAACCAACTTCCTCAACAAGACTCCTAAAGCACAAGAAGTAAAGTCAAGAATCAATAAATGGATGATAGCAAACAAAACAACTTTTCCCAGCAAAGGAAACAATCAAAAGCATGAAGAAAGACAATACAGAACAGGAGAAAATGGCCGCCACCTGCACCTCAGAACATTTATCTCCATGATATATAAAGAACTCAAAAAACTTAACTCCAATAAAACAATTAACCCAATTAACAAATAGGCAAAGGAACTGAACAGATACCTCACAGAAGATGAAATGTACAAATGGTCAACAAATATATGAAAAACTGTTCAACATATCTAGCAATTAGAGAAATGCTAATCAAAACCACACTAAGATTTCATCTCATTCCAGTCAAAACAGAAACTACCAAGAATACAAGTAACAATAAATGTTGGTAAGGATGTGGGGAAAAGGGTACACTCATACATTGCTAGTGAGATTGCAAATTTGTGCAACCACTCTGGAAAGCAGTATGAAGATTCCTCAGAAAACTTGTGATGGAACCACAATTTGACCCAGTTTTCCCACACCTTGCTGTATACCCAAAGGATGTAAAAACAACATACTACAGTGATGGAGCCACATCAATGTTTATAGCAGCTTAATTCTTACTAGCTAAGCTATGGAACCACCCAAGGTGTACCACAACAGATGAATGGATAGAGTGTGATTATATATACACAATGGAAAATTACTCAGTCATAAAAATGAATGACTTTATGATATTTGCAGAAAATTGATGCATCTGGAGACTAGTATGCTAAGAAAAATAAGCCAATCCCCAAAATACAAAGGTCAGATGTTCTCTCTGATATGTGGATGCTAACACAAAATAAGAGTTCATGGTATTAGACAAAGGGGAATAAAAGAAAGGGAGGGGGAAAAATAGGAAAGACACTGAAATGATTCTGACATAAATTTCCTATGTACAGATATGAATGTATCACAATGAATCTATACATAATGTACAACCACAAGACTGAGATCCTAACTAGAATAAGTTGTATTCCATGTTTGTATATAAATAAGTCAAATTATACTCTATTGTTATGTATAACTAAAAGAGAAAAAAAAAATTAGAGCTCTGCCTGAGAATGTAGAGATTTAGGGGAATATAAGCTGGGAATTGTATTGAAGAAATGAAGAAAAAAAATGGTGCAAGAAGTCTACTGCAAGTGTGAGTATGCATTTAATATTTAAGAGTTGAGATTATTAAATAAAAATGATAAAATAAAGGATTGAAAAAAGGAAAGGAAAGGAAAGGCACCTTTGCCTACACAACTAGATACTAAGTGTACTTTCACGTATATGTCATTTAAGTTTAATTTTGCTTCATCTCTGCTCATTCCATTCTAACAACATCCCTCCCTCCCAGGAAGGCTCAGAAGATGATGGGTCAGTGTGCTGTCTTGATCCCAGCATGCTTTGTTTTGAGGCTTTCACACAAACAAAGCCCACACCCAAGGCCTCACTCACACATCTCTTCTATCTCTTGGAGCAGGAATTGTTACTAGGCAACTCCTCGCCTATTACTTCTTGATCCTAACTTAATCATTGGAGCTAGCCCATGACTTTCTTCACTGGGTGAGACAAGGAATTCCAAAGAGATTTTTCATGAAACAATGAGAATTCACAGCCACCAAATTTACAAGTGCTAAGTTGACTAGGATATTTAGTGTTTGCAAGAGACCTGTATTGTGTCCTTAAATCATTTCTGTGGCCATTTGAGTTCGTTGTAAATTGCACAATAAGGTACCCCTGCACACTAACACGATGTGTTCTTTACAATTTCATTTACAATAGTGAAAATAGATAATTCCTTTGGGGAACATTCACAAATACAGCAAATAATAAATGAGTACAATTTTTAAGATTTCTAAATAAATGAGGACTCTTTGATCACTGCAAACTCCAAGAAACAAAATAGAGAGAATACTAATTGTATTAGCCTTATTCATGAAAGGAAGGATTAGCCAAATAAGAAAGTCATTTTAAATATTTTGAAACTGTGTGGAAGTGTCATTTGATTAATGAAAAAATAATAGATTCAATTATGGAATTTACACATCTATAGGATTAACTTTTGCTGGATCTGCATGTAATAAGGAGTTTTATGGGCAAATTTTACTTCCTTGATTTATGTTAATAAATATATTATTAAAATAAAAAAAATTAATTTCATATACCTGTGGCAAGAGCAGAGACCAATAACATAAAGTTTAAAACCTAAAGTGAGACTTCCATTAGATTTTCAAGTGTATAAATTTCTAAAGATTTAGTAGCCTAGTCAGTTGTGTTGTTCATTCAAATTTTCTAGAATTTGAGACTGAGACCCTTAACAGTATCAAAGATCACTCCATTATTTTTCCATTCTTTAAGTTTTTAAATGCTCAAGATTAAAACTTTTTTCTTTCCTCAGTAAAATCTTAACATTCCATTTGAAAGATCCTGTGGGTTTCCAACCATTATCTTTAAAAAATGTGGAAGTAATTCCTTATTTTGTCTTTGGTAAGTAATTAATGGACATTTGATACATCTATAACCCTTGAAAATAATGGTGTGAATCTGTTCCAAAGCTGGCGGGAAAAATAAAGATTCCATTTTAATTCTTATGTCTTGATGATTAAAAATCGTAAACTTTTTCTAATAGAGAGTAAAACAGTCCTTCAGAGACCATTTTTTAGTTTTCACTCAAAAGAAGAATTTTGAAATATTACATAGTAAAAAATAACTTAATAACCAAATAAATAGCTTCTATGCAATGTTATTAAAGTCAAAATACTGGGTTGTCACAAACAAATCAAAGAATTTTTATTCCTATCATAAAACTTACAGAGTATGATTATAACAGCAATAGTTGATCCAACATAAGAAATCTCACTTACTAAGCACAATGCAAAGTGCATTAGAAACATTTCAACATCTTCACAGAAACCAGCAATAGTGGTATCTCTAATGTATATTCATTTTAGATTATAAAAAGTCATTTTGGCAATAGTAATGCCATCTGATGAGCCTTCAGGACACTGAAGTCTTTAAACTCTCTGAAAACAACCACAAAGAAATTTTTTAGAAGTCAGAAAGGCTAAGAATCTTTCTCTAGATTGAGTTTGAATTAGGCAATGACTTCAAATCATATTTTGCCTTCATTGTATTTTTTTGTTCTTCTTATTAAAGCAAGTCTGGTGGTTTGGATGGACTGTTTCCTTATAGAACAATAAATCTTCATTTTTTATTGCAAAGTACTTGATGTATGAGTGTTTGAATCATTTTTTTTCTTTTTAAGAGGTTAGTAGAAAAGAATTTAGATGGTTAACTCCACAGTGTATGTTTTCTGCAAATTCAGGGAAAATCTGATATTTTCCCCACTCAATCTAGAAATTATAGTACAATGTCTTATTCTCAATTACTATATCCAATGATTGCCATATTTCTTCTTATTTTCAAACAGTCACATTTTATTTTTAAATATTTGCTTCTAAGGACTTTACAGAGAATTGTAACGTTGGTGATCTAACTACCATTTCAATCTCTCATGAGATTGACTGAAGAAACTTGTTGTATCCATCAAAAAACTGCAAAGTGGCAAAACATCCAGATCACATTTTAATGAGCCAAAAAGATTCAAAATGAGTGGAGATATTACAGTACATCTCAATTTCCACAAAGCTATTCCCATTTATCCTCATAACACTAACATTCACAATTAAAAATGTAAAGATATTGAATAGTCAGAATAAATGATAAAAAGATTGTTAGTTAAAAATAGAAATATGCCCTTTGATGAAACAAAATCTTTTTATGAGATAAGAAAGAATAAATCAAAAAATGCTAAGTGACAAGTGGAACCAGTGAAGAAGACCACCAAAAAAATAAATGGAAGAATGGGTGAAATATTAAAGATTAAGACTTTTAGAATGTGGGTAAATTAACACCAAGAGCATCCATAGCACTTCCCCATCTTTGTATCAAGGTCCAAAACAAAATGTAAGTGACAAAACAAACATCCTGGGAGTTTGTTGGGTTGCTTTGGAACCTTTTTTATTAAGTTTGCGTGTATCAGCTGTTGTTTGAAGCTATATTGAAAGATAAGCAATTATTTGGGCCAGAAATATTTGGGGAATCAATTATGCAATACTAGTAAAATTTTACTATGCATAGTAATTAGAAGGGTATTTTTTCAACTGAAGTAAATATGGGTTTGAATGTTGGCTTTTACTTAACCTTTCTGAACCCAGTTTTCTCATCTTATAATAGAGATGATAATATTTACCTTCTAGGTGATGCTGTTGATTAAATGATTGAATCTAAAGTCATGGCACTAAGGCATAATGAAGAAAAGCTAGCATGCTTGCTTCCAGTAGTGTAGCCAATTCACTTCCTTGTCCAATTGTTTTCCCTTATTAAAATTTCCTCTGGTAGGACATCAACTCTGACTCATTCAGTCCTCTCATGATGACTTCACTGTTGATAGACCCATACAGAAAAAAATAAAAGATTTTGTTGTTGTTGTTGTCGTTGTTGTTTAGGGCTGGATAGAAGTTTTTAAAACGAGGTGACTCAAGGTGTTCTGAGTCATTAGTAAACATTAAGAATCCACAGAAATCTACTGGTTGAGTGGGAGAGATTATCTACATGTGAATGCAGACAGCAATGTCAAGAGGTTTGAGAAGCAGCTGAGCAGGCAATGTGGTGAGAAGTGGAGTACATAGCAGCAGTAGAAGTGAAAGTAGATAAAAAAAAGAGGGCAATAAATGGTGTGGGATTTGGGAAACAAAATCAGGGATGAATGTCGTTTGTTATGTTTTTACTTTTAAAGCTGTTTGGATTTTTTAGAGCAGTTTAGATTCACAGCAAAATTGGGAGAAAAGTACAGAGATTTCCCACATACTCCCTTCCTTCAGACAAGCATAGCTTCTCCCATCATCAACCTCTCCCACCAGCATCACACATCTGTTTATAACTAATGGACCTACACTGATGAATCACAATCACCCACAGTCCATCACTACATTGTGGCTCACACTTGATATGATATTAATATTGCTACTTTGATTTCTTTTTACTTTAATTTGCATAGAATATCTTTTTCTTCCCTTTACAGTCTTTTTGTGTCTTTATAGGTGAAGTGAGTTTCTTATAAGCAACATACAGTTGGACCCTGTTTTTGTTTGTTTGCCTGTTTTATTTTGCATGCTTTCTGTTGCTCTATGTCTTTTAATTATAAATTTCATTAACATTCATGGTAATTACTGATATGTTAAGTTTTACTACAGGCATTACCTAACTTTTTTTCTAGTTATGTTTTAATTCCTTATTTTCTCCCCCTCTTACGGTCTTCTTTGTTAGTTAAGTGAATTACTCTACTATGTGTTCTGATTCTTTGCTTATGATATTTGCTTTATGAGTTATAGATTTTTGCTTTGTGATTACCATAAGAATTAATTAATGTCTCATTAATGTCTTTTCTTAAATTTGAAGAATATCCTTTATCATTTCTTATAAAATATACTGGGGAGATATAGTCTATCAGTTTGTTGTTGTTGTTGTCATTGTTTCTTTGGGCCCAGGAAAATATCCCTTCCTCATTTCCAAGGGATAGCTTTGCTGTACATAGTGTTCTTTTTTTTCATTTTTAATTTTAATTTGTTATATATGACAGCAGAGTGCATTACACTTCATATTACACATATAGAGCACAATTTTTTATATCTCTAGTTGTACACAAAGTAGAGTCACACCATTCGTGTCTTCATACATGACTTAGGGTAATGATGTCCATCTCATTCTACTGTCTTTCCTACCCCATGCCCCCTCCCTACCCCTCCTTTTCCTATTCCTCTTTGCCCTATCTAGACGTCATCTAATGCTCCCATGCCCGCCCCCCCCCCATCACATTATGAATCAGCATCCTTAAATCAGAGAAAACATTTGGCATTTGTTTTTTTGGGATTGGCTAACTTCACTTAGCATTATATTCCCCAACTCCATCCATTTACGTGCAAATGCCATGAATTTATTCTCTTTTAATGCTGAATAATATTCCATTACATATATTTACCACATTTTCTTTATCCATTCAAATACATTGTAGGACATTTAGGTTGGTACCACAGTTTAGCTATTATGAATTGTGCTGCTATAAACATTGAAGTGGCTGAGTCACTGTAGTATGCTGCTTTTAAGTCCTTTGGGTATAGACCAAGGAGTGGGAGAGCTGGATCAAATGGTGGTTCTATTCCCAGGTTTCCAAGGATTCTTCATACTTCTGCACCATTTTGCAGTCCCACCAGCAATATATCAGTGTGCCTTTTTTCCCACATCCTCACCAACACTTACAGTTGTTTGTATTCTTTTTTTTTAAATATTTATTTATTTACTCTAGTTGTACACAATGCAATGCATTTATGTTTACGTGGTGCTGAGGATCGAACCCGGGGCTGCGCACGTGCGAGGCGAGCCCTCTGCCGCTGAGCCACAACCTTGTATTCTTTTTTTTTTTTTTTTTTTTTTTTTTTAAATTTATTTATTTATTTATTTTTTGGTACCGGGGATTGAACTCAGGGGCACTCAACCACTGGGCCACATCCCCAGCCCTTTTTTGTATTTTATTAAGAGACAGGGTTTCACTGAGTTGCTAAGTGCCTCGCCATTGCTGAAGCTGGCTTTGAACTCACAATCCTCCTGCCTCAGCCTCCCAAAGTGCTGCGATTACAGGCATGCGCCACCGCGCCTGGCTAACCTTGTATTCTTAAAAGCTGCCATTCTGACTGGCGTGAGATGAAATCTCAGAGTAGTTTTGATTTGAATTTCTCTAATTGCTAGAGATTGTTGAAATTTTTTTCATATATTTGTTGATTGATTGCATATCTTCTTCTGAGAAGTGTCTGTTCAGTTCCTTGGCCCATGTATTGATTGTTTCCCCCCCCCCCTTTGGTTTTAAGGTTTTTGTGTTCTTTATATATCCCACAGATTATTACTCTATCTGACATGCTGTGGTAAAAATTTGTTCCCAATTTGCAGGCTCCCTCTTCACCTCGCTGATTGTTTCTTTTGATTGAATCCATCCCACTTATTGATTCTTGATTCTTGAGCTATAAGGAGTCTTATTAAGGAAGTTGGGGCCTAATCCAACATGATGGAGATTTGAACCTACTTTTTCTTCTATTAAGTGCAGGGTCTCTGGTCTAATTTCTAGGTATTTTATCCACTTTGAGTTCAGCTTTGTGCATGTTGAGAGATAGGGATTTAATTCCATTTTGTTGCATATGGATTTCCAGTTTTTCTAGCATCTTATGTTGAAGAATCTATCTTTTCCCCAATGTATGTTTTTGGAGCCTTTGTCTAATATAAGATAACTGTAATTATGTGGGTTAGTCTCTGTATCCTCTATTCTATACCATTGGCCTCTAAGTCTGTTTTGGTGTGAATACCATGCTGGTTTTGTTACTATTGCTCTGTAGTGTAGTTTAAGGTCTGGTAAAGTGATGCCACATGCTTCACTCTTCTTGCCAAGGATTGCTTTATCTATTCTGAGTCTCTTATTTTTCCAGATAAATTTCATGCCTGTTTTTTCTATTTTTATGAGAAATGTTACTGGGATTTTGATTGGAATTGCATTCAATATGTATAGTGCTTTTGGCAGTATGGTCATTTTGACAATATTAATTCTGCCTATCCAAGGACAAGATAGATCTTTCCATCTTCTAAGGTCTTCTTTAATTTCTTTTTCTTAGCATTCTGTAGCTTTTGTCATAGAGGTCTTTCACCTCTTTCTTTAAGTTGATTTCCAAGTTTATTTGTTTGTTTGTTTATTTACTTACTTATTTATTTATTTTATGCTATTGTAAATGGGAAAGTTTTCCTTTTTGCCTTTCAGAGGGTTTGTCACTGATATACAGAAATGCCTTAGATTTATGGGTGTTGATTTTGTATCTTGCTACTTTGCTGAATTCATTTACTAGTTCTAGAAGTTTCCTGGTGGAATTGCTTGGGTCTTCTAGGTATAAAATAATATCGTTAGCAAATAGTGCTAATTTGAGTTCTTCTTTTCCTATCCATATCCCTTTAATTTCTTCCATCTGTCTAATTACTCTGGCCAATGTTTTCAAGAACTATGTTAAATAGAAGTGGTAAAAGAGGGCATCCCTGTCTTGTTCCAGTTTTTGGAGGGAATGCTTTCAATTTTTCTCTATTTGGAATTATGTTGGCCTGGGTCTTAGCATAGATAGTTTTTAAGATGTTGAGATATGTTCCTGTTATCCCT
Source organism: Tamias sibiricus (assembly GCA_025594165.1). Taxonomy (NCBI): domain Eukaryota; kingdom Metazoa; phylum Chordata; class Mammalia; order Rodentia; family Sciuridae; genus Tamias; species Tamias sibiricus. The sequence continues at coordinate 64,307,020 of CM046666.1, forward strand.
AGTTTTCTATTGTTTCGAACATGAAGGGGTGCTGTATTTTATCAAATGCTTTATCTGCATCTATTGAGACAATCATACAGTTCTTATCTTTAAGTCTATTGGTGTGATAAATTACATTTATTGATTTCCGTATGTTGAACCAATCTTGCATCCCTGGGATGAACCCCACTTCATTGTGGTATACTATCTGTTTGATATGCTTCTGTATTCGATTGGCCAGAATTTTATTGACAATTTTTGCATCATATGTTCATTAGAGATATTGGTCTGAAGTTTTCTTTCTTTGATGTGTCTTTGCCTGGTTTTGGAATCAGGGTGATATTGGCATCATAGAATGAGTTTAGAAGTGCTCCCTCTTTTTCTATTTCCTGAAATAAATGGAAGAGTATTGGTATTAGTTCTTCTTTAAGGTCTTGTAGAACTCAGCTGTGTATCTATCCAGTCCTGTGCTTTTCTTCATTGGTAGGCTTCTCATGGTGTCTTCTATTCCATCACTTGAAATTTATCTGTTTAAATTGTGTATATCATCCTGATTCAATTTGGGCAAATCATATGACTATAGAAATGTGTTGATACCTTCAATATTTTCTATTTTATTGAAGTACAAGTTTTCAAAATCATTTCTAATTATTTTCTGTATTTCTGTAGTGTCTGTTGTGATATTTCCTTTTTCATCATGCATGTTAATAATTTGAGTTTTCTCTCTCCTTCTTTTCATTAGCATGGCTAAGGGTCTGTCAATTTTACTTACTTTTTCAAAGAAAAAACTTTTTGTTTTGCCACTTTCTGCAATTTTTCTTTTGTTTCAATTTCATTGATTTCAGCTCTGATTTTAATTATTTCCTGTCTTCTACTGCTTTTGGTGTTGACTTGATTTTCTTTTTCTAGGGCTTTGAGATGTAATGTTAAGTCATTTTTCTTCTTTTAGGGAATGAACTCCATGCAATGAACTTTCCTCTTTGTACTGCCTTCACAGAGTCCCAGAGATTTTGATATGTTTATATGTGTTCTCATCCACTCTAAGAATTTTTTTTAATCTTCTCATTGATGCCTTCTGCAACTCATTGTTCATTCAGTAGCATATTATTTAGTCTCCAGGTGTTGGAGTAGCTTTTATTTTATCATTGATTTCTAATTTAATTCCATTATGATCTGATAGAATGCAGGGTAGTATCTCTACATTTTTATATTTGCAAAGAGTTGCTTTGTGGCATAATACATGGTCTCTTTTAAAGAAACATCCATGTGTTGCTGAGAAGACAGTGTATTCGCTTGTTGAAGGATGAAATATTCTATATATGTCAGTTAAGTCTGTGTGATTGATTGTATTATTGATTTCTATAGTTTATTTGTTCAGCTTTTGTTTAGAAGTTCTATCCAATGGTGAAAGAAGTGTACTAAAGTCACCCAGAATAATTGTGATCTATTTGACTCTTAAACTTGAGAAGAGTTTGTTCGATGAACATGGATGCTCCATTGTTTGGGACATATATGTTTATTATTTTTATGTCTTTTTGATGAATGTTTCCCTTAAGCAGTATTAAATATCCTTCTTTATCCCTTTTGATTAACTTTGGCGTGAAGTCTGCCTTATTTGCTATGAGGATGGAAACCCCTGCTTGCTTCCGCAGTCCATGTGAATGGTATGATTTTTCCCAACCTTTTACCTTCAGTCTGTAGATGTCTTTTTTTATGAGCTGTCTCTTGGAGATAGCATAGTGATGGGTCTGTTTTTTAATCCACTCTCCCAGTCTATGTCTTTTGATTGGTAAGTTTAGGCCATTAACATTTAGGGTTATTATTGACACATGATTTGTATTCCCAGCCATTTTTGTTCATTTTTGGTATTTAACTTGACTTGGTTTCTCCTTTGATTAGTTTTTCCTTTAGTGTAATACCTCCCTCTGGTGATTTTCATTGTTGTTTTTCAATTCCTCTGCATGGACTATTTTCCTGAGGATGTTCTGTAGTGTAGGCTTTCTAGTTGTAAATTCTTTCAACTTTTGTTTATCATGGAAGGTTTCTATTTTATTATCAAATATAAAGCTTAATTTTGCTGGATATAAGATACTTGTTTGGCATCCATTTTTTTTCAGAGCTTGGTATATGCTGTTCCAGGATCTCCTGGCTTTGAGGGTCTGTGTTGAAAAATCTGCTGAGATACAAATTGGTTTTTACCCCATATTTTATCTGATTCCTCTCTCTTGTAGCCTTTAAGATTCTCTCCTTATTCTGTATGCTAGGCATTTTCATTATAATGTGCCTTGGTGTAGATCTGTTGTGATTTTGTACATGGTGTCCTGTAAGCCTCTTGTATTTGATTTTCCAATTCATTATTCATGTTTGGGAAATTTTCTGATACTATCTCATTGAAGAGATTGTGCATTCCTTTGGTTTTAAACTCTGTGCCTTCCTCTCTTCCAATAACTCTTAGATTTGGTCTTTTGATGCTATCCCATAATTCTTGGATGTTCTTCTCATAGTTCCTTGCCATCTTCACTGTGTGGTCAACTTTACTTTCCAGATTGTATACTTTGCCTTCATTATCTTATGTGCTGTATTCCATGTGATCTAGTCTGTTGGTGATGCTTTCTATTGTGTTTTTTTATTTGGTTTATTGTTTTCTTCATTTCAAGGATTTCTAATTTGTTTTTTCAGAATCTCTATCTCTTTCTTGAAGTAATCTTTTGCTACCTGTATTTGCTACCTATCTCTTTGTTGGAGTGATCAATGGACGCCTGTATTTGCTCCCTTATCTTTTTGTTGGTGTCATTAATGGTTGCCTATATTTGCTCTATTATCTCTTTTTCGGAGTGATCAGTTTTTGCCTGTATTTGTTCATTTAGGTCATTCTTTAATTCACAGATCATTTTTAAATTATGAACATTCTGAACTCCTTCTCTGACATTTCATCAACTGCACTGTCCATGAGTTCTGTTATTATAGTATCCTGGTTTGTTTGGGGCACTTTCCTCCCTTATATTTTTATGCTATCTATGTGATTTCCTTACTTGCACTGTGGATCTGAGGTATTACAGTTTCTACCCTATAATCTTGTAGTATCTGTGCAGATTATTTGTATCTCACATTGGGTTTCCAGACCCTGCAGGTTTCCCAGGATGGATACTACTACAACTATATGTGGTAGCAGCAACAGCAGGACATAACTTGAGGTAGCAATGGAGGTGCCCAAAGATGGATGCAAAGGCTTTCAGAGATGTTGCTAAAAGGGTGGGCCTTGCACTGGCTTTGGGATGCCTGCTCCAAGATACAACTGCTTCTAGGCCCTGACTGTTGTCTGAAAGTAGAGGCTACTGCATGGGGAAGGCTATGAGGATGGCTGCAGTGTCCCAAGATTGAAGTGGGTTAGACCTAGGCTCCCAGGTGGTGGTGGTAGGGTGGACCTAAGCTTACCCTGCACCCTGGCTCCTACACAGGTCAGTGAGATGGGCCTGGGCTGGGCCTGAGCTCAGGCGGGGGTCTGCATGTTGATGGGATGGACTCGGGTCTACCCTGGGCCCAAGCTCTAATGCAGGTCCAGAAACAGTGTTCTTGATTGAGAGTTTTCTTCCTTCAGTATATTAAAGTTCCATGCCAGTCTTTCCTGCTTGGGCTGTTGGTTTCTGCTCAAATGTCAGCTGTTAAGCAATTTGTGGCACCCCAATGTGTTGTTTCAGATTCTCCTCTGTATATTCAACTTATTATAGCTTTGTAATAAGATGTCTCAGTACAGACTTGATTCAGTTAAATTTGACTGGTGAATTTTGATCATTTCAAACCCTGATATTTTTATCCTTTTCTAGATTTGGTAAGTATTCTGTTATTATATTTTTGAATAAGTTTTCTAAACCTTTGGCACTCTCAATTCCTTCTTGAGCACCAGTAACCTGAATACTCGCCCTATTAGTACTCTCCTAATATTCCCAATCCTCTCCCTGGGTTCAGGGTCAGCCCCCCGGATGACTCATCCACAGTTACTAGAATGTTGTCAGACAGTGTAGTATTCTACTCAGCTCTGGACAGAGTAACTGTGGTTTGACTAGTCCCCAGCTTCTATTGCACACCTGTGGTTACCAAGACTTTTAAGTTGTGTCACACCTTGAACCCACAGTACACAAAGGCCAGCATAATACTGTGTTGGGACCAATCTGCATCTCTGTGGGCTGCCTATTGCAGATAGACTCCTGTCCCAAGACTGCTGCAACCAGCCTCATATGATGCTATCTGGACTAAAAGTCTGATGGACTGGGGCTGCATGCATTATTTCCCTTGGCACTAGAGCAATTCCAGAGGCTGTATCCACAGGTAGTTTTTGGGAAGGGGACCTTTAGCTTCTATGCAATGTTAGTTTTCACTAGTGCAACACTAAGTTCTAAGGAAAATTCTTATGATTACTACCCTGTCCTGTCCCCAATGTTATGGGCTGAGCTGGGTCATGCCTCAGTCTCAGAGCTTCAAGGAATTGCACAGGTTTAGGGGTACACTAAGCATCACACCATAGCCAACAGTGATTCAGGCTGAAACATGAGAATGCTCTACTGGAACACAGGTCTCTACCTGGTACCAAGGACTTCTCAGAGTTCTACCTGTTGACACTGTCCTGCTAATAGCTGTGATGCCTATGTTTGGGGATGAATGGTTGAGAGAACCCCTTGGTCACCTAGGCTGGTGCTATGTTAGGTTTCAACTTAGTCTCTCAGCTATAGTACCTGCACAGTGTGAGGAGGTGGGTGGGTGTGCCCTGGGCCAGCTCCAAGGCTGAAACTGATGCAGTCAAAACTTGGGGCTATGCCACAGGTTTACAGGTCTCTGCTAGGTGCCAGAACTGGTCTAGAAGCTCCATCTGTGAGTTGTGGCCTATATTGGGTGTTATATGTTTTCTACTAGGTTCTTGGTTTTACCACAGTGAATCCAACATTGTGCTCTATGAAAAAACCTAATTGTAATGCATTCTACTATTACAAATACAACAACTTTGAATAAAATTAAAAAACAAAACAAAACAAAAAAAAAACCCTATGCTAGCTTTGTGTCCAGCTGCCCAGTGGTGGGATCCTGCTATTTCCTGGAGGAGAAGAGATAGAGGCAGTCTCTTAGCTGCCTTTTATCATGCATTTCCAGGAGCTCCATCCACAGCTATAGGCCAGAGGTAGGGATTTTACTGTGGCATGCTGGGTACTGCTTTTAAGTCCAAGGCTTGGGCTTAAGTTTCTCTCCCTCCTACAAAGTGGGAGTTTCCTCTTTCTATGCTGGGTTGAAGGAGGAATAATGAGGACAATTTCCCCCCCTTTTTCAATGTGTCTTTTAATTTTTATATACATAAAACAGTTACTACCATCTTCCACCTGATTTTCTTTTTGTGCTGGTAGTTAGGTGAAGCTGTTCAACTTAGAATGTCTGAGGGCAGAGATTTCCAGAGGATCTTACTCAGCCACTATGTTGCTGTGCCCCCAAGACTTTTTTTACATCTTAATACCTCATCCCTTTTTATAACTGATTAAACCTATTGTCTGGATGTTGCACAGTTTATTTATCTATGGAAGGAGATCATGATTGCTTCCATGTTTTGACAATTATGACCAAAGCTGCTATAAAAATCTGTGTGCAGGTTTTTGAGTGGAAATTTATTTTCATTTTGTGTGGAGTTTATTTCCATCTTCTTTGGGTAAATACCAAAAAGCACTATATTTTTAATCATATGGTAAGTGTATGTTTAGTTAAGAAACTGTCAAGCTATCTTCTAAAATGTCTGTACCATTTTTCATTCCGAAAACGACGAATCAGAGTTTTTCTTGCCATATATCCTAACTAATATTTGGTGTTGTCAGTATCTTAGAGTTTGGTCTTCTAGTTGATTTGTAGTGATTTCTCATTGCACGTTTAATTTTCATTTCTCAGGACATTTTGTTTCACAGTTCATGCTTTTGGTGTTGAACGTTAAGTAAAACTCAATGCCATATGCACAGTCATTTAGGTTTTCTATCATACTATCTTCTAGGAGTATTACAGTTTCGCATTTTCCATTTTGTTCTATTTCACATGTGATCAATTTTGAGTTCATTTTTGTGAAGGGTGTGAGATCTTTGTCTATGTTTTTCTTTTTATTTCATGTATAAGTCCATTTGTTCCAGTACAATTTGTTGAAAATATCATCTTTACACTATTGTATTTCTGTAAGCTGCCTGTCGTGGCCAGCCACAACGCCGCAGGAGGAAAACTCTCGGAGGCAGAGTAAAGATACTTCTACTTTTACTTCTACTTTCTTAGAGAGAGCTTAGAGAGAGAAAGAAAGATTTTTCTTCTTTTTAGAAAGAGCTTAGAGAGAAAGATTAGAGATAGCTTTTTCTTCTTCTTCTTCTTAGAGCTTAGAGAGAAAGAGCTTTTTCTTCTTCATCTTCTTAGAGCTTAGAGAGAAAGAGAGAGAGCTTGAAAGAGAGATGTCTTCTTTAGAGAGAGAGAGAGCTTAGCTTTTAGAGCTTCTTTCTTCTTTCTTCTTTCTTCTTTCTTCCTCGGGAGCCTCGGCCTGACTCTGACCAGCAATTACTTCTTCTATCTGGTTTCTCTTCTGTAACCGCTCTGCCTACGTTCTGGCCGCTCTGATTCTTTTCTTCTTCTCCAACCCGAACGCTTCTTCTGACCAACCGAGCGACTGCACGACTGACTGAATGAATTCATTCTTCTCCTGACTCCGACCACTTTCACCCGGTTATATACCTTTAGCTTTGCGGGTGCCTCACATGCATTTACAGGTGTGTCACATACATACTTATTATCAGGTGGAACTTATGGCTTCCAGCTGATCACAATAGCCATCTCCCTAATTGGGGCTCCTTCATATTTCTTTTGTTCCATTGTCAAAATTATTAAGGCAGGGGTTGTAGCTCAGCAGTAGAATGCTTGCCTAGCACATGTGAGGTACTGGGTTCAATCCTCAGCACATAAAGATAAATAAATAAATACTGTGATCATGTATCACTAAAACTATTATTTTTAAAGATTATTTAACTAAATTTATGTGGGTCTATTTCTGGGTGCTTTATTCTGATCCATTGATCAATTAGTCCATTCTTTTTGACCCAGATCAAAGACTGAGATGTGTACACTCACAAATTTTCTATGCTGAAAACATGGTCACCCATATATAGAGTTATCAGACGTTGGAGCATAAAAAGAAAAGAAAAAGCAGACATGAAAAATGGGCACAAGAGAATGCATTTTAAATATGATTTATAAAGAGAAGAAAGAAGTCAAAATATAAAATATCTGCTTTAAAACTAAAGTGATTACTTGTGAGGCTGAGTAAATCATTGTTTTTATATTTAATACAAAGATTAATTTTCCATCTCAGAAATGCAGTCTAAGAACCAAATTTATCCTGCTTTAGCCTAGTTAAATTATGAAGTAGACAGAGGCTGTTCTACTCTTCACCTTCATTTTTTTTTTTTGCTTCCAAAGTTTGTTCTATTGAACAATAAACAAGTTGCTAAACATCCTACTAAAATATAATTTTTAAGGAGTTTTAAATTAAATAACACATATCAGAGACAGTCTTAGGTTAAGTTTCCCTAGACGAGCCTGAGCTTGAGACACTTATACCTGTGATTTATGAAGGGCTTATTGCCAGATGAACCTTACAATACTGAATGAGAACAAAGGCAAGATGTGGCTTCAGGTGAAATCTGGCCCCTGCCTGAACACGTGTGGAGTCCTACAGCATAAACAGCTTTACAGAGTCTGTTTCCCTTGAGGCAAGAGCTTTTGCAGCCCAGCAACAGACAGTCATGGTCTGGCCTCCTGGAGGATGAGGCAGTTCCAATAGCCCAAGGCAGTTCTCCAGGGAAGGTTGTAGGAAGTTGAGCCCTTGGCAACATCCACAGCTGCAGTTAAAAGGGATCCCCAGAAATCTGGGTGAGACATCAGGAGTATAAATTAGAGCCCTGTAAACATAATTCTTTCTCCAAAAATATTTTTGTTTAAGAGTCTTATAAGCAGAGGGCATGAGGGAGGGAGAAGAAGCATCTTTTCTTTATTTCTGAGGATATTCACCCTGGTCCCAAACCTGATTTCTCATATACCTAAGAATATTTACTAAACTTTTAACAAATGAAGAGAAAGGGTCTAGTTCACAGACATTCTAATCTTTATGGTTCTTTCCATTTAGGCTACTTTATACATATTATTCTTTCTAATGTTTTTATTAGTGCATCATAGTTATACATAGTAGTGGGGTTCATTTCAACATATATGTATGAAGTGTAATTTGCTCCCCAGCCCTTTTTATTTTGTATTTTGTTTTACTAAATCACTTAGGACCCAAGTTGCTGAGGCTGGCCTTCAACTTCTGGTCCTCCTGTTTCAGCTTCTTGAGATGCTGGTATTATAGGCATGTACCACCGTGCACAGCCATTTGCTCTTTTTTTTTTTTTTTTTTTAATCAATGGACCTTTATTTTATTTGTTTATATATATGCAGTGCTGAGAATCGAATCCAGTGCCTCACACATCCTAGGCAAGTACTCTACCACTGAGCCTCAACCCCAGCCCCAGCCATTTATCCTTGAATCTCCAAATGATCCTGAAAGGTAAATAGCACAAATATTTATTATCATTTTACAAATAAGCAAACAAAGACCCAAAAAATCTGTAGACAAATGCTACTCACAAATGTTTTAATGGGTATTTCCAAAACCTGAACCCAAACTTTCACTTCCTAACTCAATATTCTTTCTACTCTGTCACAATCTTCATTTTAATGAGAATGTTTCAATTTCTCAAAACATATAACAAATTAAATTAAATTAAAAAATAATAAAAAAGAAAAAAACATGTTTCTTTAAGCTGTTCTGTTGTCTAAGCACATCAAAAGTGCATTATTCTAGACATAGCTTTCTGAGATAACTCTAGTAAAGTGGAAAAGCATTTACAATCAAATGAATAACATTTCCAGTCTCCACTTATCACTTATTATCACTATGACCATAACAACACACACTGAGCTTCAGTTTTCTCCACTGAAAATTGACAGGTAGAAATAAGACCATTGCCCCAAGGTTAGTTTGGCCACATGTGCAAAATAATATTCACATAAAATCCTCTACAGTGTGGTCATTGAAGTTATCATTCTCTCTTGCAAAAGACCAGATAATACATTGTAGTGCACATTTACTTCCTGATGCCCATACACCATATCTCTGAATCTTCCATAATTTGGAAACTTTCAGATTCAAAAATAATCAGACTCCTGGCTTGAATTTAGATCAGACAATATCTTGTCCATTTTAATAACAGCGAAACTTGACTTTCCTTCCATTGCCTAGAGCATAATGTCACTTTGATGCCAGTCATCCTGCCGAAGTGCAAAGCAAGTGCACACGTTCTTGAGGACTTTTCCTCCTGTTTTTGAAATAAGTCAATCATTTGCTGCCTGGGTAGCAGAGTTTGGTGGTATCATTTAACTGTTTTTATAAAGAAAATCTTTACACTCTACTGCTTCAGTTTTCCTGTGACCTCAATTAAAATTTCCAATAGAATACATAAACAGAGCTCTTTGCTATAAAATATGAATTCATATAAGTTTTTTTTTCTTCAAAAGTAAAAAATAATACATTCTGAGGTTTCAAAATGAGCAAAATTACCATTTCACAATGTGTGTCTAATATAAATCAATTTTCACCCTGGCCAGTGAATGAAGAGTTAGAGGAAATTTTTAAAACTAATTAAAAAGTGAAATATTTCCATCTTTTTAAGCTTTCCATCAGAAGTTCTGGAAATTATAGAATATTCTGTGCTCTCATAATCATTTTCATGAACTATCATTGAGTATCTGAGTATGTCAGTACATTTGAGATACAAAAAGACATTTTTGAAAAATCGTCACACAAGAAATTTGAATTCAAACACATTAATTGAATGAAACCATATCTCAAATTATTTTATCAAAATAAAATGTGTGACTTGGCTTAAGGAAAATACCTAAAAAAAAAATTGAGTATTTGTATATAATATAGTCAATAGTAAAAGAAAATATTTCCCCATACATGCCACAATTGTCACTCGACATACACATTATTTCCCTTTTGTTTTCCTATTTGGCTAAATTTGACCAAGCAACAGAGGGCTATGTGTTAATGTAAATTACTATGTGTATGCTAAGTACCTGCCATCTTCAATTTTGTGGTTGATGATTCAAAGTGAAGTACAACAAATGACTTGATAAAGAAAAGATGGAAATGAGGTGGGAGGAGGGAAGGGAGGATGAGAAAAAGGTGGAAGGGAAGGAAGGGGAAAAAGAAGGAAGGGAGAGAGGGAGGGGGGTGGAAAGGACACAAGGGGGAAGGAAGGGGAGGGAAAACACTTTCAGTGACATTAGTCATTTTGTCACATTTTAGTTGTCTGAATTCTATCAGAGTAACGTCAAATACTACAGCAGAAACTAATTTTGCAGAAGGTACCATGATTTAAATAGACAAAGGTATATGTTTTCCTGCATATTTTCAAAGAAATGTTTATTCTACATCAAGTATTTTGTTTTGACATTAATGTAATCTTAAAAATAAGCAAACTCATATAAATAAGATGGAAACAACTGGTGTTACTAATTTACTTTAGCTCTCAGAAATTAGCTTGTGTCTGCCCTTCACATTCATGCACCAGAGGGAGGCTTTAAGCATTCAGCTATCTCCAGTTTATTATTAAATCCTAAGGACAACACAAAGATGCCCTGGTGATCTGAGAAACTCCTTTTCTGCTTCTGGATTTCCAGATCTCCAGTGCTCATCCTAGCTTGAGGGAAGAATAATGCATACAGCATGCCCAAATACTTTGGTTTAGTTTGAAATCAGTGAGCACAAAACAACAGAAATTCTATGTGAAATTGGGCTTATATTTACCCATATATTTTTGAAAGTTTTATGTCCAACTGTGAGATAGAAAAACAGTACATTAGGTCAAGCAGAGGATTCTCATCTCTGTCCAATTATTTTCAGCACAAGCTCTACCTCTACTCACAGAATTGGTTAATTATTCTTTCCTGTTTCTCTAACATGCCATAATACGCAACTGAGTGCAATTGAATGTGTATTGGACTTGCTAACATCCAAACTGACTCTTAACACAGCCAGAGCCCTGAAACAACTCCACAGAGATGCAGCTCCTTCCTCACCAAGACACACTTTAAACCTGAAAAGACCCTAGCGGACATGTATAATTGGTTTGCAGTTCTCAAATGAGTGTCATGATGTTTTTTGATTATTTCCATAAATCAGAAAAAATATTTCAGATAAGGTGACAACTATTAACTCCTTCACATGGGCTATGGGAAGAAATTTAAAAATTAATTCTTCTAAATTAAAAGCCAGATAAATATGATAGCATCTAAGGGGGAGTACCTAGAAAGGAAGAGATAAGCTGCTTTACACTGTGTTATGAAAATTCAATTATTTTCCCTGTGTCCATGAAATTATTAAAATTCCCCTATCACATTTTCTTTTAATCAGTCTTCATCTAATAAAGAAAGTAAAAATCATTTATTTATTAGTAGAGGATAGCCACAGGATAGTTCCCTCCTAACTTAAGTAATAATCATGGCATTCATGTCTATGGTACATGAAAGTTTCAAAAACACTTCACCTGCAGGGTCTTCAACACAGAGTTAACTTTCCACTTTGATCATACCTCCTTTTGGGGAAGTAAACTTTCACATTAATCAGAAATCCATGCTTAATCTTCCTATAAGAGACAATTCAAGACCCACACTCAGTGACTGTATCTCAACTGGTCTTTGGATAGTGCACACACACACAGCATATAAATATCAGAGATTTATGCTCTATGTGTGGAATTTTTGTCTGTTTTTTAAGAAACACACTTCACATGTTTTTTGATAGATTGTGTCTTGGGTTTACAATTCTACTGTACAGAAATAACACCTAATTCTTCATATGTAAGATAGATAAAAAGCTATCAAATAATCACTTATTTGTACTCATTTTTAAAGACTGTGGTTATAACATATTTTACTGTTCAATTATCTAAGGAATTATCTCTTATTTGGAGGTTCTGGATCAATTGGAGGGCTCATAGTAAAAACACAGTTGGTATGGAAGGTTTTATTGTTTTTCTCATTTTAAAAATGATTTTTTAAATTCATTTCTTTGTATGTTCTATTCCCTTTCAACCTTTCTGCATAGGCACCCTTTAAACTTTTGTCAGCATGTGATCTTGCTAAATGTATATTATCATTTTGTGTGCTTTCATTTTTAATTTCCATATAATCTAGTACACTATATACTGATTCCTTTCTTGATTTCTTTCACTAAGCACTGTTTTATGATCTGCCCATGTTGCCAAGTGAATCTTAAATCAGTTGCATTTAAGTGCAGTACTACATAATGTGTACCAAGCATATGTTAGTTTTTCATTTCCAGCAAAGGCCATCCAAACTGTTTCCAACTTCTCAATTCCACAAATAACCTCCTGCAAGGAAAACACACATACACAATTCCCTATAGATCTATATAAAAATGACTCTGGGACTTATATTCAGGAAGTTAATATATGACTGAATGGTAATGTATTTTTCTCTGAGAACAATTACACCATTATACAATCTCACCAAAGGGATCTGAGCATGCCTAAAGCCCATATAGCCACCAATACCTTCTGCTTTGAGTCAGGCTAAAATGATATTGTTAAATCATATGGTCATTTTCATTTACATTTATAAGAATATGATCAGTTTGAAAATTTCATTATATAGCATCTGTGTTCTCTTCAACTGCACAAAACATTCTAAAATTTTACATAATCCTAGGGGTGGAATTTTTTGCCCTGTGGTGTGCATTTTTAAAGATTATTTTTATACTTTGGTAACAAAGATATTTTCCTGATTTTTTTCTTTGTTAACTTTCCAACACTTTACTGAATATGTATATTTTTTAGACCATCTTGAGTCCTCTTTTACATGAACAATTTTGTCTGAAATATGCACATAATTGTCTCAAAAGGGCAGATAAGGTGTAAAAAATGGGGAATGTGACATTAAGGAAGTATAAGAACAAGTTATAATAACTGACAAGAAAATACAGTCATGTCAGGAAAAACAAATTGGTGAGAATTATTTTTAACAATTTCATCTTCTAAAGTCTATTTTCAGATTTTTGCAGATGTATGCTAAAACAGACACAAGAGTAAAGACATTTTGCGAAGAACCATATATGAATTAAAACAGATTTCAACAAGTATTACAGTGGCAATATGAAATTGGACTCATTATTACAACAGGTATATTTCTTGGTGTGAAAAAGAACCAAACTCCATGGTTTCCACTATACTTTTTCCTCATTCTTTCTCTTATCTGACACATACATTTAGTATGAACAAGAAGTTAATAATACTACATGATTCTTGTATGAAAATTGCTTTGTAAGGATTTTGCTTAATCATAAATAAGATGATTTTAAAGCAATGTTAAGCATCATATCTAAGTAATTTTCATAAACTGTGAAATAATGTTTGGGTACCAATTTATTTTTAAAACACAATGGATTAGACGTTTTGTCAGGTCAGATTTTCAACAAAAGATACATAATTGATAATGACACTTAAAATTCTGTAGGAATGATAAAATAATGGCAAATTGGCTGTATACATAAAATAATTAAAGGAATGTTGTGGTATGTAAGAAATACCATGCTTATTATTAAGTATATCCTATTGGTTTAGTCAGATTTTTCAATGTTGTGACTAAAGACCTGACAAGAACAACTTTAGAGGAGGAAAAGTTCATTTGAGGGCTCACGGTTTCATAGGTCTCAATCCATACCTGCTGGATCCATTCCTCAGGGCTTGAGGTGAGGCAAAACATTATGGCAGAAAAGTGTGGAAGAAGGAAGCAGCTCAAGTGATTATCAGGAAGCAGAGAGACTCTAAATATATACCCCAAAGGCACACCCCCAGGGACCCACCTCCTCCAGCCACACCCTACCCACCTTCAGTTACTACTCAGTTAATCCCATCAGGTGATTAATTTACTGATTATAAACTGTCATAAAACCAGTCATTTCAAATCTGAATGCTCTTGTACTGTCTCACACAAGAGGTTTTGTGGGACACCTCTTATCCAAACTATAAAACTTATACAATTTTATTGAGAATATAAAAGCTGCAATGCTCACATACTCTTAAATTTTTATACTTAATTTTTATTTTTTCACGAGAGAAAACATTAATAATAACTATGAGTGTTGAAGGTTGTAAAACAGTTTAAATAATGTTGGCAGAACTATTTCAAAGATGAATTAAATACAGAAAATTAAATAAAATATTTAAATTGTGATAAAGTGTAACAGCAAATTTTCACAATACATATAATTTTCTGTGCTATTATATTTGTTTTCTTTTTAGCTTAAGATGAAAAAGTAAGACTGTTTTAGAAGCTGAGGAAAATTTTTAAATCTACTTTAGAAGTGAGACATTTCTTTAGGATAATTAAATCAGATTTTTTATTTCCTTAAATTTCTGTCCTCCAACTTATTGTTAATTTATTTATCACTCATCTCCAATACAAACTTATTTTTATATACCAGTTGTTTTTTTGTAATGCTTTTTGATTTTCTATACAGGAGAAATTTATTTTATGAACTAAAACATGTGTAAATTGGATAGATTTGATTTTTATGTTTCTGTAACCTCAGCATACCCTATTCTGCAAGTGTATGTGTGTACCAGTGACTGCATGTGTGAATTGTATGATTTTTCCCTTGTCATCTTTGAACCAAAGTTCCAATTAATTTCTTAAGTGAATGAAGAAGTATCCTTCATATTAATCTCTAGCTTTTACAAGCCTAAAGCTCCGCTACCATTGTGAATATTGCTGCAATGAACATGGGAGAGTAGATGTCTTCCTGACATACTGACCTCAACTCCTTTGGACATATACCTAGCTAAGGAATTACTGGATTATATGATGATTCTCTTATTAATCTTTCTTGAAACTCCTCAATATTGTTTTCCCTAATAATTATACTAACTAACATTCCTAAAACAATAATGTCAAAGAGTTCCCTTTTCTTCACCAATGCTTTTGTCTTTTTTATAGTAGCCTTTCTCATTCTAACAGGTGTGAGATTAAATTTCACTGTTTCTACTTTCCAATAATCTGATGATTAGTGAGGTTGAAAGTATTTTTCCTTTACCTTTTGACTGTTCATATGGCATCTTGTAAGAAGTGTCTGCTATTCAGTCTTTGCTCATTTTTAATTGTTATTTGTTTTCTTGTTACTGACTTGTTCTTACTTAATAATATCTTCCTATGAGATACATGGTAAGGAAATATTTTCTCCAGGTAAGGAAATATTTTCTCCCATTCTACAGGTTATATTTCATTCTGTTGATTGTTTCATTTGCTGTAAAGAATAATTTTATTTGATATAATGCCTTTCCCTATTTTTGCTTTTCTTGCTTGTGTTTTGGGAATCATATTCAAGAAATTATTGCTTAGACCAATGAAATGCAGTTTTCCTCCTGTTTTCTTCTCATAAATTTTTTTTTTTTTTTTTGGTTATATGCAAAGTATATTCACACCATTCGTGACTTCATACATGCACTTAGGGTAATGATATCCATCTCATTCTACCATCTTTTTTTTTTTTCCTTCACATTTTGCCCCTCCCTTCCCCTCCCTCCCCATTGGCCATTCTAGTATTCCTCTAATCCTCCTATGCTCCCCCCATCCCAACCCGACTGTGAATTGGCCTCCTTATATCAGAGAAAACATTTGGCATTTGGCTTTTTGGGATTGGCTAACTTCACTTAGCATTATATTCTCTAACTCCATCCATTTTCCTGCAAATGCCATGATTTTTTTCTCCTTATTGCTGAGTAATATTTCATTGTGTGTATATGCCACATTTTCTGTATCCATTCATTTACTGAAGGGCATCTAGGTTGGTTCCACAGTTTAGCTATTGTGAATTGTGCTGCTATAAACATTGATGTGGCTGTGTCCCTGTAGTATGCTGTTTTCAGGTCTTTTGGGTAAAGACCAAGGAGTGGGATAGCTGGGTCATAAGGTGGTTCCATTCCAAGTTTTCCAAGGTATCTCCATACTGCTTTCCATATTGGCTGCACCATTGTGCAGTCCCACCAACAATGTATGAGTGTGCCTTTTTCTCCACATCCTCTCCAACATTTATTGTTGTTTGTATTCTTGATAGCTGCCATTCTGACTGGTGTGAGATGAAATCTTAGAGTGGTTTTGATTTACATTTCTCTAATTGCCAGAGAGGTTGAGCATTTTTTCATGTATTTATTGATTAACTGTATATCTTCTTCTGAGAAGTGTCTGTTCAGTTCCTTGACCCATTTATTGATTGGGTTATTTGTGGGTTTTTTTTTGGTGTTAAGCTTTTTGAGTTCTTTATATATTCTAGAGATTAGTGCTCTATCTGACGTGCATGTGGTAAAAATTTGTTCCCAATTAGTAGGCTCTCTGTTCACCTCACTGATTGTTTCTTTTGCTGAGAAGAAGCTTTGTAATTTGAGTCTATCCCATTTATTGATTCTTGGTATTAATTCTTGTGCTACAGCATTTTTTTTTTTTTTTTTTTTTTTACCGGGGATTGAACTCAGGGGCACTCGACCACTGGGTCACATCCCCAGCCCTTTTTTGTATTTTATTAGAGACAGGGTCTCACTGAGTTGCTAAGTGCCTCGACATTGCTGAGGCTGGCTTTGAACTCGCGATCCTCCTGCCTCAGCCTCCCAAAGTGCTGGGATTACAGGCATGTGCCACCTCGCCCGGCTTACAGCATTCTTATTAAGGAACTTGGACCTAATCCAACATGTTGGAGATTAGAGCTTACTTTTTCTTCTATTAGGTGTAGTGTCTCTGGTCTAATTCCTAGATCCTTGATCCACTTTGAGTTGAGTTTTGTGCATGGTGAGAGATATAGGTTTAATTTCATTTTATTGCATATGGATTTCCAGTTTTCCCAGCACCATTTGTTGAAGAGGCTATCTTTTCTCCAATGTACATTTTTGATGCCTTTGTCTAATATAAGATAACTGAAATTATATGTGTTAGTCTCTGTGTCCTCTATTCTGTACCATTCGTCTACTGGCCTATTTTGGTGCCAATACCATGCTGTTTTTATTACTATTGCTCTGTAGTATAATTTAGGGTCTGGTATAGTGATGCCACCTGCTTCACTCCTCTTACTAAGGATTGCTTTAGCTATTCTGGGTCTCTTATTTTTCCAGATGAATTTCATGACTGCTTTTTCTATTTCTATGAGGAATGTCATTGGAATTTTGATTGGCATTGCATTAAATCTGTATAGTGCTTTTGGTAGTATGGTCATTTTGACAATATTTGTTCTGCCTATCCAAGAACAGGGTAGATCTTTCCATCTTCTAAGGTCTTCCATAATTTCTTTCTTTAGTGTTCTGTAGTTTTCATTGTAGAGGTCTTTCACGTCTTTGGTTAAGTTGATTCCCAAGTATTTTTTTTTTTTTTTTTGATGTTATTGTACACGGTGTAGTTTTCCTCATTTCCCTTTCAGAGGATTTGTCACTGATATATAGAAATGCCTTAGATTTATGGGTGTTGATTTTGTATCCTGCTACTTTGCTGAATTCATTTATGAGTTCTAGAAGTTTTCTGGTGGAATTTTTTGGGTCTTCTAGGTATAAAATCATATCATCAGCAAATAATGATAATTTGAGTTCTACTTTACCTATCTGTATCCCTTTAATTTCTTTCATCTGTCTTATTGCTCTAGACAGCATTTCAATTACTATGTTGAATAGAAGTGGTGAAAGAGGGCATCCCTGTCTTGTTCCTGTTTTTAAAGGGAATGCTTCCAATTTTTCTCCATTTAGAATAATGTTGGCCTGGGGATTAGCATATATAGCTTTTATGATGTTGAGATATGTTCCAGTTATCCCTAGTTTTTCTAGTGTTTTGAGCATGAAGAGTTGCTGTATTTTGTCAAATACTTTTTCTGCATCTATTGAGATAAGCATTTGGTTCTTATCTTTGAGTCTGTTGACGTGGTGAATTACATTTATTGTTTTCCGTATGTTGAACCATCCTTGCATCCCTGGAATGAACCCCACTTGATCGTGGTGTATTATATTTTTGATATGTTTCTGTATCTGTTTTGCTAGAATTTTATTGAGAATTTTTGCATCTATGTTCATTAAAGATATGGGTCTGAAGTTTTCTTTTTTGGATGTGTCTTTGCCTGGTTTGGGGATCAGGGTGATGTTGGCCTCATAGAATGAGTTTGGAAGTACTCCCTCTTTTTCTATTTCCTGAAATAAATTAAAGAGTATTGGTATCAGTTCTTCTTTGAAGGTCTTGTAGAACTCAGCTGTGTATCCATCTGGTCCTGGGCTTTTCTTGGTTGGTAGGCTTCTGATGGTATCTTTTATTTCGTCGCTTGAAATTGGTCTGTTCAAATTATGTATATCCTCCTGCTTAAGTTTGGGCACATCATACAACTCTAGAAATTTGTCGATGCCTTCAGTGTTTTGTATTTTGTTGGAGTACAGGTTTTCAAAATAATTTCAAAATATTTCCTGTATTTCCGTAGTGTGTGTTGTGATATTTCCTTTTTTGTCGCATATATTAGTGATTTGAGTTATCACTCTCCTTCTCTTTGTTAGCCTGGACAAGGGTCTGTCAATTTTATTTATTTTTTCAAAGAACCAACTTTTTGTTTTGTCAATTTTTTCAATTGTTTCTTTGGTTTCAATTTCATTAATTTCAGCTCTGATTTTAATTATTTCCTGTCTTCTACCACTTTTGGTGTTGGATTGTTCTTCTTTTTCTAGAGCTTTGAGATGTAATTTTAAGTCATTTATTTGTTGACTTTTTCTTCTTTTGAGGAATGAACTCAATGCAATGAACTTTCCTCTTAGAACTGCCTTCATAGTGTCCCAGAGATTTTGATATGTTGTGTCTGTGTTCTCATTCACCTCTAAGAATTTTTTAATCTCCTCTTTGATGTCATCTGCAACCCATTGTTCATTCAGTAGCATATTCTTTAGTCTCCAGGTGTTGGAGAAGCTTTTATTTCTTATTTTATCATTGATTTCTAGTTTCATTCCATTGTGGTCGGATAGAATTTAGGGTAGAATCTCAACTTTTTTGTATTTGCTCAGAGATGTTTTGTGGCCTAGTATATGGTCTATTTTAGAGAAGCTTCCATGTGCTGCTGAGAAGAAAGTGTATTCACTTGTTGAAGGATGAAATATTCTATATAAGTCAGTTAAGTCTAAGTTGTTTATTGTATTTTTGAGTTCTAGTTTCTTTGTTCAGCTTTTGTTTGGAAGATCTATCCAGTGGTGAAAGGGTTAAAGTCACCCAGAATTATTGTGTTGTGGTCAATTTGACTCTTAAACTTCAGGAGAGTTTGTTTGATGAACATGGATGCTCCATTGTTTGGGGCATATATATTTATAATTGTTAAGTCTTGTTGGTGTATGGTTCCCTTGAGCAGTATATAGTGTCCTTCTTTATCCCTTTTAATTGACTTTAGCTTGAAGTCTACTTTATTTGATATGAGGATGGAAACCCCTGCTTGTTTCCTCTGTCCATATGAGTGGTAGGATTTTTCCCAACCTTTTATCCTCAGCCTATGGATGTCTTTTCCTATGAGATGAGTCTCTTGGAGGCAGCATATTGTTGGGTCTTTTTTTTTTTTTATCTAATCTGCTAATCTATGTCTTTTGATTGGTGAGTTTAGGCCACTAACATTCAGAGTTATTATTGAGATGTGTTTTGTATTCCCAGCCATTTTTATTTCTGGTAATTACCTTGACATGGTTTCTTTTCTGATTGTGTTTTTCCTTTTAATGTAATACCTCCCTCTGTTGATTTTCATCATTGTTTTTCTTTTCCTCTTCATGGAATATTTTGCCGAGGATGTTCTGTAGTGCTGGCTTTCTACTTGTAAATTCTCTTAACTTTTGTTTATCATGGAAGGTATTTATTTCATCCTCAAATCTAAAGCTTAATTTTGCTGGGTATAAGATTCTTGGTTGGCATCCCTTTTCCTTCAGAGCTTGGAATATGTTGTTCCATGATCTCCTAGCTTTGAGTGTCTGAATTGAAAAATCTGCTGTGATATGAATTGGTCTCCCCCTATATGTGATCTGATTACTCTCTTTTGCGGCCTTTAAAATTCTATCCTTGTTCTGTATGCTAGGCATTTTCATTATAATGTGTCTTGGTGTAGATCTGTTGTAATTTTGTACATTTGGTGTCCTATAAGCCTCTTGTATTTGGTTTTCCAATTCATTCTTCATGCTTGGGAAATTTTCTGATATTATCTCATTAAAGAGGTTGTGCATTCCTTTGGAGTGAAACTCTGTGCCTTCCTCTATCCCAATTATTCTTAGATTTGGTCTTTTGATGCTGTCCCATACTTCTTGGATGTTCTGTTCATGGTTTCTTACTATCTTCATTGTGTGGTCAACTTTATTTTCAAGATTATATACTTTGTCTTCATTGTCTGAAGTTATTTCTTCCAGTTGATCTAGCCTGTTGGTGATGCCTTCAATTGTGTTTTTTATTTGGTTAATTGTTTCCTTCATTTCAAGGATTTCTGACTGTTTTTTTTTTTTTTTTTTTTTTTCCAGAGTTTCGATCTCTTTTTTGAAGTAATCTTTTGCTACCTGTATTTGCTCTCTTATATCTTTGTTGTAGTGGTCAATTTTTGCCAGTATTTGCTCATGTAGGTCATTATTTGATTCATAGATCATTTTAATTATGAACCTTCTGAACTCCTTCTCTGACATTTTGTCAACTTCGCTGAGCATGGGTTCTGTTATTGTAGAATCCTGGTTTGTTTGGGGTATTTTCCTCCCCTGTTTTTCCATGATGTCTATTTGCTTTACTTTTTGCAGTGTAGATCTGAGTTATTACAGATTCTTCCCTATATTTTTTAATACCGTTGCAGGTTGTCTGTGCCTCCCCTTAGCACTGGACTATCAGAATCTGCCACTGACCCTCAAAATATGCTACCTAAAGCTGGGTTCACACTGGTTGGCGTGGGCCGAACTGGTTGAGTCTGAGCTCCTGTGGTGGTATGGGGATAACCGCAATGGGGTGAAGGTCAGTGGGACTGCCCTGGGCCCGCCTGGTCTCAGGCAGAGTTGGCAGGTCTGTCCTTGCTGTCTCCTGCTCTGGGGTGGAGGCCAGCAGGACTGGATGGAGCCTGGGCCTGGCGGCACTCTGATGTTGGACCCCAGGACTGCCCTGGGCCCGCCTGCACTCTAAGCAGAGTTGGCGGGTCTGTCCTTGCTGTCTCTTGCTCTGGGGCGGAGGTCAGCGGGGCTGGCTGGAGGCTGGTTGCACACCAGTGGGCGTCAGTGGGACTGACCTGGGGCTGGCCGCGCTCCAGTGAAGGTCCACAGGACTACCCTGGGCCGGCCTGGGCTCAGGAAGAGTTGGCAGGTCTGTCCTTGCTGTCTCCTGCTCTGGGGCGGAGCTCGGCGGGCTCTTCTCATATATTCATAGTTTCAGGTCATAGATTTAAGTCTTTAGTCAACTTTTAAAATTGTTTTATATTGTGTGAGGTAAGGGTTGAATTTTATTCTTCTGCATGTGGATATCCAGTTTTCCTAGCACCATTTATTGAAGAAACTGTCCTTTCTTCACTGTGTGTTTCTAGTGCCTTTGTTGAAAGTCAGTTGGCAGCAAAAATGTGGATTTATTTCTAGGCTCTTCATTCTGATCCATTGGTTTATGTTTCTGTATTTATGCCAGTAACATGCTGTTTTGGTTTTTATAGCATTATGGCAGATATTGAAGTCAGAAAGTGTGATGCCTCAAAGTTTGTTCTTTTTGCACAAAATTATTTTGGCATATTTAGCATATTTAGTGGTTTCGGATACATTTTCAATTTTTTTTCTTTTTGACAAAACTTGGTTTCATATACATTTTTAAATTATATTTTTTTCTTTTTTGACAAAGCTTATTTAGCTTAGGCATTATAAATATACATGTGTGTGTATAATTTTTCTTTCATTTTAATTGATTTATTCTTCACCTATTTATTATTTAACCTTACTTTAACTTTGGTAGGATAAAATTTACAAGTGTTTTATTTGTTTTGAACTTATATTTATTTGTTTGTTTGTCTGTCTTATGGTTTTTGTTCCTCTTGTTATCCCTTTGTAACTCACTTCTCCCACTAACAGCCAGATTTCCTATTCCTGCCTCCTCTCTTTTGTTTTATTATTTTAGTTATTTTCACTCCTCTTAATATATAGTCATCATCTGCTACCTCTCTTCTGCTTCTCCTCTGTTCTCTTTTTAAATATTTCCAACTATCTCTTGCCTTCCCACTATTTTCTGTTCACTGAAGGAACTATAATTCCACTATCTGTACAATTATGTAGTTTATGCAATTTTTACCCATTTACATTGTTTGGATTATTAATAAGGTGCACAAGGTAGTAGTCACCTACTCTTTGAAGTCTGATCTAGTTTATGGTTGTTTAATGTTGGTGATAATGTTAAAGGCTGTCCCACCATTCCTCTAAAATTGATAATTAGTGCTATAAATGTCAAAGTTGCACCAGACATTTATTTTAAAGCTGTATATCTATGCTAATATTATTGCTATTTCTTGAATCCCCATTCTCTAAGAGGAGCCAGGAAATGATTGAGATACTTTAAGTTCATAGAGTAAGGATCTTACTGCTCTCAACATTCACAACTCAGACAAGTAACAGTGAATTTTACTCCACACACAAACTATCCCCAGTTGAACCTAAGCAATACTTCAACACACAGAATAAGGGTGCCAAGTAGGAATAGCTAAAGGGGAACATCAGGTCCCACTCATGGATATGTACTCACACAGCAAAAATAGAGAGAAGTCCCTAAAATAAAAAAGGCAGCTAAATACCAAAAAATACACACATAAAAGAAGAAGAAGAGTCCACATCAACTGATGCACAAGTCCAAGACTTCAGAAAACATAAGAAAGCAGGCAAACAAACTCTCCCAAAAATTCACAACTCCCCAGCAAAGAAACCCATAGATATAAAAGGGGAAACATTAAATTTCAGAAAGACTATTAAAAACTGATAATTGAAATGTTCAATGAACTAAAAGAAGATCTAAAGAATGAATTAAGACAGCAAATACAGAACATGAAATATGATTTCAATAAAGAAATAAAAATTTGAAAAGAAATCAGTGAGAACTCTTAGAAATGAAAGACAAAATTGATCAAATTAAAAATTTACTTGAAAATATCAACAACAGAGTAGATTGCATAGAAAACAGAATATCAAGTCTCAAAGACAGACCTTCAGGCTATGAAGAAGGATATATATACCTTAATACTCAATATGCAATAAAGGTGGGAAAAAAGACTGTGATCAGAATATACAAGTATGCAGGGGCAATATCCCTAGATGGAACCTGAGAGTCTTTTAGGTAAAAGAGAACATGGATATACACACTAAAGGCATTAAAAATCTCTTAATTAAAATAATGGCAAAAATTTTTCCAACCTTAGAAATTAGATGGACTTTCACATACAGGAGTCATACTGAACACCAAATAGACAAGATTAAAATAAAAGAAGAACCTCTTCAGTATACATCATAATCAAAATGTCTAACATAAAAAATACAGAAAGATTATTAAAACTGGCAAGAGAAAAATATCAGGTCACACTTAGAAAAAACCCAATAGATTCACTTTTTGTTTATTTTTCCTTTGGTACCGGGGATTGAACTCAGGGTCACTTAACCACTGGGCCACATCCCCAGCCCTTTTTTTGTATTTTATTAGAGAAAGGGTCTCACTGAGTTGCTAAGTGCCTCGCCACTGCTGAGGCTGGCTTTGAACTCGTGATCTTCCTGCCTCAGCCTCTCAAATGCTGGCTAGATTCACTTTTGACTTGTCAATTCAGAGCCTAAAATCAAGGAGGATCTGTAATGAGATAGTCCATGTGCTAAAAGAAAACAATTGCCAACCAAGATTTCTATATCCAGCAAAGCCATCTTTCAGAATTGATGAGGAAACAAAAACATTTCCATGAACAGAAATAACTAAAAGAATTCATGATGTTTAAGCCAGCACTACAAAAAATATTCAAGGTATACTACACTGAGAAGAATTTAACAACAAACCACAAATCTCCCAAATAGGTAATGCTCATTAGAAAAGCAACTAACTAAATGAAAACCAATACTCAATTAAATATAACAAGCAAACCAAAATGACAGAAATTAACAAACATCTAGCCATAATAACACTGAATATAAATGGTCTCAGTTCCCCAAATAAAAGATATAGATTGTCAGAATGAATTAAAAAGCAAGATCCATATATATGCTGTTTGCAAAAGATTCATCTCATAGGCAAAGACAGTAACAAACTGAAAGTAAAAGGATGAAAAAAAAATTATTCCATGCAAATGGAGTCCAAAAACAAGTGGGGGTGTAATCATTTTCTGATCTGAAAAAGCAGATTTCAAGCAAAAATTAATCAGAAGAAACAAAGAAGGTGACTACATATTGTAAACGGAACAAATCAAAAAGAACATGTAACAGTAGTAATTATATATACACAAAATGTCAGTGAACCTAATTACATTAAAAAATACTTGATGTTAAATCACAAATAGATCTCAATACAATAATATTGGGGGATTTTACACACCTTTATCACCAATAAACAGGTGCTCCCAAAACAAAATCAATAATGATATTTCTGACCTAAACAGTACTATAAATAAAATGGACATACTAGACATCTACAGAATATTTCACCCAGAACAGCAGAATTCACCTTCTCAACAACTCATGGAAGCTGCTCAAAATAGGCAATATTCTAGGTCAAAATGTAAGTCTTAGCAAACATACAAAATATTTGATATAATCCAGTGCATCCTACCGGCTCATAATGGAATGAAACTAGAATTCAACAGCCAGAAAATTAATAAAAAGCACATAAACACATGCAGATTGAAGGATACTCTTAAACAAAAATGGATCATAGAATAAATCAAGAAATTCTCATAAACACATCAGAAATAGAACATATCAAATTCTCTGGAACAATATGAAAGAAGTTCTAAGAGGAAATTTTATAGCATTTAGTGTCTACACTAAAAAATAAATAAATCAGATTATGTTATACCTCAAAGCCTTAGAAAAGGAAGATCAAATTAATTCCAAATTATACAAGATCAGTAATAATTAAGAACAAAGCCAAAATTAATGAAGTTAAGAATGAAAAAAAAAAGAGTTATACACAGGATCAATGCAACAGTTGGTTACCCAAAAATATAAATAAGATTGAAAACATTTAGCTGAACAAATCAAAAAGAAGAAAAGATAACAAACACAATTACAGATGAAAAAGGAGATATCAGCAGAGACATATCTGAAATCCAAATGAGTTTGAAAATTGATATTCCAATAAACTGAAAATTTAGAAGACATTGACAAATTTCTATACACAAATGACCCACCCAAACTGAACCAGGAAAATATATAAAACCTAAACAGAAGTATTCAAGCAATGAAATTGAAATATCAATTAAAAGACGTCCAACAAAGAAAAGCCCAGAATCAGATGTACTTATCAGATGATTTCTACCAGATTTTAAAGAACTAACACGAGTCTTTGTCAAATTACTCCATGAAATTGAAAGGGAGGGGACATTCCCAAATACTTTCTATGAAGCCAGTATAACTATGGTACCAAAACTAGACAAAGACACATCAAATAAAGAAAACTACAGATGAATACCACTGATGAACATAGATACAAAAATCCATAACAAATATTAGCAAACCACATTCAAAAGCATATCAAGAAAATAATATGCCATGATCAAATAGGTTTTCTTCAAAGGATGCAAAATTGTTTCCACATATGCAAATCAATAAATACAACTTACCACATAAGCAGAATTAAGACCAGAATCATATGATCATCTCAATAGAAGCAGAAAAGGCCTTTCATAAAATCTGAGCATCCATTCATGTTTAAAAAAAAACTGCAGAACAAGGGATAAAAAGAACTTCCTCAACATTATAAGGGCTTTCTTTACAGAACTAGAAAAAAAAAAAGTCTTAAAATTCATTCAGAATAAAAACAAACCCAGAATAGCCAAAGCCATCTTGAACAAGAAGAGTGATGCTGAAGGCATCATAGTAATTAACTTCAAATTGTACCACAGAGCAATAGTATCAGAAACATCATGGTATTGGCATCAAAATGGAAATTAAGACAATGTAATATAAGAAACAGAGACAAACCCACATAGTTACAGTCATCTGATACTTGACAAAGATGCCAAAAACATATTTTGGAGAAAGGATAACTTTTTTTTTTTTTCAAAATAGATGTGTTTATAACATATATCAATTACATATTTGCTTTCATAGTATAAAAGAGTTATATCTAACCCAGTAAGAACAAAATATACAAAAATAACACATTGGAAAAT
Source organism: Tamias sibiricus (assembly GCA_025594165.1). Classification (NCBI taxonomy): domain Eukaryota; kingdom Metazoa; phylum Chordata; class Mammalia; order Rodentia; family Sciuridae; genus Tamias; species Tamias sibiricus. The sequence continues at coordinate 64,333,508 of CM046666.1, forward strand.
ATCTGAAAAAGAAAATATTAGATGAAATAGAAATAGCCAACAAACCTATAAAAAGATATTCAAGTTAATAAAGCAGCTTATCATCAATCACACTGTGAAAAATTTTATTTGAAAGGTTAATACAATTCAGTGTTGGAGACACTATGTGTCTTCATGCTCTGTTTGGAACTGAGAGTTGAAGAAAAAAATTTGAGGGGATGATTTCACAATATCATTAAAATTTTAAGTTTTAATCCTTCAATGCATTAAAAAATGTAGTGGTTTTTAAAATTTTTATTATAGATAGGCTTTTAAGTCTCCGTGTCATGTTAAATCCATATTAATATCTCAGATGCTAATGAATACAGATAGTGTGAAAAAACAGATTCTTTTGTTTCATCTTGGGCTTAATATAGAATGATTTAAACTCTGCTGCATACTAAGGTATTGTTTCATGTCTCTCTTCCTCTTGAAAGTTCAAATAATATTTTCATTTTGGTATGACAAAACTTTTCACCAATATTCATTATCTTTCTACTTGTTCTCCATATTCACAAAGAGAAATTAAGATATTTATTTTTTTCTATGTTTTTTTTTCTTTTTTTTTAATCTGGATTTTTTTATTTATTTTTTTATTATTTATTTACTAATTCATAATGCACAAGTATAGTATCTTTTTACATACAACTGCTTGTATACAAAGTATATAAGTACCATTCAGATCTTCAATCATGCATTTAGGATAATGATATCCATTTCATTCAACCACCAATTGTTTTTCCTTTGCCTCCTCCCCCCTTGCTCCCCCCTTTCCCCTCCCTTTCCATTGACCATTCTAGTGTTCCTCTGATCCTATGTACTCCCTTCCAACAACACTGTGAACTAGCCTCCTTATTATCAGAGAAAACATTCGGTATTTGGATTTTTGAGATTGACTAATTTCACTTAGCATTATATTCTCCAACTTCATCCATTTACCTGTAAATGCCATGATTTTATTCTCTCTTATTGCTGAGTAAAATTCCATTTTGTATATATACCACATTTTCTTTATCTACTCGTCTACTGAGGGACATCTAGGTTGGTTCCACAACCTACCTATTGTGAATTGTGCTGCTATAAACATTGAAGTGGATGTGTCACTGTAATATGCTGTTTTTAAGTCTTTAGGGAATAGTCCCAGGAGTGGATTGGCTGGGTCATAGGGTGGTTCCATTCCCATTTTCCCAAGAAATCTCCATACTGCTTTTCATAGCGGTTGCACCATTTTGCACTCCCACCAGCAATGTATGAGTGTGCCTTTTTCCCCACATCCTCTCCAACATTTATTGTTGTTTGTGTTCTTGATAGCTACCATTGTGACTGGAGTGAAATGAAATCTTAGAGTAGTTTTGATTTGCATTTCTCTACTTGCCAGCGATGTTGAGCATTTTTTCATGTATTTGTTGATTAAATGTGTATCTTCTTCTGAGAAGTGTCTTTTCAATTCCTTAGCCCATTTATTGATTGGGTCATTTGCTTTTTTGGTGTTAAGTTTTTTGAGTTCTTTATATATTCTAGAAATTAGTGCTCTATCTGATGTGCATGTATTAAATATTTGTTCCCAATTAGTTGGCTCTCTATTCACCTCACTGATTGTTTCTTTTGCTGAGAAGAAGCTTTTTAGTTTAAATCTATCCCATTCATTAATTCTTGGTAATAGGTCTTGCGCTACAGGATTCTTATTAAGGAACTTGGGGCCTAATCCAACATGTTGGAAATTGGAGCTTACTTTTTCTTCTATTAGGTGTATTGTCTATGGTCTAATTCCTAGGTCCTTGATCCACTTTAAATTGAGTTTTGTGCATGGTGAGAGACAAGGGTTTAATTTCATTTTGTTGCATATGGATTTCCAGTTTTCCCAGCACCATTTGTTGAAGAGGCTATCCTTTCTCCACTGTACATTTTTGGCGCCTTTGTCTACTATAAGATAGCTGAAATTATATGTTTTTAGTCTCTGTGTATTCAATTCTGTACCATTGGTCCACCAGTCTGTTTGGTGCCAATACCATGCTGTTTTTGTTACTATTGCTCTACAGTATAATTTAAAGTCCGGTATGGTAATGCCCCCTGCTTCACTTTTCTTGCTTAGGATTGCTTTGGCTATTCTGGGTCTCTTATTTCTCCAGACGAATTTCATGACTGCTTTTTATATTTCGTTGAAGAATGACATTGGGATTTTGATTGGAATTGCATTAAATCTGTATAATGCATTTGGTAGTATGGACATTTTGACAATATTGATTCTACCTATAGAAGAGCAAGGTAGGTCTTTCCATCTTCTGAGTTCTTCTATGATTTCTTTCTTTAATGTTCTATAATTTTCCTTATAGAGGTCTTTCACCTCTTTTGTTAAGTTGATTCCCAGGTATTTTTTTTTTTTTTTTGATGCTATTGTAAATGGGGTAGTTTTCATCATATCCCTTTCAGAGGCTTTGTCACTGATGTACAAAAATGCCTTTGACCTATGGGTATTGATTTTGTATCCTGCTACTTTGCCAAATTCATTTACTAGTTGTAAAAGTTTCTGGTAGAGTTTTTGGGGTCTTCTAGGTATATTATCATGTCATCAGCAAATAGTGCTAATTTGAGCTCTTCTTTTCCTATCTAGATCCCTTTAATTTCTTTTGTCTGTCTAATTGCTCTGGCCAGAGTTTCCAGTACTATGTTAAATAGCAGTGGTGAAAGGGGGCATCCCTGTCTTGTTCCAGTTTTTAGAGGGAATGCTTTCAATTTTTCTTCATTTAAGATAATGTTAGCTCTGGGCCTTGCATAAATAGCTTTTATAATGTTGAGATATGTTCCTGATATTCCTAGTTTTTCCAGTGTTTTGAACATAAAGGGATGCTGTATTTTGTCAAATGCTTTTTCTGCATCTATTGAGATAATCATATGATTTTTATCTTTAAGTCTATTGATGTGATATATTATGTTTATTGATTTCCGAATGTTGAACCAGCCTTACATCCCTGGAATAAACCCCACTTGATCACGGTGCACTATCTTTTTGATGTTTTTGTATCCGATTTGCCAGAATTTTGTTGAGGATTTTTGCATCTATGTTCATTAAAGATATTGGCCTGAAGTTTTCTTTTTTGGATGTGTCTTTGCCTGGCTTTGGAATTAATGTAATATTGGCCTCATAGAAAGAGTCTGGAAGAGCTCCCTCTTTTTCTATTTCTTGAAATAGTTTGAAGAGCATTGGTATTAGTTCTTCTTTGAAAGTCTTGTAGAACTCTGCTGTAAACCCATCATGTCCTGGACTTTTCCTTGTTGGTAGCTTTTTGATGACATCTTCTATTTCCTCGCTTGTAATTGATCTGTTTAAATTGTGTATAGCCTCCAGATCCAGTTTAGGCAAATCATATGACTCTAGAAATCTGTCAATGCATTCAGTATTTTCTATTTTATTAGAGTACATGTTTTCAAAGTAATTTCTAATTATCTTCTGTATGTCTGAGGTGTTTGTTGTGATATTCCCTTTTTCATCACGAATGTTAGTAATTTGAGTTTTTTCTCTTCTTCTTTTCGTTAGCATCGCTAAGGGTCTGTCAATTTTGTTTATTTTTTCAAAGAACCAACTTTTAGTTTTGTCAATTCTTTGAATTGTTTCCTTAGTCTCAATTTCATTAATTTCTGCTCTGATTTTAATTATTTCCTGTCTTCTGCTGCTCTTGGTGTTGATCTGTTCTTCTTTTTCTAGTGCTTTGAGGTGTGATGTTAAGTCATTTATTTGTCGGGTTTTTTTCCTTTTAAGGAATGAACTCAGTGCAATGAATTTTCCTCTTACTACTGCCTTCATAGTGTCCCAGAGATTTCTATATGATGTATCTGTGTTCTCATTGACCTCTAGGAATTTTTTAATCTCCTCTTTGATGTCTTCTTCAACCTCTTGTTCATTCAGTAGCATGTTGTTTAGTTTCCAGTTGTTGGAGTAGTTTTTCTTATTCCTTGTTTTGTCGTTGATTTCTAATTTCATCCCTGTATGGCCTGATCGCATGCAGGGTAGTATCTCTATTTTTTTATATTTGCTGAGATTTGCCTTGTGACATAATATATGGTCTATTTTGGAGAAGGAGCCATGTGCTGCTGAGAAAAAAGTGTATTCATTTACTGAGGGATGAAATATTCTACATATGTCCGTTAGGTTTAAATTATTAATTGTTTTAAGGAGGCCTAAAGTTTCTTTGTTTAGCTTTTGTTTTGATGATCTATCCATTGGTGAGAGAGGTGTGTTGAAATCCCCTAGAATAACTATGTTGTGGTCAATTTTACTCTTGAACTTGAGAAGAGTTTGTTTGATGAATGTAGGTGCTCCATTATTTGGGGCATATAGATTTATGATTGTTATATCCTGTTGATGAATGGTTCCCTTAATTAGTAAGAAATATCCATCTTTGTCCCTTTTGATTAACTTTGGCTTGAAATCTACCTTATTTGAAATGAGAATGGAAACCCCTGCTTGCTTCCACAGGCCACGTGAGTGATAAGACTTTTCCCAGCCTTTTACCTTCAGTTTATTGATGTCTTTTTCTATGAGGTGTGTTTCTTGGAGACAGCAAATTGTTGGGTCATTTCTTTTAATCCATTCAGTTAATCTGTGTCTTTTGAATGGCGAGTTAAGGCCGTTAACATTCAGGGTTATTATTGAGATGTGATTTTTATTCCCATCCATTTTTATTTGTATTGTGATCTTTAGCTTGATTTGGTTTCTCTTCTGGTTGGTATTTACCTTAGTTTTATATCTCCCTTTGTTGATTTTCGTTGTTATTTTTCTCTTCTTCTTCATGAAAACTTTTGCCCAGGATGTTCAGAAGTGCTGGCTTCGAGATGTGAAATCTTTTAACTTTTGCTTGTCGTGGAAGGTTTTTATTTAATCTTCGAATCTAAAGCTCAATTTTGCTGGATATAAGATTCTTCGATGACATCCCTTTTCCTTCAGAGCTTTAAATATGCTATTCCAGGATCTTCTTGTTTTTAAGGTCTGGGTAGAAAAATCTGAACATAGTCTGATTGGTTTCCCCCTATATGTAATCTGCTTCCTTTCTCTTGTGGCTTTTAATATTCTCTCCTTGCTCAGTATATTAGGCATTTTCATTATAATGTGTCTTGGTGTGGATCTGTTGTGATTTTGTATGTTTGGTGTTCGGTAGGCCTCTTGAACTTGGTTTTCCCATTCATTCCTCAAGTTTGGAAAATTTTCTGTAATTATTTCATTAAATAAATTACTCATTCCTTTGGCTTGAAACTCTGCCCTCTCCTCTACCCCAATCACTCTTATGTTTGGTCTTTTTATGTTGTCCCATAATTCTTGAATGTTCTGTTCTTGGTTTCTTACCATTTTTGCTGTGTAATCTAGATTTTTCTCTAGGATATATATATTTTGTCTTCATTGTCTGAGGTTCTTTCTTCCAAGTGATCTAATCTGTTGGTGATACTTTTGATTGAGCTTTAATTTTGGTTTATTGCTTCTTTCATTTCTGGAATTTCTGTTTGGTTTCTCTTTAGAGCCTCTATCTCCCTATTGAAGTAATCTTTTACTTCCTGTATTTGTTTATGGAGTTCTTTTTCAAAATGATCTTTCACCTCCTGTATTTGCTCCCTCATCTCATTTTTTAGTTCATTCTTAAGTTCCGCTAACATTTGGAATATGTAGTTTCTAAATTCCATCTCTGGCATTTCACCAACTGTGCATGCCATGGAATCTACTGAGGAGGTATATTGATTTGTTTGTGTCACGTTCTTCCCTTGTTTCTTCATATTGCTTGTGCATCTATTCTTCCTGCACTGTGGGACCTTGTCTATTTCGATTTTACCTTAAAACCTTACGTTGCTCCTGTAGTACAATGCTATCAGATCCCCTTATATTTCCTTTACACTTTAAAATCAAACACTTTCTATTCAGAGAATCCCAGTTTGATCACAATGTACAGATTTAGTTAAACCAGATATTGTTTCCAATTTACTCTGTATGCTTCTGATGGGGTTTTATACTTTCAAGTAATGGACACAGAGGTGATATGTTTAGGAAGAAGGAAGTGAGTGTATTGACTTGTTCTTTCTTAGAAAATATGAAAAGAGAGTTCTATGGAAGTGGTTTAGTATCAGCCGACGAGAGAGGAAAGAGAATGGAGTGAATGATTAGGTGGAAAGACCGATTTATATATAAACCTAACTTATGCAGCGGTTGAGAGAAGAAATAAAGAAAGATGGAAAAGAAAAAAAGAAGAGAAAAAAAAAAAAAAATGACCAAGGAGTAGAAATTAGTGTAAGAGAGAGGAGAGAGAGAGTGAGTCTAAAAAATAGAGAATAAACTATATATAACACCACTTTGCTATATATTTCTATTGTACCCGTTCTCAAAATCCCAATTTCTGCGTAAAACTTGTTTTTGCCTCTGTTGAGAATGCAATGGCAGGGTATAAATAGGGAAGATGAAGGAAGAAGAAAAAATATAAAAAGTGAGAAGGAAGAAAATAAAGAAAAGGGGAGCAGAAGCACACAAACACACTGTCAATCAAAACAAAAACAAAGCAAAAATAAACAAAAAAAAACCCACGAAAAAACAAAACAAACAAACAAGCAAACAAAAACAAAAACGTTGAACCCAAGAACAAGTCTCAAACAAAATGGACCCTTGGAAGCCCTTCTTTTTTCCCTTCCAGTTTAAGCCAATTGACCCGGATCATGTCCAGTCAGCAACCCTGTTAGTGGAGTCAAGGCTGCACCTTTGGTTAGTTGCAGAATGGCACAGTGGAATAGTGGAAGGGGCTTATCCTCAGGCTGGGCCCTGCTTACAGCAGCAGGGAGATGCTACTCTGGGCCCTGGCAGCCAGGGAAACTGGCGGCTGGGTCTCTCCTTCCAGCAGGCAGGTACCTACCTCTTGTTCTGGTCGCAGCTGGGCAGGTTGCACTCTTCCCTGGAATGGAGGACGCCCTTCCCCAGGTCTGGCCCTGCGTGCAGCATCAGGGAGATGCTACTCTGGGCCCTGGCGGCCAGGGAAACTGGTGGGTGGGTCTCTCCTTTCAGTGGGCGGGTGCCTACTTCTTGCTCTGGTCGCAGCTGGGCAGGTCGCACTCTTCCCGATAATGAAAGGATAACTTTTTAAAACACACACACACATACACACACACACACACACACACACACACACACACACACAACATCATACTGTAGAAACTAGATCCCTATCTCTTACCCTGCACAAAAAATAAATAAAAGTGGACGAAGACTTAGGAATCAAACTAAAAACTTTGCAAATGCTAGAGGAAAATATAGGTTCAACATTCCAACATATAGGTGGAGGGACTGACTTCCTTAACAAGACTCCTAAAACTCAGGAAATAAAAACAAGAATCAATAAGAGGGATAGTTTCAAATTAAAAATTTCTGCACAGCAAAGGAAACAATTAGGAATGTGAAGAATGAACCTAAAGAATGGGAAAAATCTTTGCCAGTTTCTCCTCTGGCAGGGGATTAATATCTAGAGTATATAAAAAACTCAAAAAGCTGAATGCCAATAATAATAATAACAGCAACAACAGCAACACCAACAGTAACAACAACCAAAACAACCCAATCAATACATAGGCATGAGACTGGGGTTGTGACTCAGAGGTAGAGCAATTGCCTAGCATGTGTGAGGCACTGGGTTCAATCCTCAGCACCATATAAAAACAAAATAAAGGTATTGTGTCCACCTACAATGAAAAAATAAACATTAAAAAATACATAGGCATAATTACTAAACAGATATATGTCAAAAGAAGAAATACAAATATCCAAAAATATATGAAAAATGTACAAAATCCTTAGCAATCAGAGAAATGTAAATCAAAACTACATTGAGATTTCATCTAACTCCATTCAAAATGACAATTATCAAGAATACGAATAATAGTAAGAGCTGGCAAGGATGTGGAGAAAAAGATACACTCATGCACTACTGGTGGTACTACAAATTAGTGCAATCACTCTGGAAATCAGTATGAAAATTCCTCAAAAAAATAGGAATTGAACCACCATATGACCTAGCTATCTCATTCTTAGTATGTATCCAAAACAATTAAAATCAGCATACTATACTGATTATATAGTATACAGTATATCTGTATATATATATATAGAGAGAAAACAAAATATATAACTCAAAATAACCAAGTTATTGTACCAGTCCTGGTGTCATTCAATAGATAAATGGATAAAGAAAATATGGTATATATGCACAGTGAAGTTTTACTCAACCATCAAGAAGAATGATATTATGGCATGGCTGGTAAATGGATGGAACTGGAGAATATCATGCTCAGTGATGTAAACTATATTCAGAAAATCATGGGTCAAATGTTTTCTCTTATATGTAGAAACCACAGAAAAGTAAAGGGGAAAGCGGGGGACTGGATTGGATATTTTAAAGATAGAGGGAAGACAAGTGCAGTTCTAAAAGAAGTTGACTGAGGAAGAGAAAGGAGGACAGAAAAGGAAAGAAAATTCAGAATAAATTTAACAAAATTATGGTATGTATATGTATAAATATACCAAAGTGAATTCTACTCTTAAGTATATCTATAAAGGGCCAATTAAAAATAAATAGATAAATAAATGGAAAGATCATAGAGTAGAGGAAGGGGAATGGGGTGAGAGGAAGGGAGAGAAAGAGGAGGCATCAGGACTGAAATGGAAAAAACTTTAATTTCATATATATAGGATTATGTCAGAATGAATTGAATTATTATGTATAACTATAATGCACCGATAAAAGTTTAGTATGTATAATGTAAAAGTGTAATATATATATAATATATGTACATACATATATGTATTATATATATACTTTTTCAAAACTACTAAAGAGTGAACTTGGAGATATCAACATGGATACAGATAGTTTTTCTAGCTATGATGACTAAAACTGCAATAATAATTCTGCAATGCCAATGTACATATTCAATGTCCATACATTAGTTACTAAATATCTATCACTGAAAATAGAAACTGGAGAAGAATTACTGAAGAAATGATAGATTCTAGTACTGGACTGTGACAAGTACAAGTTAAGGTAAACCTGGAATATTACATTGCTATGCAATAGTAAGAAAGTACCCAAAACCTGAAGAAGTTATGTCACACGACAGGCAACATTTTGAAGGAGTGTCTCCTAGACACCCAATTTGAAACACTTAGTGCATCAAAAATAATAATGACTTTAGCATTTCCCATGGAACCTGGGAAATATGTGTTTGTGTGTGTACATGAGCATGTACTGTATGTGTTTTAGAAATAATTAAAAATACTAAAAATAATTTAAAGAAAGGGGTAAGGAAAAGCTGTCCTTTGCAAAAAAAAAAAAGATGAATAGTAAATATAGAAGGAATCAATTTGAAATCATCATTTGGAGATCCCTGAAATACATTTGACACAGAATGTAATTATCAGTTAATTCAAAAACTATTGGTTGGCTAAATGATTATTGGGGGAAAGGATGGTTATATAGTCTCAAGTATTTCTAAGATTGTATTATTTATTAATTAAAAATATAAGAGATATCTTAACTGTAGCAATCTGTTCAAATTTAAAATCTTTAAATAATGAATCACACTGACATTTTGTGACTCCTGCTACTCACTTATTTAATGCTATTTCCAAAAATTATTTAATCTGATATGATACTAAAATCATAATGAGGTAGCAATATTCTAATTCAAGTTGAATTGAAGCAAATTCTTTTAAACAAGTGATCTAACATTTTTGACAAATTGAACATTAGCATTAGGAAAGGGATATACTGACGAGAGTGATTCCAGTTAAATTGAGGCTTTCCAACTAAATTAAATGTTTTAAATTGTGTTGGTCTCTGGGTATGTTTTCAAAGCTCCATTTTTAGGAAAAAAAATGAAAAGTTTTCAACATAAGGTATATGTAACTGTATTAATTTTAAATATTTTCTTCTGATTATTGTTCTAGAGCTATATGACCACATTTCTCATAATTACTAAGTATTTAATATTAAATACAATTACCAAAACACTTGAGAACTGACATAATGCAAAAGTGGAAATTTCCACACCATAAAGTTTGTTTCATACACAAAATCATGAAACATTTTCATAACATTTACACAAATTTTCCATCAGGCTGTATGTGCAAGATGTATACAAAACAAATGAATTTTGTGTCTAAATTTTGGTCCCATCCCCCAAACATCTTATTATTTATAGCACATATGAAAATTTCAAAATCCCCAATATCCAAAATTAGAAACACTTCTGATCCCAAGTAAGGGATAATCAAACTGTATAAAAGCCCTGACAATGTCTGAATGAGATCTATAAATAAATATTTATCCAGAAGCACAATGGTAGTTAGAGGCCTATGATACTCTACGTAACAGTTAAAAGGTTAATTAGTAGAGAAAATATAATACAAAACCTGTTTTTAATTTAATATAATACATTAAATCGTGTAATATAGAATGATACATAAAAAATGTCAAATTCCATTATATAGATCAGTACTTCTTAAGTGTTTTATGTACCAGTGAATATCTGAGATAATATTAAAAGACAGTCTCTGAATTGGTAGGTCTGGAGGGGTTCCTGACAGTGGGCATTTCCACCAACATCGAGTCCTCATATCACACACATTGAGTTACAAGGGGTGTAAGGCATAAGAGCTATAGAAGAAAGAAATTACTAAGAATTCGGGTAGTTAATTAATCCTTCATGAAGGAAAAGAATTGTGATACCTTAACTCTTTTCAAAAATGAAGAAGAAAGGGGGGAAATGGTTAATAATTTGTTCATTCTTTACTTTGTGTATCTTCTCAGCACATAGCATGTCAAAGACACAAGGTGCAGCAGTGAATACAGTGTATTGATTCATCATAATATCTCTCACAGTATCGCATACAGAGGAGGAACTCAATGAATATATTTATTAGACCTAATTTCATTTGTGGCTAAGAAATAATATCAAATAAGAATTGGAGAGAGAAATTATGATGCAATTGTAGGTTAGTAAAATAAATAGTTTTGACTGCAGAGAAGCCTAACTGCAACTGGGAGGATAGGGTGAAGAAAGATAATGAACATCTTAAAATATTAGCAGAAAAGTGTTTTATGTAGTTAACACACTCTCTGAGTGATATTATAAAACAATGTGCTAGGACAATTATTCTAGCAACATAAAGCAGTCTTGTTTGGAGAGGTACGAAGTGGAGGCCATTTTGAAGCTGATGCATAGTCTGGAGCACATAACCCTACTTCCAATTTATCAGTTTTCTGGCTTTAATAATTTTTTGCCATGTCCTTCCCTGCTCCCCCACCACTCCGTCTCTCTGTGTCAGAGGTTGAGAATCTAGTTCCAAGACACTAGGTCATTGGTGAAGACGAGATGTGGTTGTCTGTTTCCTTTGCTCATATCAATGCACTTACATTGGCAATTGATTTGTTTGAACATTTTACAAAGATTCATTTTTAAATTAATTTTTAAAATCTTGATGTCAAACTAACACATCATGTTAATCTTTTAATCAAGCTCTTCCCTGAATTATTGATATATTTCAATTATCTGGGCAATTATTGGTGTTAGCTTGTTAGGTGCAAACATTTACAAGTCTCTCTGTGTTATATTTCAGCCTATTAGAAAATATGCACATGTATATCAGGAATAATTTTTCCTGTCTATTCTCACGTCTGCATTTTCTTAATGCTATCTTTTAATAAATAAAATGTATTAATTTTAAAGAATAACTTTTCTACTTTGTAATTTATAGCAAATAATCTATTGAAAATTACCTACAAATTTTTAGAAAAGAATTGAAAGAGGATGAGATTTCAATTACTATTTTAAATCATATTATAAAGTTAAATAATTTAAGCATCTTGATTCTTCCAAAATATGCAAGAATATATAAACATTTAGAAATGGGAAATGTGTCGTGCTAAGATTTTGTCTGGAATGTGTACATAGTACTCAAAATAAATAATGAGGACTGTTATCTATTTGTTACTATGTAACAAATTACCACAGATTTAATGGTATCAAAAAGTGCAATGCATTACCTTAGAGTTTCTTTGAATCATGAAATTAGGTACATGTTATTTTGTTCTTTTGCTCAGGTTTTACAAGGATAAAATCAAAATATAGCTCAGGCTGCTTTCCTGTCTCTTGTATATGGTCCTCTTTTGAAGTCACTGGTTTTGGCAGAATTCAGTGCATAATATTTGGAGGACAGAGGCATTCCTCTGCTAGAGGCCACATGTCATTCTCTGTTCTGTGGTCATCTCTCTAACATGTCAGATTGCTTTTTTAAGAACAACAGAAGAAAATCTCTATTTCTTTGAATCGCTGTGACTTCTTTCATCTCTGACCTCTAAATCTTTTCTCAAATGGCTCACTTGATTAGGTCATACTCACTCAGGGTAAATTTTTAGATAACTTTAAAATCAAATGAATAGAAATGCAAAATATATCTTTAAAATCCTCTCTTCTCATCTTATTTCCCAATCCAACCATTGGAGTGTTACCTCAGATCATAATATCTCCATGTTTCACTCATAATTATATAGGACTGGGGATTATCTAAGACACACATACCTTTGGGAAGGAGAATTAAACCATTAAACAATTAGAAGAAAATATTCATGAGCATTTAGTAGTAGTTCATTCTACTATTGGGAACAATATTCCCTGCATATAAAGACAAAGAGAGAAATCATAGGAGGTTTTGTATTTGTTTATAAAATATTTTAATTATGTATATTAAAACAAACATGAAGCAATACAAGAAAAAAATGTAAAATATTCTTACCTTTACAATTAAAACAGAATTATGTGTTTACATATAAACTCATAAAAGAGAATGGAACAATTACATGAACAAGAAATATAAAACATTACTCTATTATCTAATATTGATATCTTACTATATTCTGTAGTAAGTACATGTTGGAGTTCAATCTTCACAATGAACTTGTGATGCAATATTATTATTACACCTGTTATAGGTTGAATTGTATTCCCTCCAAAAACATATGTTTATGTCCTGACCCCAAGTACCTCAGAAAATGGCCTTGTATAGAAATTAAGTATAATAGATATAATTCAATATGAATGGTAGTTTTATAAAAGAGGAAAGTTGAAATCAGAGACAGGGCTTATTATGTCCATCTACATACTAAGAAGAAGAATCTGAAACATATCTTTTCCTTAGAGCCTGAAGGAACCAATCACTTGACATCTTTATTTTGAATTTCTAGCCATTTTGAATGTGAGATGAAAATTTTCTGTTGGTAAGCCACATAACTTATTGTCCTTTGTTACTGAAGCCTTAACTAACACAAGAGCTTTTATACCTAAAAAACGACTTAAAGAGATTAGACTACTATTCTAGATAGCATAACCTTTAGCTAGTTGCAGCCATATTCACATGTATCCACCTCAGCAATAGGCAGCTCATAGAAGTGTTGGGCTTAATCTTAATCCACTGTAGTGCCTGTCCTGGCTGCACACAAGCCAGTAACTGTGGGTGAGTCATCCTGGCCTACAAGTCTCCAGGGAGAGGTTTGTGGGAGACCACACTCTCTAGATACTCTCCTATTTAGTGATAGCCAACATTGAGAAATGTAAAATAGAATATCAAAAATTCAAAATGTAAATAGCAATGAAATGCATCTGTAGAGTTTTCTCATGGTATATTTTGCATTGTGATTTTCTTTCTTCCTGTTTTTTTTTTTTCCCTTATGATCATGTTAAGCTGCTATCATCTGAAAATAACTTCTTATAATCAAAGGATTTTTTTATAACTCTCATGATAACCACAAAGCAAAACTCTATTATTGAAAATGAAAAGTAACAAGCAAGGATTCAAAGACACAACTAGAGTAATTAATTTAGCTATGAAAGATTATAGAAGATAAAGAAAGGAACTACAAAAAAAACTAGAAAACAAATTATATAATTACTATAGTAAGTCCTCATTTATCAATAATTACCTTGAATGCAAATGAATTTATATTCTACAATTTAAAAGATATAAAGCAATGGAATTGATTTTTTAAAAACTGATACAACCATACCTTGTTTATGAAAGACTCACTTAACTTGTAAGAATACATATGGAATGAGAGTTAAGGAATGGAATATCCCAAACAGATGGAATTCAAAAGAAATCATGAATATCCAGCCATAGTAATCATGTAGAACAGACTTTAAATCAAAAGCACTAAAAAATAGACAAGAAGCCGGGCTCTGTGGCGTGCACCTGTAATCCCAGCACTTGGGAGGCTGAGGCAGGAGGATCGTGAGTTCAAAGCCAGCTTCAGCAATGGCAAGGCACTTAGCAACTCAGTGAGACCCTGTCTCTAATAAAATACAAAAAAGGGCTGGGGATGTGGCCCAGTGGTCGAGTGCCCTGAGTTAAATCCCTGATACAAAAAAAAAAAAAAAAAAAAAATAGACAAGAAATGCCATCACACAATTTTAAAATTGGGTCAACTCAACAAGAAAAAGTAATAATTCTAAATGTATGTGCACCAAATATTAGAGAATCCAAATATACAAAACAGTTTTTATAGATCTAAAAGGAGAGATGCACACTGATATGATAACATTTGAAAAATTACCACACAATTTTCATCATCAAGTGATTATTTCAACAGAAAATCAACAAAGAATCATCAAAGTTATATTGCATCCTAGATCAAATGGACCTATAGATATCCACAAAACATTCCATCCAACAGCTGCTGAATACAAAGTTTTTTATTATCAGTGCATGGGACATTCTCCAGGATGGATCATATGGGAGGCCACAAAACTAGTCTTAAGCAAAATTTTTAAAAATTAAAAATTAAAATCATAGAAAGTGTCTTTCCTGACTACAATGCAATAAAGTTGGAAGTCAATAATAAGGAAAATACTAGAAACTATATAAAAATATGTGGAATAAACAATTTAGTTTTGGAGCACTAACAGACCAATGAAGAAATGAAGTAAATTTTAAAATTTCTTGAAACAAATATAATTAGAGGCATGACATACCAAAACTTATTGAATACAGGAAAAAGCAGTACTAACAGATAAATTTAAATCAATTAATGTCTACACAAAAAATAATTTAAAAAACCCTATAATTGCATCTCAAAAATCTTAGAGAATAAGAACAAATAAAACCCAAGATTAGTAAAAATAAAGAAATTATGAACATCAAAGCAAAAATATGGAGGCTGAAAGAACAAAATATTTGTTAGACAAAGAGTTGTTTCATCAAAAAGATAAGTAGACAAGTGCTTAGCTAGACTAACCAAAAATAGGAAAGAATCCAATAAAACCAGTGAAAGAAGAGATACAATGACACCACAGAAATACAAAGGACAATTAAATATTATTATAAAGTATAAACCAACAAATATTATAATTTACAAGAATTGGATGAATTCCTGGATACATATACCCTACTAAGATAGAATCTTGAAAAGAAATGCAAAATATGAACAAACCAATAACCAGTAATAAGATTGGATTTTTAATGAAAGGGCTCCAAGAGACCAATAAAAAATGGTTCACTGTTAAATTCTAAGAAACATTTAAGTGAGAACTGATACAAATTTTATTTATGTCATTCTCCCCACCCCCAAAATATAAGAGCAAGTAATTCTTCAGACAAATTATATGAGCACAGCATTGCTCTGATACCAAAACCAGATAGAGACAATAAAAACAAACAAACAAACAAACAAACAAAAAAACTACAGGCCAGTATCCTTGATGAGCATTCATACAATTATCTTCACCAAAACACTAACAAATAAAATATCACATTAAAAAATAGCTCATTAAGAAGATTGTTCACCACAATCAAATGGGATTCATTGTTTCCATATACACAAATCAAAAAACATGATACACCATATCAACAGATTGAAGGACAAGAAACATACGAACATCTCAATTCATGAAGAAAGACATTTGATAAAATTCAACATCTCTTCATAATAAAAATGCTGAACAAATTAGGCATACAAGCAACATACATCAACATAATAAAGGTCATTAATGATAACAGCTAACATTATATTGAATGAGGAAAAGCTGAAGACATTTTTCTCTAAGATCTGAAACAAGAACAATATGCCCACTTCCAGCACTTTTATTCCATATAGAGCTGAAAGCCCTGCCAGACCTATTAGGCAAGATAAAGTGATAAAGAGCATCCAATTGAAAAAAAAAAAAAAAATCATGGTAACTTTTTTGCAGATGAATGATCTCATGTATAGAATACTTCATGAAATCTACCAAAAAACTCTTATAACTAATAATGTAATTCATGATATTTGTCGGATATAAAATCAACATACATACATAGTAGCATTGCTATATCTTAATAGCAAATAAGCTCCCAAAACTCCAAAAATATAAATATCTAAGAATAAATTTAACCAAAGAGGTGAACATTTTTAAAATAAAAATTTTAAAACTCTGATGAAAGAAACTGAGGAAGACACAAAAAAGTGAGAAAACATCCCATGCTTATGGGTTGGAAGAATAAATATTACTCAAATGTCCATCATACCAGAAGTGATTTACAGATTCTGTGCAATCCTTATGAATTACTAATGGCATTCTTCAGAGAATTAGAAAAAAAGAACAAATTTTAAATGTATGCAGAACCACACACACAAAAAATAAATTAAAAAAAAACAGCTGAAGCCATTTGGCAGAAAGAAATGAAGCAGGAATCACTAAAATACCTGACTTCAAACACATGACAAGCCTGTAGTTATCAAAACAGCATGGTATTGGCATAAAACAGATATAGACCAACTGAATAGAATAAAAAGACCTGAAGTCAACCCATCCATCTGCAGCCAATTCTTAAGAAAGAATATACACAAATTCAATAGGTAAAGTGCTGTCTTTAATAAATTGTGTTGGAAAAATTGGATATTGGTGCAAGATCCCTATATCTTAGTGGTTACAAAACTCAAAGAAACTATTAGAAGAAAATGTAGGGGAAATGCTTCAGGACATTGAAATGAGCAAGAGGGTTTTATTTCTTTCCTTTCTTCCTTCCTTTCTTCCTTTCCAAGATTCCAAAAGTACAGGAAACAGAAGCAAACAGATTGACAAGTATTACATTAAATTGAAAAATCTTCTCAACAAAGAAACATCAATAGAGTGCTGAGATGACTACAAAATATTTTTCATGTATACATCTCAAAAGGAATTGATACCCAGAATGTATAAGGAATTCTAAAAACTCAGTAGCACAAAACAAACAAGCAAAACACATAAGCCAATTAAAACATGAGTAATAGATCTAACTATATATTTTCCTAAAGAAGACACAAAATGGCAAATAGGTACATGAAGTTCAACATCACAAAATAAGGTAATGAAAGTCAAGACCACAATGAAATATCTATCTGCCCCAGGAAGAATAGCTAATATAAAATGATTAAAGATAATCAGTACTGGCAAGGAGAAAAGGAAATCCTTGCACACTATTGGTGGTAATGTAAAACATCCATATGGAAAACAGTATGGAGGTACTTCAAAAACCAAAAATAGTACTACCATATGATCCAGCAATTCTATTACTGGGTATGTATTCAAAGGAAATGAAATCAGTATGTCAAGGAGATATCTACGGGTCCCTATTCATTGGAACATTATTCACAACAGCCAAGAAATATGTTTTTGTAGCTGTGTCAAAATAACAGGGAAAAACAACTTAAACGAAGGAAGATTTATTTTTGCTCACAGTTTCTGTGATTTTATTCCATGTTGAATGTTTGGAAGAGCAAAGTTGCTCACTTTATAGTGACTGGGAAGAAAAGAAAGAGAGTAGAAGGGGTAGGAACAAAGCATATGCACCAAAGACATGACCATAAGGACAAATTTCCTTCAACTAGGTCCTTCCTCCTACAGTTTCCTCCCAATAGTTCATTTAGCTATGATTTGTCAATGGCTTAATTCATCCTCTTGATGCAGTCCCTTTCCAAAGTTCCACCTCTGCACTGTGCTGCATTGAGGACCATGCCTTTGAAACATGAGCCTTTGTGAGGCATCTGAATGCAAACTATAACAAAATAGAAACAACCTAAGCTTCCATCAGCTGAGGAATGGACAAAGAAAATATTGCACCGATACACAATGGAATACCATTCAACCATAAAAAAAAAAAAAAAAAAATGAAAATCTGCCTTTGTGACAACAAGGGTGGAACTGAAGATCATCACGCCAAGTGGAATAAGCTAGACACAAACACTTGCTACATGGTCTTATTCACATGTAGAATCTAAGAACATTGACCTCAGAGACTTTGAGAGTAGATTGGAGGTTACAGGATGCAGGATAGGTATAGAGGGATAGGGAAATTTTGATCAATGAATGCTAAGTTACAGTTAGGAGCAAGAAATTCTGAGGTGCTACTGCACAGTATGGTAACTGTAGATAACAGTTATATACTGTGTATTTTAAAAAAAACTAGAAGAAAGGATTTTGAAGTTTTCACCACAAAGAGCTTATGAATGTTTGAGAAGATGAGTATGTTTAACCTGATTCAAACATTATGCAACATATCAGATATTGAAACATAAAATTATACTCCATTAATATGTATCACTTTTTTTTTTTTTTTTTTCAGTACCAGGGATTTAACGCAGGGGCACTCGACCACTGGGCCACATCCCCAGCCCTTTTTTGTATTTAATTAGAGACAGGGTCTCAATGAGTTGCTAAGTGCCTCGCCATTGCTGAGGCTGGCTTTGAACTTGTGATCCTCCTGCCTCAGCCTCCCATGTGCTGGGATTACAGGCGTGCGCCACCATACCTGGCTACTTTTATGTTTTTTATATCAGTTAAAAATGAAAAATGAATATATTTTATTTTAAAAATGTCAGAAAGTGTTAAATATCATGGTGACCATTGATAACATAGTAAAATTTAACAAATGTTAAATTATGAAACATAACCCACAGATCATTATTAAAAAATATATAAAATTAAAATATCTTTACCACTCTCCTTTTTACTTTCCTCCTTTTCAAGGAAAACCTCCACCCCAAAACTTTCATGTTCATTTCTTGACTTTACCATATAGTCTGTGTACTATATAAAACATGATTTTGAATTTACATCATTTTTAAATTTACATAAATGTTTCATACTGTAATGCCATTTTTCTATATAAATGTTTTCAAATTTGAAAACCACAATATATCTCTGTACATCATACACTTTACTAAGATACTTAAAAATATCTTTTTCAATTTTAAAAATATGTTAAAATATTATGCTTTACAGGATGATATGACTATTATATATTTCACATATACATATTTGTGTGCATACAGGCAATAATATGGATGATTATAACAAAAGTTTAGCTTTGAAAATTTTCTTCTTCAAACTTTGAACTATTTTACATTTTCTAAAGAACACATAATCCTTTTGAAATTATATATATTATTGCTATATACAACTTTTAAGAATCCCACTTATAAATCAAATCATATATGTGAATTTTTGGAATTATTTACCCACTAGTACTCTATAGGAGGGAGTAGGATCTAGAACTTTTCATCTATAACAAAGGTTTAAATTGTAATATGTAGGGACTTAAATATATATATAAAATATGTATCCACAGATACTGTCATAATTCATTTGGGACAAAAATTTAAAATTGGGCATATTAGACTACTATAGAAATGAAGAATTATAGAGAGAAAGAAAATATTTGAATATAAAGAAGATATGGGCCAACCTTAAAAAGTAATTTATGTGTAAGAAAAAAGATGACATTAAGAAACCTGACCTTTATTAATAAGATAGTAAAATTCTTTTAATGTGTCAAGCCATGCAGAGCAATTGGAATAAGAAAGCAAATTGTGTTTAATTATCAAGGCATTTGTTGAAATGAAGTAGTGAATTTTATGATAAAAAACCAGATACCTATTGTTAGTATGACAGCCCTATTGCTGTGGTCAGAGGAGAGCTTATATCACAGCTCAAGGCCTCTAGACAACTGCTGTCAGAACAGAGGGCACAGCAAATCCCTGGAAGTCCAGGACATTGTATTTCATTTGGAAACTCAGTGCTGGACCATGTAGCTCTCTCCTGCTGCATCTTCCATCAACTGTTCCTCTCACTTAGGCTTTCTTGTTCCAAGAACAGAGTAAGCGCTCGGCAATCTGATGACTTGGCACCTGGTATTCATGCCATTTGAACACCTCTGGTTCAAGATACATGTATGAGTGATGCAGGTTTTATGGGCCTCATATCAATTACAGAGGAGGACTGTTAACACCTCTCCAATACAGCAAACTGATTTCAATCCACTTGCAGCAGTCCAAGCAAACAGTATTCACATGAGTTAAATGAAACAACTTTTAAACTCACAGATAGCCAGTAAGGAATAACAGAATCCTAGGATTCATGACAATCCAATTGCCCAAGGCTTAGAAACATTGTCCAGGACAGATGGATTCTCCTCCGCATGTGCTTTACATTGCATAGCAGTGCAGTCAAAGAAACTGAAAGCATTCTATTCTGGGTTTTATGGCCCACTAGTACCTCAATTTGTGGACTAAAATGTTGTGGGACTCCCTGTTCTTGGGGGAACAGAAACAGAGACTAGACTCTTCCAACGAGTTCCTCTTATCTCAGTATGTTCTATGCTCAACACACTCCATAATCATTCTGATGAGTACAAGCAGGAAATGAGGGGAGGAGAAAGCTGGGTCAGCTAAAGCCCTATATGAACTACAACATTTTGGGGTCTTTCCTCAAGGAACAGGCCTTCTTTGACTGCCTGCATAAAACATTGACTTCACCCTTGCCATCTCTCTCTACTCCTCTGCAGTTTGTATATGCTTAGAACATAACCAGTGTTCAACAGATATTTCTAAATATTGCATGAATGAATACAATAATAATAACATGAAATCCTAAATTAGATTTTTTGAATCCTAGCCTTAAATCCCATGATAAAGTGGTTCTTTTAAAATATATTTATATTCCTTTCTATTAATACATCTTTTAAATTTTTAATTATCTAATGTAAATTCATAGTGAAATAGTCATTTAAAGCATTCTTTAATTTTGTACCTAACTTCCAACTATCCTAAAACAATACAAATTACATTTTGCATTTTATATATTTTTTTTTACTTATTATGTCTTTTATTAGTGCATCATAATTATACATAATAGTGGGCTTCGTTGTGACATATTGATACATGAACATAACAGTGTGCTCTGATTCATTTTCCAGTATTTTTATATTTTCAAGAGTATTATATATAGAATGAATCCTTCCAATGTTAAATTACAAATTTATGACAATAAATTAAGAGTATAATCAGTTCATGAAAAAATTAGAATGTGAACAGGATAAGAAAATGGACTGTAGTTAAAAAAATATCAATCCGGTTTACCTTCACCATATGCAAGTGCTACTTCAAATTATGTTATAAAGAACATTATTATCATGTGTAGTATAAAAATCCAGCCAAAGCACTTGTTTAGCAGGTACAGTGATAACAAATTTTCTTCAGACTCTAATGAAAATCTCTCTAATGGATATTACTATCCATGAGGCCAAATGTACATCATCAAGATACAAGGAATAGAAAACAAAATTCTTGCGTGATAGCTCCATCCCTGCTCTTCTCTGCTGTTTGCCTACAAGCCAGAGCAATCCAGACATACATGATACACTTCCCAGCTAATGAAGTAGCTTTAGATTCCCAATAGTCTTGGACTTAGCCTACTGGTTTCCAACCTACACTACCTCTCACTTCTTCCTCTGTTCACCTCTTCTGGGCATCTTATTCCTAAGTTTGGCTTCTGCAGAGTTGTATATCTCTATGTCAAAATTACATAAACTTGTACTTCTGTCTCTTCAAAACCAAAACTCTAGCTATGGAACGTTATGCCTCAGTTTCTCCACTTATGTCCTGTCTACTCCTTATAGGTTTCAGGTAATTAAGTAGTTGTATGCTCAAATGCCGTCTATGCATTCATGTCAAAAATACACTATAAGTGTATTATTTATATAGATATTTCCTGCTAGTATTCATATGATACTAAAGAGAAAATAACCTTGGATTTGGATTCAAAAGACTTGGATTTTCATTTGAGTGATACCATGTGTGCATTAGATTAGACAGGTAAATATGGAATATTAGTAACACTTTCTGCATTTAATTTTAGGCATTTATAGCAAAGGTACGCAAACATTCTGTAAAGGATCCAATAGTAAATACTTTAGGCATTTGGGGCTATACAGTCTCCCTCACTGGTCAGCTCTGCCCTTGTAGCCACAAAGTGGCTGTAAACCATGTGTAGATGGCTGTGGCTGTGATCCAATAAAATTTCATTTACACAAACAGGTTGCCAGCTGGATTCAGTCCACAGGCTATAGTTTGCCAATTCCTGATCTATAAAATGGGAATAACAATACCAGTCTTGGCTCTTTTACTGAGTTGACGTACTTGATCAAACACATGAAAAGGGACTACTTCATAAGCTGTAAATTGTGATACTCATACATGATGTTAGTTATTATTTGTAAAGATATAACTTTAGAACTCAGTCCATGAGATATTTTTATACTGGAACATTTTAATGTGATTCTGAAATACCATAGCTAATAACTTTACTGGCTTCTACTAGCAGTGTAATTCTAAAACCTGTTTTTGAATGCTGAAATACTGAATTCTGGACAATTAAACCAATCCTTAAATGTCAAACATTTGGTGCTTCACCTATGAAGGATATGGGATACAAACACATCATTGTATTTGATCTGGCTAATGAAAATAAATAAAAGTGTAGGTTTAAGTTATAAAGAGAAATAAAATTGATGATATAAAATTAAGTATGTGAAGTATGACACACTTTTTTACTGTGCTACCTTAGGAGATAGAATTTTCTGAAATGTGTTTCCATCAAGAGTACTAAGAGATGATGCTATCCATTTAAATAGATTTTAATTCATTGTAAATTATAATTGAAACACAAAGCACATGAGGTGACCACATTAAAGAGTCATTGTTGAGCAAGAGGAAGCTTGATGGCAGTTGTGCTGTCTGCTTGGGAATGCTGAACAGAGACAATGGCACTTCTGCTAGGAAATCTGGGAGAGCGCATTTTATGGACATCTCTGAGGAGCAATTAAACTAACTGAATTCAATTAAAAATTGGCTTTAAACCAAGAGGATATGAACTTAGCCAGGAGAATAGAGCCATGTATTTAAAAAAAAATTAAAAACCCTGGACTTGGAGGCAAGAGGCAGAGGATCACACTGATTCTTTCAGATACTATCTTGAATGAGATTGTGTTATTGCTGTAATAGCAAATCATTTTAATAAGCAAGGACCTTCAGGAAGTATTTCCAGGTCACTGCTTCAAATGCTGAACTAAAGAACTCAATACAAACCTAGCTAATGTATTTAGTTAGAAATTGCTTTCACACCACTTAAATTATTCTCCTCTTTCTGAGTACAATTTGTTTAACAGATGCTAGAAAGGCCTCATTCTTCCTACATAATACATGAAAAACTGCCTATATATTTAAGTTTAATATTTTAATTTAGTTTAATATCATGATATAAGTGTGTGTGTGTGTGTGTGTGTTATATACTGGGGATTAAACCCAGAGCCACACACTTGGTAGTCAATCACTCTAACCACTGAACTACCCTCTGAGCCCATAATAGAGATTTTATATATATATATATATATATATATATATATATACAATATATGTATCTATATATATATATATATATGGATTTTATATATATATATATATATATATATATATATATATATTTGGTACCAGATATTAAATCCAGGGGTTTAAGCACTGAGCCACATCCCTACCCCTTTTTTATGTTTTAACCACTGAGCCACATCCCTACCCCTTTTTTATGTTTTATTTTGAGACAGGGTATCACTAAGTTGCTGAGGGCCTTACTAAATTGCTGAGGCTAGCCTTGAATTCGTGATCTTCCTGCCTCAACCTCCCAAGCTGCTTGGATTACAGACATGAGCCACCATACCCAGCATCAATATATATTTTTATCGTACAGCTTCCTATATTATCCTTTTTAAAATATGCAGAGTATGTATATATAAGCATCTGTAGCCTGCAAAGATTATCCCCAGAATACTATCATACTGTTGTAAACTTTTAAATGAGTAAATAATAAGAATCACAGATTATTTTCTTTTTTCAGGTTTAAATTTACTACTAAATAATGTTTTGAACATTCAGGATTATGAAATGGAAGGTATATATTTCTGCTAGATATTTTTATATTGATCTTTTAAATAAATTCTAATGCTTGAGTTTGAACATGTGAGCCTTTGGGAATGTTGAACAGAGACAATGGCACTTCTGCTAGGAAATCTGGGAAAGCGCATTTTATAGACATTTCTGAGGAGCAATTAAACTAACTTCTGGGATAGTAAATAATAAACTATCCAGTTTAAAATTGCTCCTAAAGTTATATTAAAATATCTGATAAATAACAATCATTTGTTATAATTAATTGCTAAATCCATTAAACAGTTACTATGTATAGAAAATGATATCAATTTATCACTAACTGTATAATACATAACTCAATTTATATTAATAAAATACTGAAAGAGTAGCACGTTGCTCACTACTGTTGGCCATGAATGGTGCCAAACATTTTGTCCTGAATTTTTTTCATTTATCGCTCACAGTAACTTTGAGAAGCAGTTACTACTGTTACTATATCTTATATCTGAAGAGACAAAGTACATATGATGGACTTGGATTAGTAATTAAAACTTAACACTCTTTATCATTAATAGTTTTAACAGTGTACAGGTTGGTCAGCAATGTTCTCCCAGTTTCACTGATGAAGAAACCTGAGCTTGGGAGATGTTAAGAACTTTAATAAGTGTTAGTACTACAAATTAAAACAAGCATTCTAATGTCAGAATTCACACCCTTATCTAACACAATGGGCAAAATATAGTCAGGAATACCAATGCCAATGTTGATGTTAATTCAATGATAGAATAAATTATTTAAATTAATCTTTATATTTGGCACCAGAACATTTCTCAAAGAGGACATCCTTGAGAAAACATATATTTTGACCTGCTTTAGATGTAAGACTTGAAGATAGAGATAACAGGAACACAGGAGCTGATAAGATAATTTTCTGGTCATTGTTCCTGGAGGAGAGAGTAAGAAATACAAGAGAAAGACATAGAAGAAGGAGATCACTATACAATTAAAAGGGATTGTGTAATGTCAATGTCTAATGTGTTGGGTGGTTTGTGACATAATCACTTCACAGATGTGAAATTGGGGTTTTAAAGCCTTCTTAATAAAATTCAAGAGACAGAAGATTCCTAATAACATGTCCATCTATCATCCATCTATACCTAGTACAGGCTATGGTAGTAAAATTACAACTAGTTCACTTAGAAGATTACCTTAATTTAGTGGCTCATTCTCATTGCTAGGAGTTTTATTCAAATATTGCATGTTTACACAGTAGCTTCTAATGTTCTCCTAATCTTATCTAACTCTCATGTAAGTTTATAATTGGCAAATTAAGAAAAGATTTAAATACAATTTCTGTATTAAAAAAATGAACGAGTAAACCAGGAATGGTTGTGCATGCCTGTAATCCCAGAGACTTGTGAGGCTGAGGCCAGGTGGATCACACTAGCTTCAGCAATTTAGCAAGAACCTGTCTTAAAATAAAAAAAATTGAAAGGGGCTGGGAATGCACTCAATGGTGAAGTGCCCCTGGGTTAAATCCCCAGGTCAGGGAAAAAAACAAAAAACAAAAAAGAATAAAAGTATTAAAATTGTCACAGAAATGTTATTGGAATTTGATAAAAGTTTAGGCTTGTTAAACCTAAAATCTGGTTTCATTCCACATTTCAACAGACTTGAGAGGACTACAGCTCCTTTTGAAACATTGGAGAAGATCTGATAGCTGTTCAGTTACTGACAATATTATTTTTTAAATAACAGGATATCTGATTCCAAAATTCCTATTGGATTTCAATGGAATTCATAATTTTAGGAAATTTATGAGCATTGATGTGAGAATTTGTTGTCTTTGCTACATAGTGATTATTTACAGAATTTGTCAGCAGCATGTGTAATAGTCTCTTAAAAAGTTTCCATAAGTTCTTTGTTTCTTTTGTATTAAAGTAATTCATAGACATAATAGTTTTCAAGAAATGAAAATGTTGGTTGTTGTATCAGATTAACTCATATCTAGCAATTGCTTGGAAAGAATGTAGCAATTTAGAAATACACGGTAATGTCCCCCAAATACCATTTAACACCTTTTTAAAATTTCAATACCTAATAATAGCTAGAGTTCATGATTGTAATAATCAATCTGCTTTTAACTGTAAGCACACGATAGAAATTTTGTTTTCCAATCACTTGAGGCTTCTTATGGAAGAACTCAAATATATTGCCCAAGTCATGTTCTTGGAGTATTTTTCAGATAGCTACAAGTACTTTGATATTAGCTAGAAATGTTCATCTCAAAATGAAACTTTACATTCAATGCTTCTTCCAACAAACTTTTTGGTCATGTAAATTGAAAAAAAATATGAAAACCTTTACAGCTGACATGTCTTGAATCAATTCTTATGCAATCCATGAGAATTAAGGTGATCATCATTAAATATTCAAGAATGAAAAGTAGGTTTAAAAATTTCAGTATTTTTTCTCACATGTAGGGAACATTAATATTTTAATAGATATTTTTAATAGTTTATTATTTTGTTGTTTTCACAAAGAAAACTAAGTTTGAGCTTTAAATGCTAACATTGTTACTGAATCATGGACTAATTATTCATTATCCAAGTGATTAAGTAAAATTATCCAGCATAATAAGGGATATATCTTAATACTGGTTTTATATGCTGGTTTTTAACAATTAAGCATTATATTTACATATGAGGACAGATTTATGTTTTAAATACTTACTACTTAAAAAAACATAATTCAACCCTATCATATAAATATTTATTGAAAAGAGTTTAAACATGTTCAGAATTTGCTGAAAACCAGTCAAACTCCCAAATTTAAGGCATATATCCTACTATCCATAGAAAATTTGAATTATAGAATTCAAATTTAATTCAAATATTTTTTCTATATATTGATTTTAGTTTGTTTTCAATAAAAATTATAGTCAAATAAACTTAATAATTGTATTTGAACAGTAAGTTAATCTTTATAACTTTCTCTTCTGGGTACTCATAATATTGATTAGCAAGTAGTCTTTAGTCTCAATAAAACATATGGGGACCACAGTTGTAATGTTAAGTATTATTTTAGTCAGTTTACATGCTGCTGTGACCTAAAGACCTGACAAGAACAATTTTAGAGAAGGAAAAGTTTATCTGGGGCTCATGGTTTCAGAAGTCTCAGTCCTTAGGCAGCCAACTCCGTTGCTCTGGACTGACAGTGTGACAATGTCATAGAAGAAGAGCATGGCAGAAGAAAGCAGTTCAGAACATGGCCACCAGGAAGCAGAGAGAGAGAGAGAGAGAGAGAGAGATTCCACTTGCTAGTTACAAAATTTATACCCTAAAGTATGCCCCTTAATGACTGCCCTCCTCCAGCCACTCCCTACCTGCCTACAGTTACCACGCAGTTAATCCCTATCAGAGGATCAATTCACTGATTAGGTTAACATTTTCATAACCAAATTATTCCACCTCTAAACTTTCTTGAATTGTCTCACACATGAGCTTTGGGGGACATATCATATCTAAACCATAACAACTGTGGAACCCATTTTCCTCTGCCCTAAGTACTATCATGACATTCCAAAATAAACTTTCCCTTTGCCTTGAGAACAGTAAACTTCTTCATTCATCCATGGTTCCTCACTGCTAAACTCCAAATCTTGTAATATGCTAGTAAACAGCACTAATAATTGCTATTTTTGAGGTCCTTTTCATTTCCTCCACTATATTTGGCATTTCCCATGTTATTCTGAATCTTTATATTAAAGATGTAAACAGGGGCTGGGGTTGTGGCTCAGCGGCAGAACGCTCGCCTCGCACGTGCGCGGCCCGGGTTCGATCCTCAGCACCACGTAAACATAAATTGCATTGTGTACAACTAAAGTAAATAAATAATTAAAAAAAAAAAAAAAAAAGATGTAAACTGAATGGGATGATCTTAATTGAGTTTTTAAAATACTGAGACTCGGTGAAGTGATTTGCCCAAGTCTACATAGTAATTAGGAGATTGAGTCAAAATTTAAACTTAAGACTGTCTCATACTGCTTCACTAATGTGTTTTGGTTAGGTTTGCACTGTGGGCCATGATAATCTTCACATTATTCCAAGTACAGTATATGTGTGGCTGGAACAAAGACATAGAAATTATTCTTCAAAGGATGCAATATTTATCTTTTATTATTTCTATCAACAGTTCTCTTTTACTTCCATGAATTTCATCCATAAATTTAACAAATCTCAAAGGAATTTTATTGCCTCTCTGAGTCCTTAATTTACCCCATCAAAGCCCTTAGTAGTTACAACATACTTGACCAGTTCTCTATCTAGATCTAGATAAACCAAGATCACCAGGGCAGTTCTAATGTAGTTCCTACTGGAAAAACAGATTAATAATGCCTTTATCTTATCAAGTAAGAAAAGATAATACAGTACATTTTTGTCGAAGTAATCTAACATAACAATTAAATAAAAGGACAAATTATTATCTCTTTTCAGAATTCATAGACAAAAGTATCAAAGTAGAAATGGTTTTGAAAATGGAAAGCGTAACAGATGATCAAAATTTGGCTTTTAATCTCAGCTCTGCCATCACCTAACTGGATAAAAACTGGAGTGTTCACCATTGGTGTCTGCGTCTAAGCTTCTTTTCCTTTGAAATTTGAGGGCCTCAAACTATATAATTTCTTTCCAAACTTTTCTGGTCATAAGAATCTCTTGGGGTTGTGGTAAAAACATGGGCCTGAAAAATGTGGAAAATTCAGGATCCCATGGAAAGAGACAGGAGTGGGGGTGTTTTAGTGAGAGCCCAGTTCACACTGATGTTGAAGCAACATTACTAAACACAGGAGTAAATCATTTCTAGTGTTGACTACAGTTAAGAAAATCCGTACTTATATTTTACAAGTGTGTGACAAAGTTTCATGTAGAAGCATAAAAAGAGAATAAGGTAAATTATTTATCATTGTGAACATTTGTACTTAATCTAGAATTTTTTTCCTAGTGCATATATTACTTTTTGAAAAAGATAAAAGTTAGGGCTGGGGCTGTAGCTCAGTGGCATAGTGTTCACTTAGCACGCGCAAGGCACTGGGTTCATCCTCAGCACCACATAAAAATAAATAAATAAAATAAAGTTTTCGTATCCATTTACAACTAAAAATATTTTTTAAAAACTTTTTAAAAAGATAAAGTTTAGCCTCAGTATATATTCTATTGTTACCAGAGGCCCTGAAATGAGAAAAGTAAGAAGGATGAAATTTTGTGTCAAATATAGATAAAATTGCGTGGATGGAGCATGAAATTCTTTCTGTTCTATGTCTTCAGTTATTCAGAAGGTAACATTTGTTTAATTAGTATACTTCATTTTTATCCTACAGAGAAAGTAAACAAATTGATGTGGATCTGCATTTTCTTTTTCTTTCTTTCTCTTTTATCTTTTTGGTACCACTGAGGCACATCCCCAGGTCTTTTTATTTTTTATTTTGAGACAGGGTTTCAATAAGTTTCTGAGTTTGATCTTGAATTTGTGATCCTCCTGCCTCTGCCTCTTAGTCACTGGATTACAGGCATGCACCACACCCAGTTTACCTTTTCTTATATTAGTGACAGATTAAACTGAAGTTTCTACTTTTACTAGTTCAGTTTGAGTCAAGAGAGTGCAAAAGTATAAAGGATAAATAAAATAAATGTTTAATCTCTTTCCCTTTCCTATAAAGAAAATATAAAGATGTATTCAGATAATTGATAACAAAATATTAGTTTGAATTTCTTTTTAAATCACTAAATAATTGCTTTACAATTAATGTCCTAAGGATTAAGGCATCACCTGAGTGTGATGCCTGAGAATGTAGCAGCATCAATTTGAAAATAATACTAAATGTTCTCTGGGATACAGAGAAAATATTTCATATCTTGGCATCAAAAGAATGGATTAAGGAGGAAATTAGATGGCTTCAAAAAGAGAATTTCATAAGAAGTCATTTACCATTTTTTCTCTTAGTAGAATAAACGAAGATTATAGAGAAACAGCATTGATATAGAAATGATAAATCTGTCTGATATTTAATTTCCAATAGTAATATCAAAGAGTAACCTACTTAAGGAAATGCCCTCTCTATAAATCAGACCTGTCAAATTCTCTATAGTATTCAAAATCAAGGTACATACAAGGAGTTTTGGTAAACAAATTGCCCTCCAAAAGATTTGAAATTTCTAGTAAAATAATTTTATCTTTAAGGAACATTTTTAAGTATTAAGAAAGTAAATAGCTGGATATAAATAATATGTAACTCCTGTTAAATAAAAAGAAATAATGGAAGGTAGTCATTTGTATCATCATTAGGAACTGTGATACTTAGATTAAAAAAAAATAAGCATGTTAGAAGTAGAGAAGGAAGGTCATATAAAGAAGGATAAAATGAACAAAAACTTCAAAGACAAAATAATAACAGGAATTTTGAACAAGACCTTGCCTTCATGGCACAGAGTTCTTATTGCATAAGAAAAGACAGAAAGAAGTATGACTTTATTCCTACTTTGATCCATCTTCAACCAAAAACAAAATGAATTTTTACCTTAAAAATATGGATCAACAATGTTAATGTTGAGCATAATAATTCTCCAGAAATCAATAAAATAATAAAAGGACACTTAGGTACTTTATATTACTTTGAATGTGATGGTCTAGAAAAATGCATCACATAATTTGCTTAAAGGAAAGTGTTATTGTGAAACTATTCACCATAACCTTTGAAAAAGTCTCCTGAAATAAGTAGGCATAGGCAAAAGACAATAAGTAGGAGATGATAGATACTGTTTCTATTTTAAAAAGGAAAGGGGACTGATTTCTAAAAATCTTTGTTTAATGAAAAATTTGGGAATAAATTATGAAATACATGATTTGTGAATGTATAGGAAAAAAGGTTGTAAATAGTGACCAGCCTCGATATTCCTAAGGAACACTACTCTTAGTCGAAGAGCTGCTGCTATTACAAGAGGAGAATATTATAAGCATAATGCATGTGATTCTTATGACAAGGTATTTGTCATAATCTGTTATATTCCTGGAGAGAGGAGAGCTAAACATGGATCGGTTGTTTGGTTGGTTAAACAAAAGTCTGTCACAACTAAATCTCAATTAGCGAGCTAGGGGGAAAATTCTTATCAGATGCTGTCCAAAGACTGATATTGGGTCTCCAAGAGAAGCGAAAACTTCTGCTCCATTTGTGTACAATGAATTGAAGAGCTTTCTACTGTCATGCATAACTAATTAGAATTCATTAAAAAAAAAAAGAAAGATAACATCTCTGCCTTCTATAAATTCAAATCCTAGCAGAGAAAAGTTTCCAAGTGCATGTTACTGACATGATATTAAAATCCTATTTAATGTTGGCCTCTGACTTGAAAAGCACATCAGATATCCAGATGTAATTGATTACGAGATAACACCTAATGTGTTGAATGGTAGGATTCACCAAGATGTCAGTAAACTAAGGGCTCACGGCACATCACACATCTTTGGCCTTCCTTCCATTGAGAAAAGTGATTACATCAGATTTAGACATTCCTCCCCTTCACTGAAGTCCTGTTCCCTCCACCAAGAGTTTGAATCTGGGAAAACTTAGTAACTGCTTGACTAATAAGTAACTTCAGATATTAAGATGCTGTGACAGTTTCCAGACATCAGCCTTAAGTTACTGATACATGTCCTTTTCTCTGTTTTGGAACATAGATAGATTCCTAGAAAATAGTCACAGTGCCCTATGTGAAAGGCCTAAGTGAAGACAGCTCCAGTGATACAGGTCTTACTAAGCCCCTGGCCAATAGAGAGCACCAAATTTCATGAGGAGCTGGTACATGGACCCTTCAGATATCCAGTTGGCACTGCAAGGCAATGTCAAGAGACAAGCCCTCCCACCAGCAGAACTCTCCCAAGATTTCATATTTCATAGAAAACTCAAAGATTGCTGTTACTTTAAGCCACCATGCTTTTGGTTTGTCATATATATGCACGTGCTTGCGCACACAGACACTTAGGATAAAAAAAAAAAAAATTGTACAAAAAAGTAAATTGATCTAAGTATTTCAGCTGACATCACTTAAGTATGAACCAATATTAGGCCTTTATTAACAGTTTTGATTATTTTCTAGAGTGGTACCAGGGATTGAACTCAGGGACACTCAACCATGGACCACATCTCCAGCCCTATTTTGTATCTTATTCAGTGCCTTACCGTTGTTGAGGCTGGCTTTGATCTGGCAATGCTCCTGCCTCAACCTCCTGAGCTGCTGGGATTACAGGCGTGCGCCACAGCGCCTAGCATCAGTTTGGATTTTATTATATGGGTCATGAGAGGTTACTGAGGTGAAAATATTTTCCATTTGCTTACAAAAAGACACATTTTGCTTTTTGAGAATAATTTATTGGAAGGAGATGAACAGAGATTATTAAACACCAATTAGAATGGTCTAGGCAAATTCCACATACTTTGGAAAGAAAGATGGCAGTGAAAAGGGAAAGAATGAGGTTTTAGATCTGTGTGTTGGAGAATCATGCCTTCCCCAGCCCAACACTCAAAGAAGAAGCAGGATAGCAGCCTTTTGCAAGCCAAAGAGAGATGACTGATCCTCTAGGTACTGTTTGACTACCAGCCTCAGAACTGTGGGAAAATAAATGTCTGCTGTTTAAGCCACCCAGTCTGTGGGCAGTCTTATGGCAGCCCTAGAAAAACAATCCAAGGTGCGACAACACTGATCAAGGGACTATATGTGGAATGATAGAAAATGAGGCAGCAAACATATTCCCATGAGTGTCTAGGAAGATGAAGGAGGCATTTCCTGAAAAACTCAGGGAAAAACACATTTTTTTTGAATAATCAGAATTTTTGCTTTAATTACCCTAAATCTAAGATGACTGTGAAATATCTTTAGCAGAGAATACAATTGGTTTATTATTTAACACGTAGAACTAAGAGGAGAGATCAGTCATTTCAAGGTCACATGGAAGAAACATGAGCAAAGGAGACTGAGAAGTGGTCGATGAGATTAAAGTGTTCTTGGGAGAGTATGGTAAAATAGAACTCAAAGTAGAAGTGGAGTTTCAGAATGAAGGACACATTACATTAAAAATGTTGCTGAAATTTGGAGTAAGATGAAAAAACTATTTATTCATTCAACCTGGCAACAAAAAAATGTCTTTTGTGACATTGAAATTTTTGTTTGTTTGTTTGTTTTTTGTTTTGTTTTGTTTTAGTGGATTTTGGGAGCTGGAATGGAGTGAATTGACAAATGAGAGGGATGTGATGAAATGAAGTACATGTGATAGACAGCTTTTTAAAAGAAGTTAGTTATGAAGGAGAACTGAGAAATAGAGGTCAGATGAGCTATATTATTATAAACTAGTTATACTAGTGGAAATGATTCAGGAGAGAAGGAGAAATTATTGGTGTGAGAGTTAACAGAGCTAAGATCCAAGTTGTTTGTGGAGGGAAAAACTTCTGAGATGTGGGCAATATCTCTCTGAATACAGGAAGAAAGGAAAGAGTGTATGAAGGCATAGGAAGATTAGTAAATCTACTATGTAAGATGAGGGAGTTTTCTTGTGATCATGTCTGCATTATCAGGGAAGAATGAAGGTTATCAGTTATAATTAAAGAGTTGAGGGGAAACTTCAAGTTAAATGATTAAGTAAAAATTACAAAACATTCATAAGGTATTTTGGAAGAGTAAGCTTATAGATGACAGCCAGAGTGGTAAGACCATGGAAGCCTGGTTATTATAAATGTACAGGGATGTCAGACTGCCCAAGGGTGTGAATTTCTTCAATAGTGCTCTGTTATAAGCATTCTGGATCAGAAAGGGGAATTGGATAATACAATATGTATGGTTAACCATCTAGAAAGTGTAGCAGATAGTGAAGTTTGTTTTAAGTAAGTTATTATAATTATGGGCATGAAATCTATCTAGTATGCATTTGTTGTCTATTGCTATATAACAAGTTATTCCCAAATGTAATAGTTGGAAAGGTCAATGATTTGGTTTCTTATAGTTTCTGTAGGTCAAGAATCCAGAACCAGCTTAGTCGGGTGGTTCTGGCTCAAAGTCTCTTATGAAACTGCAAAATATATTTGTTAGGCTACAGTACTCTTATGACTTGATCGAAGACCCCTTCTGCACCTACTCCCGTGATTGTTGACAGGCCTCAGAAGATGTTCTAATCAAACTCAGACCTTCCTCTCTACAGTACCACTCACAACAAGGCTGTTGGTTTATCTGAGAGCTAGTGATCAAAGGGAGAGTGAACGAGATGCCAAGATGGAACATAGTCATTTTATACCTTAAATTTAATTCTTTTGAGTGCTTATTATGGTTTGGATATGAGGTATCTCCCCAACAGCTTATGTGTTAGATAATGCAGGAATGTTCAGAGGTTGAATGATTAGATTATGAGATCAGTAACCTCATTAGTGGGTTAATTCATTTGATGGATTTATAATTTGAATGTACTACTGAGAGTTAACTCAGGCACCTGGGGCATGGCTGGAGAAAGTAATTCACTGGGGGCACGCACTTGGAGATTATATCTTGTTTCTGGCTCCTTGCTCCTTCTGTCTCTTTCTGCTTCCTGGCTGCTGTGAGCTGAGCAGCTTTCCTTCAGCATGCTCTTTTGCCATGATATTCCGCTTTAACTGAGGCCCAGAACAGTGGAGTTGGATGAACTGAACCTCTGAAACCATGATCCCCAAATAAATTTTTCCTCCTCTGAGTTGTTATTGTCAGGTATTTTGGTCACAGTGATAAAAAGTTGATTAACACAGTTCTTGAGATTGAACCTGTGGCCTTGCACATGCTAGCCAAGTATTCTACCACTGAGCTATATCCCCGGCCTTATACCTTAAACTTGAAAGTGACTATTCATTGCTACTGTCACATTAAATTCAATAGAATAAAGTTTCTAAATTTAGCCCATACTGGGGGAAGATGATTACAAAAGAGCATGAATATAAAAAAATAGGAATTACCTAGGGCCTTTGCTAGAGGCTGTATAACACAAGAGCATAAGGAGGAAAGCAAAGAGAAGAAATTGGTGAGATCAATGAATAAAGGTCTGAATTTTTTTGAAAATCTGGTTTCATATGGTTAGTAAAATCAGAAGACTGTAATTAGATCGTTGAAACATTAAATTTTGAATATTAGAGGTTGGACAGTAATTGGTTATGACTTCTTTAATCAAAGATCATAGGAAAATGTGGTTGAATTGGTATAGATGAAAACACAGAAATGGAACTGAGAAGTGTCAGATAAGCCATGTATGTGGGTGTTGAAGTCATGGGAAAGAAGAGTAAAGAAGAAAACTGTGAGTTGGTAGATAACAGATTTCCATAAATGAAAGTCAGTGACATGAAAGTCAGTAGATGATGGCAAGCAGGAAGAGACATAGAGGGGAAAGGCAGATGACAGAACCTTCAATCAAAAGGGATCCAGACTTGAAAATAGGAGCGAGCAAGGATATTGATTTGGCCACTGACTTTACTTAATCAGGGTGTGGGAAAAGTATGCATATAAATGGCTTCAATTTGACAAGGCTGGAAGAGATGTCATGTCTTCATGCTAGAACAAGTGTCAATCAAAGGAGGGGTAGACAGAACATTCTATGAAGAGGTGTGTTGGTATAGGAGAGCAAGGAGTTTCAGAAGGCAGTAATAAAAGAATCTGGCAGAAAAAGGAATAGAAAGAATGAGTGTGTAAGAATTCCTAAGGACAGGACTGAAGACATATGAATGTTCAAAAATAATGGGTGATCAATAAACCTCAATCTCTCATGTGAATTAAGGTTAACCATCACCAAGGTGCTGGTGCTGGCAATGTTAGTTTCTGTCATTAGTTATAGTGAAAGGCATTAGTCTAAGGAGAAAAAATTGATCAGAACAGGAGAATAATAATAATGGAAAGAATAGTCTGTATATAAGCTTATGAAAGTAAGAAGTAAAAAGGTAGAACTATAGAAGTTTTTGGATTTATCATCGATAGAAAGAAATTTCCAGGGTTTGAGCAGAAAAATTATGATCATACCTACCCAAGCAATTTATTGCATTTTCTCTCATTTCTTCCATTTCTTATGAGATACCTTTCTTTGTTTAGCAGAGATTAGGAAGAACCTTAGATAGAGGTCATGTCTTCTTGTTCACATTATTGTCAAGTTCATGGGTAAAAATGAAAAATCTTGGGGCTGGGATTGTGGCTCAGCGGTGGAGCACTCGCCTAGCACATGCACGGCCCGGGTTCGATCCTCAGCACCACATAAAAATAAACACATTGTGTACAACTAAAGCAAATAAATAAATATTTAAAAAAAAAAGAAAAATCTTGATTTCTAGTGCCCTGAGCTTGCAGAGGTTAAAAATAATGTTATAAACACAGTACCATTAAACGAAAAAAAGAAAAAAAAACAAGCAAAATAACTGACAAGAATTTTTGATGAGTTCATATTTAACTAGAAACATATTTCAAGCTTTCAGACTTCATATTTTCCAAGAAGTTTTTAAAATACACTAATGAGCAACCTACTCATGATGGCCCTTCCTGAGTGCCATAAGTGAAGCCGTGTGAATTGATGGTCAAAATATTTTACCAATTTAAATTTTTTACTTGTGTCATCGTATAGGGGAAATGATGATAAATGGAAATTGATGCAAGCAAGGGTTTTGGACTATATTAAATTCTGGTTATGCCTGGCATAATGCCTTTCAACTTGGGCTAACTTGTGATAACTATTGTCTTGTTCCATGTCTTTTTATATTCTGGGACATCAAAGTAGAAACTGAATATTTGTTTTTACATAGAGACTGAATAGATCCAGTTTGGTTCCTGAAATACTTCGTTACTTAATAAGAAGAAGTTAAAAAAACCAAAAGAAAGAAAGAAAGAGAAAGGGGAAGTTTTTTCAATGAGTGGGCTAATTTTAAGGAAAAAGTTAGTACTCATAACAATGTAATCTTGTAATATTTTGACCATTTTATTAGCAAGGACTATATTAAAGCATTATTATAGTAAATAAGATAATTAAGGTACATATCTCTGAAGATGTTAAAAACTAATTGTCTTTTTAATTATGAAATTAATTTCCAAAAGCCATTTCTGTGCATATTGGAGACAATAAGTACAGATATATCAGAAGATTTTAAACAAGGAATAATCTACAAACCCATTTTACTATCAAAAGCCTTATTGAAACTAACAATTTAGAAAATTTCAATGTGCTGATGTAGTAACAGCAAAAAGATATGGGAGGAGCAAGGGAAGAAAAAAACTTTCTAAAACTGAGTAAACAAGTTTGAGAAACATTTTTGAGTAGGAGAATTTTGCAGATGACATTGAATTTTAAGCAGTAATCTTGGAGGATGAAGTTATTCTCAAATATAGAAGAATTAAACAACAAAAAAGTAACAGGAAAATATATAAAAATACACTTAGAAATGTCATTTTTCTAAAGTAACCTTAATCAAATGGATATATAATAGGAGAATTTGAAGGACGTTAACCTTAAATACCTGGGCTAATTTAAAATGCAATGTCAGTTCACATTTTGATGTGTTGAACTCATTTCTCAATGGTTCTCTTGAAAGTCAACAAGGAAACAAAATTAGTTTATACCATTAATTTGGCAACTTTGGGGTGAAACTCATTTGTTTAACAGAGATACACAAAGCAATGTAGTAAAACATCCTCACAAAAATATGTGTTCCAGTTGAAAAACATACATGCATATTATATACATATGTATTCCAATAGTAGGAAATATGTGCATGCATGGACATGTGTGTGAAATATGTCTTTGTACACATACAGATGTCATGGACATGCACAGGGACTTAAGAGATTAAGAAGCTAATAATTATAATATGAAATGGTGATTTTAAAATACTTTAAAGCATAAAAATGAATCTATATCAATAGGAAGGAAAGGACACAGAGTCTAGGGTACGTAAACTGCTATTCTCTTTTGGTTGTTGAGTCAATATGTCAGCAATGCTTTCATGTGGAACATTGTGCAGACATGAAACAAAGTGATTCCTCCTTGGTTTGCCTTTGGACTGTGCTATTGTCAGGGTTCAGAGACCACATTCTCCACATCCAGGGCTCTTTTTGTGAGTCTTGATTATGACCCCCTGAGGAAGTCAGTGGAGCCTGGGGTTACTTGAGACGATGTCTTGCTTGGCATATTTATCATCTACAAATCATCTGCTATAAATATACCTCAGCAGGCTCATCATCAGGCCAGCTCAGTAGCCTGCAATTTATGAAGGTTACGGGAAACAGTGTGAAGGGTGAAGCGCTTTATTAAGGGTAGCTTTCTTTTCTGACCCAGCCCTGCATTCCACTTGAATATAAATGATCCTGGGAATGAGTGTACCTTTCCATTTAGGATTAAACCTTTAGAAATTGTCCCCTTTGGATGTTATCCTTATATCAATGAGTCATGACATTTAAGAATTTCTAAGAAACATCAAAATCACTGTTAAAGTATGTGAGAAATCACTAAATGCAAAATAGAAACATATCTAAACCTCGCTTTTCTCTCATTTTTTAAAAAAATATAAACCATGTAAAGGATTTTTTCCTCCATTTTTATTACATATCTATCATTATTCTCTATTTTTCTCTGGATAAAATAACAGAACTGACCAAAATGTTTTGGAGATACCATGATTCAAATCTCTGGAAGTTGAAATATATAAAATGTGTTTCTTCTTTGTATTGCTGAAAATTCTTTGTTTTTTAAAGCAAATGTGTTTGTTTTACAGTATTTTGGATTTTGCCCTGAACATATAAACCGTATTTTCTTTGCACATTTGTTTCAATGAATAAAAATTGTTGTAATGAACCAAAAATGACACAAAATGCCACCCAAGCTTCTCTCACTGGTGATTTGTTCCTGCAAATACCCTTAAAGCCAGCTGGGGAATGATTAACGTTTCCCTTACAGGGTTTTACTTTGAACCATCCTAAAAGAGAACGCCTTCAAGAGGGTCATTCTATTAATATGTATTAAGAAGTAAAGAGCCAATTTTAATATTTCAAACAACTCTGGTGAATAAAAGATCACCTGTTTTCACAATAACCTTTTAAAAAAAAATCTTGTTCTTGGCTACACAATCGCCCCAGGGGAGAGGAACAAAAAGAGGAATAAAAATGCAGAAGAGTGAGGAGAGAAAATGATGGGCAATTCCTTTATTCAACTTCACCTGTCGCTCAAGCAACTCACCCTTAGGAAGACTCCACACTTGAAATGAGTTACCCTTTATGGTCTCCTCCCACCACATCACTGCACTATTTTGCACTTGTTTTGCAAACCACCAACTGAGTCTACAAGTAGAGACATAGTAAGGAGTCGGAGTCGAATGACATTTTTGCAGCCCGTATTTGAAGCTAGTTCATCAAATACTTCATCAGCCTATACTGTTCAGGAGACTAAATAAATAAATAATAAAAAGGTGGGGGCGTGTGGAAATTTTTCTCTTCCTTCCCTCTTACATGGAGAGTCAGGTCCTTCTTTTGCTTTCCCCGGGTTTCTTCCCACCCGTTCCCCAAACTTGTTACTAAGGAAACTTGAAAAATAATAAGATACGTTAAGACCACAAAACAAAACAGAAGTTTTGACCCCACAGCCATGATCCCATTGCCATGCAGAAAGCAATGCAAGATTCCCAACCTCGGTCGCCGCACCGCAGTCCGGACAAAGCCTGTACCGAGCCTGAACAAATAAGATGTTAATTGCAGCCTTGCTGAGAAAAACTACTATTGTTCCAGGCGGAGACCTGCAGCAATGGGAGCTGAGATATGCCCCACTCTGCTGCGGACTGGATCAATTCTGAATCCTGGTGCTGAAATGACAGCTCTCCCGCTGCGAAAGGTCCGTGCTGAAAGACAGAAAAGAGAAAGATGATCAAGTTCAGCATTTACTTCCCACCCCTCAGAGTCGCCTTTCCATTCTCCGCACCCCCCTGCCTCGCCTCCTGGTGAGTTTCTCTTACAGTTGGTCGCCGCCAGCCCCAGCGGTGGGAACTGAGGACGCAAAAACCTCCCAGACGCAGAAAATACCGCTTTCGAGACGTGCCTGGGTTTGAGTAGCCGTGACGTGCAGGCGCACCACGGCCCTGGCTGGACCTCCGTGGAGGACCCCCTCCCGCTCGCCTCTCTCCCGCCCTCCCTCGGGGCCCTCCCTCTTCTCCCACCCAGCCGCTCTCCTCGCCCGCTCTCACACACACCCGCCCGCGCCCTCGGGAGGCCGAACTCCAGGAAGGCGCCCCGACCGCGCGGCGCGCAAAGAGCCCCGGGGCCGGCAGCCCAGCGCACCGCGCGAGTGTTGGCGGCGGGTGCGCGCGCCCACGAGCACGCGGGAGGCCGTGGAGCTGGCACGAGCTCGGGGACGCGCTCCCCTCACGCGCGCGCCCCGGGGAGATCGAGCGCGGCGCGCCGGCGCGCACACCCGAGACAGAGCTTTACTATCTCTCTCCCTCTCTCGCCTCCCTCCTCGCTGGGCATTCAAACAGCTTTCCGACATCACCAGCCAAGGATATTCCCCCCCTCTCCTTAGTCGCCGTCGGTCCATCAGTACCTGCTGGGGGGAGGAGGTAGAGGGAGGAAAGCGGAAAGAGGAAAAAGCATAAGCTTGAGCCTTCCGATCCGACCACGAATACTCCTGTAATAAACCCACCGCCCCAACAAATCTGCCTTAGCAGCTGCCGCCGCCGCCGGTCACTTCTCATCTCAGCGCTTTCTTTGCTCCTTGGCTAATCGTTTTGCTGGGGGATAGATTTGGTAAAACAAATCTTCGTTCTTAATCCACTTCCATCGTTTTTTGTTTGTTTGTTTGTTTAGAGTCTCCCTCCGGGGGGGCTTCTCCCCCCCCCCTCGGTTTGGAGGTTGGATTCAGTTGGATAAGGCTCAAGGCTCTGGCTCCCGGGGCTTTTTTTTCCTCCCCCCTTCACTCCTCCTCTTTGATCTTTTTCTCCCATTTTTTGCCTCTCGTATGTGTGCATTTTCAAATAATAAATCCTGATTTTTGAAGCTGAGCCGGGGAAAATGGGCAACGGTGATTGGGACCGAAGGGGAGTCTCTCCGTCACTGTTGCTGGGACGCGTGCCTGTGCTGGTGTCTTAGAGCAAGAGCCTCTCTGAGCTTTCGGAGTGGAAGGTAAGGAAGGGGGTCCAGGGGTCACCTTCCCTGTGCCCGGGGCCGCCACCGAGGGGTTCTAGGCTTGGTGTGTGGGGAGGGAGAGTAAGGGAAGGAAAGGCTGTTGCTGGTGGATGGGGAGACTGCGAGCAAATCTGACTGTCTGCATTTACTTAAACGCCGCAGTTGAAAAGTTAGAGAAGTCTGGCTTTCAAGAAATGTGCTGGATCCGAAGGAATAGTTAGAGAGACCCGGAAAATCTGGTAGTTGTACGTGATCGAGGTAATTTTATGGGGGAAAATTTTAGGTTAAAAGGAAGTTAAAGAGTAGGCATTGGGTCTTCTGTTGGGCAAAAAAAAAAATCAGTGGAGTGATGGCGCCGTCTATGTTCAACTAAACTAAAGTGTCACCCAGAAAATCAGTTTTGAGAATAGCTAAACTCAATGCCGGTTTGCTTCTCAGTAAGAGACAAATAAATAAATAAATACAACATCCTTGAAACCTCTGTGGACAACCCTTAGACAACCCCCTTACCTTCAATAGAGAAATACAATTTTTTGAACAGGCCCTGCAGTCTGAAGGTGTGTGTGTGTGGTGTGTGTGTGTGTGGGGGGGGGAGTTCAGTGATTCATTTTTTTTATTATTTAGAACAAAACAAGATTGTATACTAAGGCTGATTAAAAATAAGGAGCATTATATTGAAGGTGCTTACTTGAGCAGGCATGAAAGTGAAATCCGAGCTATTTCCTCACTCTTTCTAATCTTTGATGAGCACAGCATTGCAGACATACTGTCAAATAAATGGAAGCAAAAGTACCATTTTCTTAAGGAAAAGATATACGACCTCCTTTTGAGTTCCTTATTATAAAATGAAGCCCCCTTTCATGGATGGAATTCCTAATTTAGACACTTATTGTCACATTGGCTCTCAACGCCTACACACTATCCTGAAGAACACTGCGCAGACCTGCATTGCCTGCAAAGTGTTACAGTAAAAAAAAGAAAGAAAGAAAAGAAAAAGAAAAGAGAATTAAATTATTTCCAGAATTTCTTACAACTTTCCTCATTTGTTAATCTTTAATCTTTATTTTCTTAAGAAGAAAAGCATTACTCATTCATCTATATGCTTGAAACAGAGAACACAGTTTTGATAGTCCCAGCAGTTCTAGCGTTATTTTAAACTGCTGCTATATAGAGATTTAGAGTTGGGGCTGTTTTTGCCGGTACTAAAACATAGAATTAGAATTATAATCTGTAAAATGCAGATCTATCTTCAGGGACTTTGGTCACTGGATTTGGAGTGCATGCGTTGGTGTATGTTATGCAATGGGAATGAAGAGGGTTT
The DNA here is from genome assembly GCA_025594165.1 of Tamias sibiricus. Taxonomy (NCBI): domain Eukaryota; kingdom Metazoa; phylum Chordata; class Mammalia; order Rodentia; family Sciuridae; genus Tamias; species Tamias sibiricus. The sequence goes on from CM046666.1 coordinate 64,376,329, forward strand.
TATCCTTTGCTTCAAAGAGGACCCAGGCAAAAAGGCATGAAAACTCTTAACTATCTATATGTCTGTATGTCTGTCTCTGTTTACAGAACAGTGGAAGAGACTGCAGCTTAAAGACTTTTAAAATTAACTTGGCATCACTTTTATCAGCTCAAAGGCTGAACCAAAAAGCAGTCTCATTTATTCTAAGAAATAACTTCTTAAAGGTTAAAGCTGAAAAAATATTCAAGTTATTTTTGAATAACAACTTATGGAGGTAAATACAATCAAGGACTACTTTATTATGCAGGTCCAGGGTTAAAAATTAAAAAGAAGAGAAGAGGAGCTTTGGAGCTGTTGTTTGAAAGAGAGCTATTCAAAAATTGAAATCTACTAGGAAAGAAAATGCTAATATCTTTTATCTACCATGTGTAAATCTTAAGTTACAGTAGATAACTCTAGATAAAGTGACCCTAATTTTAAAAAAAAATTTTAAAGAAGCCAGCTCAATTACTGCAGTTCTGGGTTTTTTCACTGACATCGCCTTTGGATACAGATACTAATACAGTGATCCACTTTATGTATCCCAAGAGGGCATGTCACATTGAAATGACTGCCTCAAATCCTGGTTCAATGGTGATGCTGAACAACAAGTCTTTCCTGTGTATGTGCCCATCTATGCCTTTTCTTAGATGGTGGCTTTAAAATTCTAGTAATCCACATGAAAGCCCTTGTTTTTGCACAGGAATTTCTCATCAGTTCACATGGTAGCCCCTGAAAAGGCAAGTAGGGGCATTTGGGAGATGATGTTCCATCTGGAACAAATTATCATTTGTGCTTTTAAAATTGTGGCTATAATTTATTGTAATTACTTTTCACATTTAAGAGAAAAGAAATAATGTGGTGACAGCTGCTCCCAGATTATCAGATTAGATTTTGGGTGATGTTTACTATAGACAGAGGACTGAAGGAGAGAAACGTTTGTTCAGATTGATTAAAAATGTTTCAACGATTTACATTTAGGGTGTAATATTTTAAGCCCCATGTTTTCCTTCTTTATTTGATAGAATGATAATGGTTGTGGAGGAAACCCTGGTGGATAAATTAGGGCATTCCTATTAATAATCTATTAAATGTTATTTTTAAATTCAATGTTGAGAATTTAACCATTGTGATTGGCCACGTGAGGGCGCTGTTCACACAGCAACAGATAATTTCCCAGCGTTATAAAATAAAAATTACCTGCCCTTTTTTATAAAAAGGATTTTTTTTCCCACTGAAATCTTGAAAACAGCTGGCTGTAATATTGGAAGGAGTTTATTTTTTCAATGCGTGTAGACTTCCACTTGCATTTTACTTTCATTGCCATTTTTACAGGCCAAATGACATAGGATGAAGGCTGTTCGTAACCTGCTGATTTATATATTTTCCACCTATCTCCTGGTTATGTTTGGATTTAATGCTGCCCAAGACTTCTGGTGTTCAACTTTGGTGAAGGGAGTCATTTATGGATCGTACTCTGTAAGTGAAATGTTTCCCAAAAACTTTACAAACTGCACTTGGACGCTGGAAAATCCAGATCCAACCAAATATAGCATTTACCTGAAATTTTCCAAAAAGGACCTTAGCTGCTCTAACTTTTCCCTCCTGGCTTACCAGTTTGATCATTTTTCCCATGAAAAAATAAAGGATCTTTTAAGAAAGAATCATTCTATAATGCAACTCTGCAATTCCAAGAATGCTTTTGTTTTTCTACAGTATGATAAAAATTTTATTCAAATACGTCGGGTATTTCCATCTGATTTCCCAGGATTACAGAAAAAAGGGGAAGAAGATCAGAAATCTTTTTTTGAGTTTTTGGTATTGAACAAGGTGAGCCCAAGCCAGTTTGGTTGCCATGTATTATGCACTTGGTTGGAGAGCTGCTTAAAATCAGAAAATGGGAGAACAGAATCATGTGGGATTATGTATACAAAATGCACCTGCCCTCAGCATTTGGGAGAGTGGGGGATCGATGACCAGTCCCTGGTTTTGTTAAATAACGTCGTATTGCCCCTGAATGAGCAGACAGAGGGCTGCCTGACCCAGGAGCTGCAAACCACTCAAGTCTGCAATCTTACCAGGGAGGCCAAACGACCACCCAAAGAAGGTAAGTGCCCCAGGATTGGGGAAGATGGATGCCAGCAAGGGAGGGGGAGGCTTGTGGCATGGAGGTGACATGTGCTGTTTCAGTACTCAGACCTAATCATTGCTCCTTTGCTCTGCCATCTTTAGATTTATTTGATTTGTGATCTTCACTGATGAAGGTTTCTTAAACTCCTTTTAGGTTTCAAGATTTTGAAGAGAGGGTGGTGACAGTATAGCTCAGTGACTGCCAAGGAAGTGCAGGTGGAATATTCAGAAGCAAAGAGATGCAGAAATGTGAAGCCAGCTTGTACTAGTGGTTGGCAGGGAGGGGAGGGAGAGAGAGGGGTGCCTTTTTTCAAGCTGCAGCCTCTTGAGAGATGTACACACACATACCCCACCTGTGAAATGGATTCTGCTCCTCAGAAAATGGTCCCTTTCACTTCCTTTCCCCTCTATGACTTATCCTCTTACCCCTTTGAGCTGGGGTGACATGACCAGAAGGTAACTCTCCAGGGCAAGCCTGTTTGGACCAAGAGACTTGTTAACACCTGAAAATAGGGGTACCTCCTTTTCCCTGGGGCCAGACTTGTGTTTAAGGTGGTTTGTACAATAAACCTGGCACTCTTGCTCTTTGGTGGGCCAAGAGAAACACTGGGAGAGCAAACTCTTTGGGTCAGGTCTTGGGGCTATGAAATCTCCTGCAGGTTAATATACATTCTGATCTTTTAAGAACTGGAATCTGCCTCTTGCAAGTGGTGTTTTGCTATCTTCTCAATTTCCTGTTGACATACACAGGGAGAGGGAATATCTCAGAGGTGAGCTAGATGGAGGGGGAAAAAAAAAAGAAAACATTGCAACGGAAATGCGGAGGAAAAAAATGAAGTATAGGAGTGATTTGTGGCTTTCACCCAATCCTCAGTGGAAGAGCTATCAGAAGATTTGAGATTGTGAATTATGTTTAATAATGCAAGAAAGCATGACATATTTTGAGAAAATGACTTTCTTGTTCGGAAGGTTAATGGCTGTGTTCCATTCCTTTGAGGGCAGAGCTGATACATATTCGTTCTGGCTCCCCAGCCCTGCAACCAGCGAGTGTGTTGATTTCTTATGCAGGAAATGTTTTCTGATCTCCACAAAGATCCCAGTCTGTGGAAAGGGACAGCCAAGCTCCAGTCCCTCTTTCCTCCCCCTCCCCCAACAGAAGTTGTCTTTGTGACCAATGTAAAATTGACACGTTGTTGGAGAATTTTCTTTAAGGGGAGCCAAGGCTTTGTACGGGAGGGAAGGGGGAGGGGGCAAGAAGAGCCTAACTAGCTTAATGCTGTTTCTCTGCTGGCTGCAATTTGGGGGATGGGAATTACTGTAGAGTAATGGCACAAGGGGAAAAGACCTGTTAAGGAAATAAATGCAAGCTAATGACAATGAGAGAAAGGTGAAAACCTTTCAAGATTTCTACAGGTCAATGTTTTACTAACAGCTGTGACTGAAGAAAACAAAGTAGTTTTAAATTACAGGAGTTCTTTTCTCTAGTAAAAATCCCAGAGAAGCACTTGCAACTGCAGGGATGGTATTTAACACCATTTAAAACTAATTAGTGTCCCCTAGAATAAGAAGCTACAGTACACACAGAAAATGTGATGTTACAAGCTGGCTAATAAACCAATTAACATCAGAAACTAGAGTTTTTTGTTTGTTTTATCACTATTTTAATAAAATTTAGAAATCTATTTCTTTAGTGGTTAAAATTCTATCAGCAGATTAACTGCTTATGACAGAGGAGAGAGAACCACTTTTGCAGCTTCTCTTTTTAATCAAAGATATCAAGGGAAAAAACCAAAGTTGTATGCATCATTTTCAACCATTTTACTGGTCATAGTCATGAGATATGGGTTAAGACAGTGCTAGGATTTATAGAAGTTGTAGTAGACAACCATTTGATTTGCAAGTGAATGAAAATAAGAGTGATTTTTAGACATTAGATGTTTAACTCACATCTCAGAATGCATATTTCTTGTAGCTAATTGGATGTCAAAATGGAAATGGATATTTCTATAGACAAATAATTACTTTGAAATTATTATGTTGATAGAGCTGAATTAGGAAATTTATATGATGAGGAAGAATTTATGCAGTATCAGTAAAATTGCATGGTGTATATTCCCTGGATTTTGAATTTTGTGCTTTTAATTATTTAGATACTCTGAGTCAGGAAGGTAAAGATAAGAAGTTCCTGGTGACATAATTGTAACTGATGTATTTGTAGATGATTCTTATAAAATATATACTACAGCATTCTTCGACTCATTGAATGAATTTATTGAATGAAATTCAATATATCTTGGCTATGAAACATTGTAGGAAAGGAATGTGAAAATCTAGACTCTTAATTTAGTCAAATTTATGCAAAGTATATTAAATCTTAAATATTTGATATAAATGATATATGAACTATTATGAAGGAGTTACCTGATATCGTTTCAAACTATCCCATAATGATATTCATAGGGCTTGAGGTTAATAATTGCATATAGTTATATCGCTTATATTTAATCAAGCTAGCTTCTTTTTATATAACATTTAATTCTTGATTTTAAAATGCAGTTTTAAAATATTCACCTGTATTGGTGTTTCACATTTTCTATGGAAAAACACCCAATAAGTCATCAAAGGAATAAATACAAGATTACTCTCCATAGTTTTTGACTTCCATTTTGTTCATTGTTATAAATATTGACTAAGAAGGCCTGCCTTGAGTAGAAATTTTTCTACCTGTATTACTACATAGATTTGGCAGATGCAACTCTAGATTGCTTTGTGTAATGCTAGTGGTGATGAAAAAGTACACCAAATGTTGAATGTCATGAATGTCTCCATTGGAATTAAAAACTCATATTTTATGATTGCTGAGGAAGCAATATACTCTCAGGAATGGGATATCTACTTGAGAGGGAGAATGTTTTTAATAATACATACATGAACTGAAGAATTTCATAACCCCAAATGACAAGAAGAAAATTATTATAGTTTGTAGCCATGCCAACAATCACAAAATGCAACACATTAAATTATTGGATTGATGCTTCATTCAAATACTAACTTTTTGTGGATTTAAGATCTTCTTATTGAAGAGAATATTCAACATTTGGAGGTTATATGCTTATGGAAACTTAGTTATCATTTCACCAGTTTTTATTTGAAATCAAGAAAATCAAGTAAATAAAAAAATGAAAACTTAAATAATGATGTTGTAGTTCTGGTAGTTTTTTAAACCTGTCTACATATAATGGATATATACAAAAATATAGGTTTCAAGATTTTGGAGATAGGGTGGTGAGGACAGTATGGCTCAGAGACATGCCAAGGAAGTGTGGGTGGAATGTTAGGGAAAAAAGAGATGAAGAACTGTTAAATATATGTATTTTAAGGAAACTCAGATAACATTAGTGTTTACCTGGTTTTCAGATACAAGACTAGGCACAGATATTTACTCATAAAACTATCTCAGTTTTCCTGAAGGCTTTAGTACATTTATAGGACTCTTTTACTGAAGATTCTGGACTACATAGTTAAAATATAAAACGTGGCCTCAGATTTTATTTCTTACCCTTTCATTTAAAATAAATAATTAAAACAGTTTGAGCAGAAAAATTCTACACCCGTATATCTACATCACATAATGAGCCTTAATGGAATCTTTGTTTCCTACTAACATCAATGGCTCTACTTATGTGAAAGGAAATTGGGATCCCTGTATAGATTCCAGGAAATCCAAACACACACACTCACTTGTTTTTTCACTGTGCCTCTGCTAATCCTTGACATTCCACCACCCAGGGGAAGCCTCAATCTGTGCCTGTCTAAACTTCAGCTCATGTGTGTACATGCAAGGGCATGCACATTTTTAGGCACATACTTACATTCTTGAGGAGTGTTCATTTATTTCCTACTATTTTTGCCCTGGCATTACTTTTTGAGCTGCTTTTCACCCTATTTTTTTATACTTCTTTGATCTTAACTCTCTTTGTGACTACCATGATCCCACAATCTTTATCAGAATGTACAAAGATGTACTGAACCTATTTTTCCTAAAATGTCACTATAGAAAAGGTAGCAAATTGATTATAATCAAAAGATTACCACTTTAGGAGAGTAGTTGCCTTTTCCCCCACTTAGGGGAAAATGAATACCATTCATTTCATTTCCAATTCCATTAATGTATTATTAATAGTAGTTCCTGATCTCTAAGGTTTTCTTTAATAACATTTTTAAAAGATCAAGAATGAAGTTTTGAGAAATATTTTAATTTAATGTTTATTTTAAAATATTATTGATTAATAAAATTCACCATACATGGCCATCTAAGAAGAAATAGTGGTAAGAAATCTGTCAGTTTCTGTCTTCATTTCTCTGTCTAGTTTTTTCCTCTGGTTCTTTCTTCTTGAACAGTAATGATATTTCTCAAATACTCTCTTCCAGAATTTAAGATAAACGTATACAATCACTTTCCAAGAATTTGAAAAGATTATTTGCACATTGAACTCAGTGCTTTTTTATTAACTCTTGATTACAAACTATAAATATAGTAACAACGGAATATTGATAAAATTATAGGTCTGGTCAAATAAAATACCATAATTTTTCTTTTTATTATCTTAGAATTTGGGAACAAAATTTAGAAAGTAGCTCATATATCTAATGGAAAAAAAAAAAAAACCCTCTATAATGTGGCAGCATATTTTTTGTAGGCAACAGATAGAAAATATTAAGAGGGAAATTAAAATGGAAATTAACTGTGCTGTGTACATAGTTTATGTGCCTTGATTGCACACCTGCCAATGTGCATGTCAGCAGGTTTTTATGACAGCTGTAGACAAACATAACTAAAATTAATTTTCTCCAAAAATTGAGATAGGAATTTTACTTTGCTTAGAATCCAACTTCATTTATCCTTCTTTTTACTTCATTTCCTATGAGAAGCAATTATATTCTTGAACTGATATTTTGATATAGCTAATTCTATCAAGTATAGCTTTCTTTAGAATCATTCTGGCATTTGTTACCTATAAAAGTCAACCAGACCTTGAATCAGAAATCACAGTTCTTTAAAAAGTAAACTTGTCTTTCTTCTTGTTTTTTTTTTTTTTTTTTTGGTAAATAGCATATATGCAGGGTTTTTAGATCATGAAGCAGAGAAAGCTGTATTTTAATCTGCCTTTCCACATGATTGTTACTTTGTGTTACTAATTTTTTCTTTTCAGATTTGTGTGGCTCAGTAATGCTTCTTTTTCAGGGTACAGAAAAATAGGAAATTACATCAAGAATGAAGGAAAAAAACTAATAAAATTAATGGCTTGGGGTATTATAGTTCTTGTCAGTGCCTGTGGAAATTTCTTCTCAATTCAATTAACTAGTAAGAAATCAGAGGAGTATTAAAATTTTCTAGGTGTGTCACTTCATTGAAATGAAAAGAATAATTTATTGTATGGTAGACTTCAGTCCCTAGAATGACTCAGCCACCTTGAAGCACCTTTGACAAGTGACAGAGCTTGATTTATTAATAAAATGATACCTACCATAATGGAATGTTGTATCAAATGACATTGCACATGTAAAACACTTTTCACATTTCTTAATTATATGAGGGCCTTCATAAATATTAGCATCTTTTTTTTCCCCTATCAAATCCCTTCTTCCAATACCTGATGGATCAAAATAATTTCTGATAAAAAGATCACATTATATTTCATAATTCAAAAAATAATTTTAGTTGTAGATAGACACAATACCTTTATTTTATTTGTTTAGTTTTTTATGTGGTGCTTAGGATTGACCCCAGTGCCTCATACATGCCAAGCAAGCACTCTACCACTGAGCTACAGCCCCAGCCCCTATTTCAGACCTTTTTATATTCTTATAAAGTTTTCTTTTATGTGGTTAACATTATAATTTTTATAGTTTGTGCATAATGGCATAATCTAGACATGATGACACGTGTCTAGGATGGAAAATGTTAACATCAAAAATATTAAACTGAATTCCCATAGTGCTCCACATGTTTTGTTGTTGTTCTGGGCTTTTTGTTTTTGCTTTCTTTTACCTCTTAACTAATTTACCATATACAAGATTGGATTCCATTTTATCTTTACTTTTTCACTTTTGGATTGAGGGAGGAGGAACAGCAAAGAAGAGAAGTGACTTTAGCCATTGACAGTGGGGCCTGCAAAGTTTTGGGAATCATTTGTAAATTTGTTTTAAATGTGGGAGTGAGTGTGTGTGTGTGTGTGTGAGAGAGAGAGACAGGGAAAGAGAGAGGGAGTGGGAGATAAGAGAGGTAGAGCTACTTCCATTGGTTTAAAAACTTTCTTTCCTTGGTGTTTTCATTGTTATACAGATATTCATTTATTTAGGAATTAGGAGTCTACTGAATACTTAGCCCTGATGCATTTGTATGGAATCCTTTTATTAGTGAGTGTAAACCTGGGGACTAGAATGGGAATTTGGTTTGGAAATTTTAAGAAAGCTTTCCATTATTTGTATGTGAATATGAATGAAAATTTAATGAGCAGATTAAAATTCAAAGGAATGCTGTTAGAAGTAAAGTAGTTTGATGTGGAAAGTGTAGTCTCCGGTATGGTAAATCGTAAGTCCCTACATTAAACATGGGTTCTCTTACAACCTATGCATTGTAGGTGAAATAAATATTTACTGGGAAATTTCTAACTGAGTTTAAAACTGCTCAGGATATTTTCTTGTGAAGCAGGAATTTATTTAAGTATATCAGTTACAGTTGGTACAGTTGTGAGTGTTCTTCATGTTTCTCATTTGTCTCATTTATCATCCTTGTATGGTTATTTAGTGTATCTGGTTGGCTTTACCTTATCTTTTAAATTTTATTATTCTACATTTATGTAAAAGAGTCGCTTCAAATCAGTGTACTTTTTAAAACTCTGTTTTTATTCTTTGGCTATGAACCATAAAGAGTTGATAACAATGATGTAGATTGTCACTTAATTATTTGAACTTGTCTATGAATTTAGGGCAGTTAACAACACAAAAGTGTGTACTATTTTGTATGCCATAAAGAAAAGGCAGCATAGCATTTCCCCATCTTTATGTTGTTCTTTATGTATGTTGATGACTAATACACCAAACAAATCTAGCAGGTAGATTATGAGTCATCCCAGGCCTGGAGAGGTATCCTTTGGACATCACTGCTGATGGGCAGAACTATTTAAGTTAAATTGTTTCCAAATATTTTAATGTTTGTCAAATTCTACAAAATGAAGATTATGTTTTGATATTTTGTTTGAAAGGGAATTATATTGAAATACTAGTCTATATTAAACCACTGAGATAAAAATCATTATGACTTTGCTGGTATTTCTTTCACTGAATTTTGGTCAGTTATTATAGACCACTGAGCCTCAAAATCCTCTGTCAGGCTTACATATTCAGATATTGAAAAGAAAACAAAACATTTTGTTAGTACTGATTTGAAGATTCTAATGTTTCTTAAAGTATAAAATGCCATCTGTAAGACTCCATACAATGCTGTATGCTCTGTGTTCAGTTATCTTTGCAACTAGGATGCAGGAATTTTACTGACTTGCAGAGAATACTTAGCAACCAAATTGCTAACGGTTAATAAATTATTTAGTTTGCAAAGAAAGTGCAGCAAATAATAAATGCATAGGAAAAAACATGGATATGCAGCAGTTAATCTCAAAATTAATTGAGGAAATAAAAGCTTTTTCCAAAATTATGTTTGTTGATGAGCATTTTCCCCCAGACCAACTACCTATTGCATATTCATTATGCTTAGGACATGTGAAATGTGAAGGCAAATGTTTTTTGTTTGAATTCTACCATATTAAATGAAAATGAAATAATTTACCTGATGACCTAATCCTGGACATAGTAGTCTCAAATTATTTCTTAAATAGCAAGTTTATTTTGGAACAGAGTGTTGTTTGGAAAAATAGAACAAAATGGGCATAGGAATGACATTAGAACACTAATGGAAGAAGATTGCAATATTTAGAATATTGTTAAGTTCACTCAGACATTATAAAAAGCATTAAGGAAATTGTGGAATCAACCAGAGAAGGATAACTAGGTGAAATCACTTTTTAGCAATAGGTATGTTTAGGTAATAGGAATGTCCAATAATATTTGTTTCCCTTGGTTATGTACTCTCTTGGTGGGTTTCTATTGATGTTCCTTCCTTTTAAGGTGATTAAAAAAATCAATAAACTTCAAAAAATTAATTTCAGCACTTGCATATTTTAACAGTAACGATTTGTTCTCCAGTAAAACACATTTTAAAGAAAAACTTCATCTACATATCTCATCTAAGAAAGTAGAAAATTTTATAAATTAACACAATAAAATATGACATTCAGGAAATGCTTTCCAGTTTGCAAGGCTTTATTGCACATATTGTTTTATTTGGGCAATAACTATATGAGGCATATATTATTTGTTCCATTAGCCTATGTCATTTAATGCAGAACATGCTAAAGATCAGTGTCTTCCCTTTACTAAAAAAAAAATAACACAAGTTGGTTCGAATGAAAAGCTGGAAAACTGGATAACCATAGATTTTTTTTTCTTGTTTCTGAAGTACTTGAATCTGAATCACAAATTGTCAGAGTTATAAGGCTCTTTCAACATTAGTAAGTTCAAATCTTATACAATTAATATAACCCTAATCTGCAAATATGTAATGGGAATGTGGTTTCATCAAAACATAACTCTTCTTGGAATTTACATTGAATAACGTCTCTATAATGTAAAAAAGAGTCCCTGTGACACGGTCATGTAGGAATATTTTATAGATCTAATCATTTAAAAAGTTACCTGGAATCTAACCAGGATACTAATCAGAGTATACTTTGCTATAACACTTAATGCAGACTAGTCTTTACAAATTCATTGAATTTATTGTTCTAGTCACTATGTGTTATTGAAATAAATATGGGTCTCAATAATTTTTTGTTTTCAGTCTACAGTTGTTAATGTGTCTGAAGTTCAGAGTTTGTCTAGATTTCCTAAGATGCTCTATCTTGGAATTTTACCTTTTTATTATTACCTGGGGAAGTCTGTGTTTTGGAGAAACAATGTCTTATGTTTTCTTGGTTATCTTATGATATGCTGATTTATACATGTTGAGGGTGGAAAAAGAGCAAGGCCAGGGTGTCTTTTCCTTCAGGCTCCTCCCTTGTGGTTTGCTGTGGGTAGAGTATGTGCCTCTGTTGGAGGTCATGTTATCCATCAGGTAGCCACTTCTTTTGAGGCTTTGGTAGCCACTCTCACTTCTCACTGTTTTAGACCTCCTGAAGTAATGTATCTAGCTTTGGAACTGAACTAGCAAGATCTATAATGTACTTGCCTCAGATCATATTAATTGACAGCATCTATTTCTTCCTATAACTCTAAGAGGTGTATAATTTTGGTAATTGTGGTAGTGAGGTGATTTATGATCACCTGTGACAATGACCTGAAACCAATGTTTCAAATTTTCAGACTTCCATTTAATGTGCAAAAGGCTATATAGAACACTTCACCATTTGCATATTGTCACATAGACAAAGTGAATACAGAAAAAAAATGATAATAGTAATAATATGAATAATTAAAAGAATTAATGAAAATTAAAATCAGTTAAACAGTTTATTTTATCTCAATTGTAATTTTTTATACTTAGTCTACACTTAGTATATACATGTGCACATTTTTCATATTAATAATTCCTTTCAAATTAGATTGTTCAGAAGTTTTGCTATACTGACCTGTTTGTTGATTGTCTAGCTTTGTATATATCAATTATACATTGTTTCCAATGCTAATGAGACACTGGAATATTTGAACTTCCCTGAACATTCAAAAATATTTCTGTGTGATTGATAAGTAAAAACAAGTTACTTCAAAGCTCTCAAATAAGACATGAAAATTCCTGACAGGTGAAGATGTAGTTCTAATTTTATACCATTATAAAAATGTAAAGTTAAATGAAAATGGAATTTTCATTGCTAATTCAATTTTATTTTGCTTCTTGTTCCTACTGTCCTTCTCAAAGCAAATCAAGAACAACAGCAACAACAACAACAACACACACACACACACACACACACACACATGTGCACACATTTTGAAATTACTTCTTTGTTTTATTCCAAAGAAAAAATGATGGTAGCTAAAATTAGAGGTTTTATAAGTAAAATTACAATATTTTATTTTTTTCTTTATGATTCTCTATTACCTTTTCATATCCAGAAGGGAGTGCAAGAGATAAAGAACTGCCTGAAAAACAAAAAGAAGACTCATCATTTGTTTTTCTGAACATATTTTGAAGCACAAATTTATTATATTTTTGAATTGGCAACCCAATAACCAATGTTTAGTATATATTGGATATTTTGGAAATATTTTTTTTCCTATATTTCCTACTCATAATAATATTGGAAAAGAGGGTACCTTGGGAAGACAAAAGTCTGCTTACTTTATATAATCTTTCCACAAAAATCTGGAGGACTTGCAAAGATCTGCTTCTGCACAGTAGACTGAGAAATTGCAGTTTATTTTGGCTCCCCAGAGAGGTCAGTGTCCTTTATAGACATGTTAGCTTGTGGTCAGCTTTCTTTGGCAGACCTCCGGTTTTGAAACTTAGAAGATGAACAGTATATATTTTTTAACTGATGCCTGAGAAGCTAACCATTTACAGTGGCCTTTTTTATTTTCACTAAGCTTTACTTTCAAATATGAGAAAGTAATTACCACTGTTCCATTTGTACAGAATACAATCTTTTAATGCCTTGCTTGAAGTGTATTAAAATTCTACTCTCTTAAAAATGTATGGCTTTTTTTTTTTTCTCTTTAGTGGTTTCCGTGAACATATTTTGGTGTTCAGTTGGTAACAAAGGGCATAAATGAGTTCTAGGCATAATAAATATTGTATGTGCTTGCCTCTGGCCTCTGTATCCTCAGACCACAGAAACCACAAAAAATGGAGCTGTGGGAATTTAGAAGAAGAGTAGAAGGTGATCTACTAAATCTAAGCACTGATTTAGAAATAAGTAAATGGTAGGATATGAAATAATAAAACCTTTTCCCCTTAGCAGTAGAACTTGTTTTTGTCCCTCTAAATTAAAGCTAATGTTTAAGTCCATTTTTTTTACTATGTATTTTTCTTTTTATTGGTTCTTTTTTTTTTAAATAATTTTTAATGTGTACAACTCACATACAACTGTTTGTATACAAAGTATATTCGTACAATTCAGGTCTTCAATCATGCATTTAGGAAAATGATATCCATCTCATTCAACCACCTTTTCTTTTCTTTTCTTTTTTTTTTTTTTTTTTTTTTTTCCTTTTAGTCCATTTTTAGGGGTGTTTAGGTTGAGGTAGTCAGGAGGCACAGAGGCCTGCTAATCAGTCTCTCTTTTCTTCCTATTTTGGTCCAAAGGCAAGTCTGCTGGAAAACCACTGAAGAAGTATAAATCTTAAATATAATCATCTCCATGTGATGCTATATATAAGAAATTAGTGTTACAGACATTTTTCCTCTGAGAGACAATTGTTTTCAATCCTATGATCACCAAGAATGTCTAACAACTGCCATTTTGGTTTTTACTATGTTTTGCTCAGAACAAGATTCATAACTTGTCTAGATCAAATGGCCCACATACCCGTGGTCAATTTTTCTCCATACCCTGCTTCCTGCTACCCAGCATAATGCTCAGTTTTGTCTCAGTCTGACTCCCACCCCTCATGCAAGCCCTTGGCCTCCTCTGTGTGCTTCTCAGGTCTCTTTGGTCCCTCATTGGGAGTATCCCATCAGTGATCTCTGTCAGTTCTCCATCATGTAATGTGTCTGTGTTCATTTGGCAGAGCGAACTTATTATAGTGAAGCCATGCTGGGTTCAGGCCAGAGGTGAGTTTCCTCCTTATCCACTCCATGCTACACTTGTCCAATATGAGACCTGCTCATGACCTACCTTTTATTCCTATCATGCAAACACTTCCTTCAGAATATATTTAGAACCAGTTTGCCCTGAGACTCCATGTGGGACATGAGGGAAGCACCACAGTTCTCCATCTTTCTTGCTATTCATTTGGACGTGAAAACTCTTGCATCTTACATTATGTGCTCCCAAACACCCCTCCCCCCACAAATAGTAAATATGAACACTCATTTAGAATCCTTTTAACTCCTTCATTGCTAATTAAAAAAAATTTAGTATTACATTTGTGTTGTTTTCATTCTGGCTTTCTCCTTTATTGTTTATTTGTTTTTGTCATCAACAAGTCAGTTACAAACTGCCAAGCTTTTTGGAGTAAATGAAAATTATTAGGGCAATGAAAGTTATTTTTAATTCTTCTGTTTATTTACTGATAATGGATGTCCACAACTGAAGAACATTTCTAAATCGACAGTAAAAAACTTATTAGCATTGACATTCCATTGGTATTGTCATTAATGCTCTTCACCAAATACTTTCAGACTTCTCCAGTTCTGGGCACATAGAGCAATTGAGTTTATTGACCACTACTTTTTTATGGGACCATATGAATGTATCCAGTGAATTGTGAGCAAAAGTGATGCTGCTCACTTCTGAGTTGGGTCGTTCCGTTGCTAAAGTAAGACAACAAAGGTCTCTTTATTTCTGGCATGAAGACCTGTACCTAAAGAGAAGGGACTTTTTTATCAGCCAGAGTTGTTGAAATGCTAAAGTGAAAGGAGCCCCTGCTCTAAGCTCTTGCAAGTCTGTGATGGCTGTGAAGCATGAACAAGGAATAATTTTCTTCTTTGGAGACATTGAGTATTATTTTTTTTTTTAATTTCAGCTTAACCTAGCCTAATGTGACTTATTCAATGTCTAGTTGAGAAGGAATAGTCATTGTGATTTGTGCTAAGAGGTGTTTAAGGGTGATGTGTTCTGTAATTCAACTGTGATAATGTGATGGCCATGTTAGTGTGTCATATTTTGGCAAACAGAACTCATCCATGTATATTCAGATTGTACTGTGCAGGTAGCTATATCTGAACTTTCTTTAACAGTCTGGAATTCATTTTAGCTGTTTATGAAAATGTTCTTGTTTTGGTCTGGTTAGAATTAGTTGATACTAAGATAACTACAAAAATCTTATGAGACCATTCTTTCAAAATTTATTCAAAAAGTTTCTTGAGTTTTTTTGTATTTTAAAATTAGAGAGAAGGTATTATGGTCTTTTTTTTGTGGAATCGTGATTGTTGCAAAACTGTTGAAAACGTTCCTTCTAGCATGGTAGTTCTTGCCAAGAGGTGCAAACTTTTTGAACTCTCTTATCCTTTGTCCTTTCTTTCTACCTACCTTCCTTTTTCTGTTCCACTTTCTTTTACTTTGTCTCCTCCCTCCCTCTTATCCTGTCTTCCCCTTTGTTGCTTTATTTTGTAGATATGTATGATATGGTTTATAAATGTTGGCGTATATAAATTGTAATGATTTCCACAGAATCTGTTATTAATATACATGTAGTTGTTTTTTGTAAACAAATATTTCTATAGTAGTTCATGGGGCGCTTCTAACTAAGTACTGCTTCATTAATTTTAACAATTTTCCTGTGAGGTTAATTATGTAGTAATAATTAGCCTCCCCTTAGAGTAGGTGGGCTTTTGTCACAGAAGTATTCTTCCCTTCCCTGAGAGGTGGGAGGGGAAATAGACTAATGTAAACTTTAAACAGGCATCTGCCTTTTTGACTGGGGAGGGAATAGTTCTTCCCAATGCTAGTAGCATGCTGGCAAGCCTGCTCAGGGGCGGTGCTTTTCATTTATTTTCCTGGCTTTCCTATTCTCAAGAAGTTTGGATTGTGATATGCTCATTAATTATATGAGATATGCTCCAGGATCAAAGAAGACTATGCAAACCATTGAGCAACTGGAAAATTAAAATAGAAAACAAGTGCTTTCTGCTCTTTATTTTATTTTTTTATTATATATTCTGAAGAAAATTCAGGAATGGGGCAAATGACCTGTTCAGTTCCTATGTGTGTATATCTCAGACATATACACATATTTATATAACTATTTGGCATTAAATGCTTACAGTTATTACATGCTTATATAATGTGAAAAGGACATTTTTCCGAAGTTTAAAAATATTCCTTGTTAAAATGCATTTACTGACTACTAAATATACATTTACCAGAGAAGATCATAGGAATGACAAAAATATATATAAATAAACATATTTTTGCACCTTTTTAATAAATGCATTCCAGGTAGTATTCTGTGGATCTCTCTGAATATAAGATATTAAAGTTTTGTTTAAGAGAGAAATTAAAAGTGAATTTAAGAGTGAATCATTTGACAATTATGTTTCTAAAAGTTGAAAACAAGTTTCAATTTGAAAAATAAATCTATGTTTAGGCTTGAAGAACTCACATTTATAAAGTTATAACAAAATAACAGTCTTAAATTCTCTGTAACCATTGATTTTTTTTCCTTAGAAACTGTGTTAAGTACTAGATTCCACATATCCCATAGCTTTAAATTTAGTTTTAGGTTTTAGATATTTCCTTATGAAAGTTATTTTTAATGTAAAAAAATGAAAGTCACTGCAAGAGACAACATGTTATGGTGCTAAAGAATCAGAATCCCTGGGTTCAGATATTAGTTTCTTCATTTCCAACTCTGTGGCTTTCAGAATACCTCTCTGAACTTCATGCTTGTTTTTTTGTTGCTGTTCTTTTCCTGTGAAGAGAAGCTGATTTTGGTGAGGAAGTTGGGACATTGAATGAGGTGGTGAATGTAACTTACATAGGTGGCCACATATACACAAAATATATCAATGTGGACTGTGTAGTAAACCTGAATAAATGTTTAATTTCATTAGTTAGATGACTTTACAACTTGTCTCTGTACTACAATAAATACAATTTTCATTCATAATAAAAACTAATCCATTTATTTATAGGCTTTGAAGAAATTAAAATATCTCTTGGATTGTTCAGTCTACAGAAATGCACTGTTTCTTTTACTCTTTATTTTCCTCTGAGTACATATGTTCCTAAGAAACACCATCTGAGTTGATGTACCTGTTTTCCTTTACTCCTTATTTAAAAAAGGAACCACTCTCTTCACACATCACCATTTTTTTTTCTTTCAAAATGAACTAATCAGTGATGTTTGATTTTATTTGGCCACCTAATCAATATCATCTTCTGAGTGTTTTCTTGTTAATATGTACATCCCTTTGATCTAGTTGTTGCTTAATAATATTAGAATCTAAATGGAGTCATGTTATTGGTTATATCAAGTTAAAATCTGTATTTGTATTTCCTTCTAAGGATTGGTGCACATGTTAAAATGAAGCAAGCTATCATTTATGTCTTGATGTTCCATAAATCTCTTTTCCTTATGAGCAGTCAGTAGTTTTTGAAAAATATCTTACTTGCTGCCTACGTTTAAACACTTATTCATAGGCTTACTGTAGGAAAATAGCAATAAAATATGAACCCATATTTCATTTTCTGAATAATCATTTTTTTTATTTTCAATTTTGTTAAACTTTTACTTTTGGACATTACAAACAAGAATTAGAAATATGAGGCTACATTTGTAACTCTATAGTCCTTTTATTTCTG
This sequence comes from Tamias sibiricus, assembly GCA_025594165.1. Lineage (NCBI taxonomy): Eukaryota > Metazoa > Chordata > Mammalia > Rodentia > Sciuridae > Tamias > Tamias sibiricus. The sequence goes on from CM046666.1 coordinate 64,394,058, forward strand.
AATGCTTTTGGATTAGAAGACTGAAGAACTGCTTTCTGCGTGAGATTTTGCCATTAATATCAGTAACTTTGGGCAAGTTACATTTTTTCTCTGACAGTTTTAGTTTGCACTTTCATAAACATACAAAGGATCATGACAGGATTGTATGGCAAGTAAGACTACAAAACATGAAAGCCATTTATAAGTTAGAGAGTGGTATCCAAAATGTCGTTGTTGTTATTATTGCTAACATAACTGTGAAATGTTTTCTTTTTATTAGTTTATTTCATGGGCATGTATGGGAAGTAAAGGGTCTGTCTTCTGATGATAGAAATCACAAATTGTTGGATGATTTGCAGGGCTTGACATTTTTAAGTAAGTTTCTGATCTTCTGTTAAGAAAACATTTATTCTTTGATTTTCCTTTTTCTTTTGTATGTCAGTGGAAGGAGTAAGAATTCAGCTTGATATTGAAACATTTCAGAGCTTGATTCCTAGCTCCACTTCTACTAGCTTTGTGATCTTTGGCAGTTTGTTTCATATCTGTGAAACACATTTTCTTCATGTGTAAAATAGAGGTCAAATCTGTGCAATTTTTTTTTTAACGTACTCTGTACAAGAAGAAAATAGGATTGATCAGCAAATAATGTAGGAATGGACCATTCTGTTACTTCAGGTTTTTAAAAGTAATGCATACCATAAGTGTAGGGTGTTCACAGTCAATGAAGTATAATGAGTTCAGTTTTATTCAGCTCCATCTTTCCTCATCTGTAGATGAAGATCAGAAATTTAATGAATCACTTCATAATAAGCTTCCACTCTTACATCAGTCAGACAAGCAGCTTAAAAATAAACACATCCTTTTTTTTCCTTTTGCTTCCCAAAGTCAAAAGATAGTATTAGAGGGCAATAAACATAGATGGAATCTTTTTAAAAATTTATGTTAAGTGCTAAAAGGAACTGGAGGAAATTTTAATTTTATAGACTATTTTTTCTAAGAAGCAAAGCAACACATAAATAAGCATGTGTCTCTGTCCTATATTAAGTTATTAAAAATTAAATGTGTTAATTTTTAAGTAATGCAATTTAGGTGAATTACAAACAGATCAAAATATGGAATAATGTAGGTAGAGTTTCTTAATTTCATGAAGTATTTTTGTATCATTCCTGAAATTTACAGAAATCTGTCCTCTGCAGGTCTTAGGTTGGATTATTTAAGAGGACGAATATAATCTAGTAGCAAGCTACGGTATAGTACTGATGTGATTACTCAGCAAATTTAGTGGACAAACAAAACACCTCATTTCTACCTAAAATACTTTTGAAGACTTTTGACAAATTTAATTACTTGCTGAAACTTTTTGAAAACAGTTTTATGCCTTTGAACAAGTGGAACAATATTAATAGGTGAAACTATATTCTGATTTCTTAGATAGACCTTACTTAATTCAGGTTGTATCAGCCTAACATTTATTTTGATCAATTATAACTGGCTTTGCATAACAAAACCCCTAATGTAATAAAATTTTCTGTTAAATAGTTATCTGTGGGGAATGGCTACTTAGGAAATCTATTCATAGAAATTTGCCATCAGCACTGGGATGGAACAAAACAGACACTAGCTTATACTTTTTTATTTCTTTGTAGACTTATTTACTTTATGTTGTGTTATCACAATGTCAATGAATCCCTTCCTGTGAACCAAGTAAAATCTTAGGATTTAGGCTTCCTGAGAGTCCCATGAGATACCGAATATAACTATCATTTTCCAGATGAAAAGCGAGACATGCCCTTTGGAGAAGGGGCAGAGCTAAATTCAAGTACATGCTCTTAGCCCTTGCCCTACACCACTACTCTAAAGATAAATACAACCTAATATTTTTCAGTAATCCAAAAGTTACTCAATCAGGCAATCCTTTATAACTGTTTTAAAATATAATACAATTTTAGTTTAAGCATTTCAAAGTATATATCCTCAGATATGTTTAGTAGCTCTGTTAATGCTCCTTCCAACATTGTTTCCCAAGCTGTAGTTTGCATTGATCTGCAATAATAATGGTGCTTTCTTCTTTCAATCAACAACTTGATTATTCAGAGAACTCTTGTATCATTGTTCCCAGGAAACCTCCAAGTGATTAAAATGGGGTCATTAAATTTTGACCTGCTTTGAGACATGCAAAGCTTATAAAATACCTTTTGCTCATTAATACAATTTTTAAAATATTTTCAATAAATGTAAATGTTCATGTAGATATAAATATATTTTTAAATATTTTGTTCTAGAAAAATATGAATGTCTTAGGTTATGGGGGCATAGCTGTGAAATACTTTGCAGTTTAATTGCTTTGAACTTCATTTAGCACTACATTAACACAACTAGGTGCTTAATCTTCTCTGTAATTATGATTGTAGAAGATCAAAATAAAACTAGAGTTACAATTATCTTTTCTTTATAAGTTGATGATTTTAAGTTGGTAAGATGCCATTTATATTTAACAAAAATAGTTTACAGTTAGATTAAGCTTCTCTAATACTGGAAGATACAGGATATATATAAAAACAAAGAGAGGTGAAAAGTTCATACCCCAGCTCTGGGAATATTTTGTTTACTTTTTGTCTTTAAAATATTGTTTTCAAAGTCTAAATTTTTATTTGCCTGGGCACTGAAAATGAATACTATCCTATTAGGAAAAATAATACAATCTTGAACAATTCTTATTAAAACAATTCTTTGTGGAATTTTCTAATTTCTGGTAACAATTACTGAAAATCAAACTGATTCAAACTTTTTAAAAAATGATAGTGATTCAATATTTTAGGGTTTAAGAGTTTCCTGAGAGGAAGTAATCAAACCAAAGTTATTTTTCTTCATAAAAAGAACAGCTACTTGATTTATTTCAAGCAGGATAATTCAGAGACTTTTATGTAGGTCAGTGTTAGTCAAAAGCCAAAGAAATAAGATAATTTTAAAATTATTATCAGAAAATTTGTTTCCCTTCCATTTTATCTTTATTTATTTTTTATTATCTTGGATGTCTTTCATATTTACATATGTTAGGAAAGCATATTCTCCCATGAGTAAGTTTTATTGATTTTTTAAAAATCTGTTTTAGTTATACATGACAGTATAATGCATTTATGCACTATGATATATCATACATAGATGGGATATAATTTCTCATTTTTCAAAGTGTACATGTTGCAGAATCATATTGCTCTTGTAGTCACATATATACATGCAGTAATAATGTCTGTTTCATTCCACTATCCCATCCCCACATCCCCTCCCTCCCCTCCCTTCACTTCCCTCTACCTAATCTATTGCTATTTTTCCCTATTGCTGCCCCCTCCCCCACCTTATTGTGAATTAGCATCCACATATTAGAGAAAACATTTGGCCTTTGGTTTTGTGGGATTGGCTTATTTCGCTTAGCATGATATTCTCCAACTCCAACTGATCAATAAATATATGAAAAAGTGTTCAACGTCTCTATCAATTAGAGAAATGCAAATCAAAACTACTCTAAGATTTCATCTCACTCCTGTCAGAATGGCAATCATCAAGAATACAGGCAACAATAAATGTTGGCGAGGATGTGGGGGAAAAAGGTATACTCATACATTGCTGGTGGGACTGCAAATAGGTGCAACCACTATGGAAAGCAGTATGGAGATTGCTCAGAAAACTGGGAATGGAACCACCATTTGACCCAGCTATCCCACTCCTTGGTTTATACCCAAAGGACTTAAAATCAGCATACTATAGTGACACAGCCACATCAATGTTTATAGCAGCTCAATTCACAATAGCTAGACTATGGAACCAACCTAGGTGTCCCTCAATAGATGAATTTTATTGATTTTTAATGTATTTTGTAAATATTTTTATTACAACACAAATACACATTTTGTATACTTTATCATTCCAAAGTTATTGTATTTGAATTATTCCAGAATTCTTATATCTTGCTAACTATATACAAGGACTTTAGATGCATGATTAAAAATATTTTTACATTGCATAATTTAACAGATTAAGAAGAAGAATTTAGAAAACCATTCCAGGGCAATTTACTTGTTTTGAGCATCTGGTTAACAGCTGGAGTAATGAAAGTTAACACAGCAGTAGCCATCTTTCACACTGATCCCCCATGCACACAAACCACTAGGAAGGATTAACTACTATTAATTCTTGCTTTCTTTTGCCATAGAGATCTGCTTTTAAAAAGAAAAGAAGATTTGAGAATTCTTAACTATAGAATATCAGCTGAAATTTATATGCAATATATGAATAACACTGATTAATACTGGATTTCAATTTAATTAACATAAATTCCAAAAAGAAAGCTAGCTCTTGACAGTTGGCACAGACTATTATGGTAAAATCTCCAGGTAATTCATATAAGCACACATGAGGCAACAAACAATATTACAGTAATAGTAAATGTCATATCCATCAGAATCTTAATGTTGAAATAACAAGTGGATAGTGAGCCTATAATTTTATTAGGTAATTAATTTGTTATACATTTTGTAGCTTGTGTTCTTGATAGCTGCCATTCTGACTGGAGTGAAGTGAAATCTTAGAGTAGTTTTGATTTGCATTTCTCTAATTGCCAGCGATGTTGAACATTTTTTCATGTATTTGTTAATTAATCGTGTATCTTCTTCTGAGAGGTGTCTTCTCAATTCCTTAGCCCATTTATTGATTGGGTTATTTGTTTTTTTGGTGTAAAGTTTTTTGAGTTCTTTATATATTCTAGAGATCAGTGCTCTGTCTGATGTGCATGTACTAAATATTTGTTCCCAATTAGTTGGCTCTCTATTCACCTCACTGATTGTTTCTTTTGCTGAGAAGAAGCTTTTTAGTTTAAATCTATCCCATTCATTAATTCTTGGTAGTAATTCTTGCGCTACAGGATTCTTATTGAGGAACTTGTGGCCTAATCCGACATGTTGGAAATATATAAAAATAATCTACAATATGTTTTAATACTTCAGGTTTTTACCTTTCCACATGAATATAGATTTTACATATTCATTCTTCAGTTTTCATTTAGTATGTTGATAACTTTGTAATGCTTCAGTTGAAAATGTTAAATGAGCTCACGTGTTCAGTTCCCAGTAAAAAACATTTAAGTTCCTAATTTAATTTAAAAAATAAATAACCATTATATGCTCAATTACCCAGTGTAGGAAACTTCAGAATTTGAGGATGTGAATTGTCCTTCCAAGTTATAAATCATCCAAAATCATTCAAGTTAATATTCCTCCCTTTTAAAACTTTACTTCCATGTATATAAATTTCTAGCTATACTTTAAGGCATATTAAATAGAGTGATATTAAAAGGAGAGCTTGAAACTCTTCTGAGGTAAACCATAGTGGACTGCTTTTAAGATGCCTCATCTTTAACTCAATCTTTCAGCAAGAGAGATTGTTTTATACTTGCTCTTATATACTAATTCTGATTTTTAAGCTTTCTTTTCAGGGAATAGAATTGAGTTCTATCATGAATTTCTTCAGCACAAAGTTAGTTTAGCTCATGCTGTGTTACAATGGTTGCAGATGTAGTGGTGTGTGTGTATATCTCCAGTATATATGGAATAAATTGGATCAGTGACTGAAAGAAAACCATAATTCATGGTGATATCTTTCTTCTTAGTATGATTATTTTTATTAAAAATTATGTGATGTCTCTATGTAGTATAATATTATTATATTAAATGTACATAATTTATAATGTATATTGTATAAACATATAGTGTATAGATTCATGTTGACCTGATTGCAGCCTTCTTGAATCCTAACTAACATGATATCCCCTAAATAAGCCTGGTTTTTACCTGCATAGTTTTCCAACAGACTGTAAATAAATAAAATTATCATGGGAGTAGAGGAGCTTTATGACTGGACAGTGGAGCTGTTAGTGCTAGGAATGTGCTAATATCTTTGATATTAGCTTGAGATTTACCAGATATATTCTGGCTTGGATGAAGCAGCTTTATATGACCTCTTTCTGTTACTGAAATTCTCTGATCTTGTCACCTGTACCATACTTCCGTCAAGAAGTCTCCAATAAACTAGACTTTGTGATCCTGGTACTGTACCTTATTCTTCATTCTCAGAGCACCTCGTGGCCATTTCTCATACACAGGGACCTGTTGTATTAGGGCACATGACATTTCAGGATGATGTAATACATGGCGAGTTCAATGATTTTATATGCAAAATTGTTGTTAGGAACTTCATTTTCTAAGAAGTACCATCAGTTATAGTATTATATTAACTAGTAATGACAAATGGGTATTTATTCATATGTTATATTGTTGGCATTGAAATCAGAGACATGGAATATTAATAGGGAATATATTTAATAAGTACTTCAAATGATTAGAGTATTTAAGATTTTTGTCATTATTGGGAAGAAGAAAACATTAGAGATGATGAAAAAGAAAAGATCCATGTGGCCCATGGACACTATGATTTAGGTTGAGCTTTTAAAGATTACACAAATTAATTTGATTGAAAAAACAGATTTAACACAGGTTATGTAAGAATATTTTAAACTTTTCTTAAGTAGAGTAGAAATTGAATTAGAAAAGGAATGGGCTCATGTAGACTTAAGTGGAACAGATCCAAGAGTTCTTCATTTGAGCTAAATGCTTTGGATTTTAATCTCATGGTAGCAGGGAGCATTAGAAGGAATTTGTGATGAGGTAGGAGGAGGCAGGCAAAAGTTATCATTGAAGAGGGTAGAGGTAGAATGAAGCTGAAGTGAGCTGAATTAAGCTATTTGGGAAGGGGAATTAGGGAATGGGGTACTTTAAGGGGACCAATGGTGGGGTTTCCATAGTAATCCAAAAGTGATAGTACAAAACCAGTATTGATTACAAAGTAGTAATGAAAAGCACTGTGATCAATTTGAGGCAACTAAAATGGAGAGGGGCTAGAAATTTTACAAATGGTATTCCAGAGTGAAAGAAAAGGCCTAAGTTTTGATAAATATGGAATTGGTGCAAGTTAGGAATTTGCAACTTGAGCAAGTTCAAGTTGGGTCAAACATGGTGCAGACATGATGCATTGGCAATGTCTGATAGAAAAGCTAGCTGACTTTCATAATGGATGTCTGTCACTTTATATCTATGGACTTACCACATAATGAATTTCATAAATCTAAGGAGCTTAGAATAGTTCCTTTTATGTAATTGGTACTTAATGCTTTGCAGGGTGGGATATGAAACAATTGGAGAAAGTAGTTTAAGTTAATATTCAGAGGTATAATTTATTTCGTATTATCAAAACTGACCACAGTGTAAAATTAATAGAGAATTGTGGTGAAGTCTGCAGGATAGGGCAAGATCTTTGGGAGTATTCAATAGTTGTCCTTAGTGAGATGAAAAAGCTAGGATTCTTCTCAAGTAAAAGTTTGATGAGGAATTAAAAGCTATGGTCACAGGTCATGCCTTTTAAAAGTATTTTTTTATCCCCAAAGTGTGCAAAATCTAATGTTTAATGCCAGACACAGCGTCACATACCTGTAATGCCTGTGACTTGGGAGGCTAAGGCAGAAGGCTCCCAAGTTCCAGGTCTCAGCAACTTATACCTTCAGCAACCTAGGGAAACCTTGTCTCAAAATGTAAAAATGATAAAAGATCTGGAGATGTTGCTCACCTGGGTTTAATCCCCAGTACAAAATTAAAAAGAGGGAAATAAAAAACAATCTAAAGTGTAAATACAACTTGGCAATATGAAAAACAAAAGGAGAGCCAAGAATGGGCAAAAAACAGTATTCTTTTATAATTTCTTAAATACTTTCATATATTCTTTCAATATTTATTAAACATTTTTGAGTCATAAAGTTAAATTAAAGGTTTTGTTCTAGTATCTGTATAAAGAAATGGTGATAGTACATATTTCTAAATAATATTATAATATAAAATCAACCTTTATAGAAAATTTAGATCACAATGTATCATCTATAAAGATATCATTTTGGTCTGTTTTTCAATATTCAATATATTTTTTGTTCCATAAATGGGAGGTGGTACATAATGGATTAAGTTCTGGATTCATTCAAATTATAAATTCCATTAAATACTTTTTTCTGAATGTAGTATTTGGTCAAATAAAATAATTTCAGTAATTTATGTTTGATCCTTAGCATAGAATTTGATATCATTTTATTCATGTAAGAGTTTTTACATTATTATAAGCTGAATCCTATAGTAATATAAATATAGATTCATAAACATCTTTAGTGTCTAATTTCTGTATCCTAAAGTTTAGCTTTAAAATATGAACTCTTAAAAGTTTATATAATACCAAATGATAAATACATTTGTTATTTGGTTTAATAGAGGGTCATTGAATTATTTGCTCATGTATACCAGCCAGAAGACATGCATAGGATTCATTTACTCCTGGCATTATATGAGACACATCTTTGAATCCTGTGTTTTTCATTATTAACATATCTAATAAACAAGTTAGAAAAATAAACCAGCAGACCTGAATCTTCTTGAAGAAATGGTTTGATATATTTTACTTTTTAAAGCATTGTTAAGTGAGGGGATAGGGTCATCAGTTCCCTTTGGTCTCTATCACTCAGAATTAGTTTATGTGCATGGGAATCTTGAGATTTTGATTCTTGGACCTCTATTTTTAAGTTTGCTTCCATTTTTAAAGTTGTATATATCTATGTGACTGTTATTAGAAAAGACTTGGACAATCAATCCTTATTTCTATCTACCTCTCCTGCCTGTTGCACTTTTGGGGTGAATACCAGCAGTTGTCATATTCAGAGACAATTTGAGATTTCTGTTTTGATAACACATAAATTGAGCATAGGTCCCAGATAACAATGTGTTTTTCATAAATACCCATTATGTTGAAATACTTTTGAAAGTATTTAAAGAAAAAGAATAATGAGTATTCTAAATCTACTGTGAAAAATATAACATTAAAATTCTGATATTCTCAATTTTATCATTTGCTAATTTCATTTTCAGAATAATTTTTGAAAAATTATTATGAATATCAACTTATAACTTATTTTGAACTTCATAGACATAATTTAATGACTATTCCCAAGAAGTAATGATAAATGATTTTAATATAAAATCCATAGAAGTTTGATGGGCTAATGATCAGGATAATGGGGTAATTTGAAGAAAAGTGGTTTGTACTCTTTGAAAAAGTGTCATATCCTAGTTAATATGGTTATTTTTACTTTTTGATTACTTGATTAAAAGATTTTTATTAATTTTTATTGGTACATTATAATTATACATAATGTTGGGGTTTATTGTGATACATTTTAGTATTTCGCAAATATAAAGTTGACCCATTCCTCTCAGTAGCACTACACGGAGACGTAAGTGTTGTCATTCTAGTTTTAATAGAGTATTTTATAGTCAGGTTGACTCATAGCCAATGACAGGCCGCTATATAGAATTGGAGCATATTTTTAACTTTGGAGAGAAAAACAAAAGTAAATATAAGGATCAAACTTGGTATATTTAGCTGATTTCAGTTTATAATTATAATTGCAAAATAACTAAGTATATCCTTGTTACCTAAAAGGGAGACTTTGATAAGGTTTAAAAGTGATTATTTACTAATAGTGTAATGCAACTAGAAATGTAATACTATAAATGTAATAAAAACTCATCAAAACTATTTCGTTTTTACCAATACTGGATTTGTTTGCAAAAATGCTAATTCATGGATCTTCCAATCAGCAGCACCATGTTATCTGCTTCAGCCAAGCCAGTACTCATGAAACTCTAAATTTTTATGACTGAAGAACCTGAGAGTCAAACAATGCTTAGAATTACAGTGTTTCAGATAAATATTTTTAAAAAATCCATATCATGTAACATCTAACAATAAATAGCAGAATTTCATAACTAACTTCTTTTATAGCATAGCGTCTGAGATTCCAAAGAGTAATTTTAGAAACTGCAAGATCTTTTTGTTTAGGATCCCAAACTGCCTGTTATTTTGCCATGTTCTATTTGTGAAAATAAATAACAATGCCAGCCTAGATTTTAGAGATATTAAACAGACTTTTGTTGAGACGATCTGTAAAATACTATTGCCATGTTCTCAATCAATTTTGCCATGAGATTTGCTTTGGCCAGAGGGACCCTCAAAGAAGCTTACTATTAAGTTTAGCTCCTAGAAAATGAAAGATCACGGAAGACAAGCCCTGTGGTTTCTGCTATCCCTACTGTACCCAGTAATGGTTAGACACACCCACCATGAACCTGAGAAGTGGCCATTCCATCCTGAACTGGCGTCCAAAGATCAGAAGAATCTTCTGGCCAATCCACATAATCTTGAGAAATCATGAACATTGTTATTTTAAGTCACTAAGTACTGAATGATAATAATCTTCTTCCCCCAAAATCAGAGAGCAAGAAATTCCATCTGAAATATTGGCTCAAAACTATAGCAATTTTTAGAGCCCAAAACTGAACTGCCATGTTGGCTTTTGACAGTCTTCTATAATGGAACAATGCCCTAAAGACAAAATGCTTCCTGACCGTTCTTAGGGTCGAAAGAGCATCTTTCTTACACATCTTGTGTAACAGTGTCTAATAAGCTAGAATTAAATAATATCAGAAACCCTGCCTACAGGGAAGACTGAGACATTGATTTCAGCACTTCAGAACTGACAGCACAGAAACTCATGTTAGGAAGGAGTAACAGATTTTAAACTTCAATCTACCATATCTGCTACAGTCAGTATAAGTTCTTTCTTTTTCTATATTTTTTTTCATTTTTAATGAATTTTGAGAATATAATATATAGATGGATAAGCAGCATCTGAAAACTCATATTAATCTGTAGATGTAGAAATGATAAACTTATTCTTCAAATTGATAACTGGTTAACTGTATACCAAGAAACAAATTGGTCATTCTCTAAGCTCAATATTCCCTATAATTTTCTTAAGGTGGGAGTGGTGGGAAAGGCTCTTCTTTACTCTCTTTATCCCCATCTCCTGCAGGCTCACAATTGCCAAGTTGTATCAATGCCTCAGAGCCCATATATAAGCTATTCCTCTTTGGATATTAGTTTCTCTCTCCCCACCTCCAAAGTGTAATTAACATACAGACCTATGTGACTCCCCATCCTAAATAGCATCTTCTTAGGGAGACATTTCCTGACTTCCAAACTTGGTCAGATTCTGTCATAATAAAGGAAGCTTATTACAGCAATAAGGAAAACTATTGTAACACAAGCTTCCCATAATACTCTTTATTTCCTCCTATGGTCTGGTGATAAAGGGATACATCAATTAATTTTAAGAGGGGGATATCTACCAAAATGTTTAATAAAAGTGTTTAATTAAATTTAGTTACATTAGGATAAGGCAGTTTTATTATCCTAGGATTTGAATTTTTCCACCTGCCTTAAAGAAAATGGAATATAGTTTCTGCTGTACAAGAGTATGTAATATCTAGATTGCATTTGCCTTGAAATGTCATTACTGCTTGCTGCACTGAGTGGTGATGCTTAACATTATATGTCAACTGGGCTTGAATGTAGTCCCAAACTTTTGGTCAAATTCCCATGTAGAGGTTGCTGTGAAGATATTTTTTTTTTAGATATGATGAATATTTAGATAGACTTTCAGTAAGACAAAATGCCTGTCATAATTTGATCCAATCATCTGAAGGCCTTATGAGAAAAGACTGAGATCTTCTAAAGAAGAATGATTCTGCTGCCAGACTTCCTTTAGACTGAAACTACATTATCAGCTCTTCTCCAGCCTACAGGAGTGCTCTGCAAATTTTAGACTTATCAATCTCAGCAAATGCTTTAAACTAAAGCTGTCTCTCTTCTCTTCCTCCTACTTTCTCTCTCTCTTTTGCTCACACACATATGCAAACAATCTATTGATTCTGTTTTTCTGATGAACCTTGACTAATACAGAGAGAATAAAGGGAAGTAAGAGAACTAATCTACCAATTGCAAGAATCTCTCCTTTTACTAGTTATTTTAATTCCCAAAGAAACCCTAGAAAGTAAGTTTAATTATTATTGTCATTTAAGAGGAGAAAAACGCAGTCCCAGAGAAGATAAGATGTACTTTACAATAGCTAGATTGTGGAACCAACCCCGATGCCCATCAGTAGATGAATGGATAGGGAAACTTTGGTATATATACCCAATGGAACACTACTCAGCACTAAAAGAGAATAAAATCATGGCATTTGCAGGTAAATGGATGGAGTTGTAGAAAATAATGCTAAGTGAAGTTAGCCAATCCCAAAAACCCAAAGGTCGAATGCTCTCTTTGATATGAAGATACTAACTTATAAAGGCAAGAGAGAGGGAATGAGAGGAATGAAAGAGCTTTAAATAGAACAAAGAGGGGGGAGGGAGAGATGGGGGAAAGGGGATAGGAATAATAGCAGACTGAGTTATCCATGATTACCCTAAATACATGTATGAAGACACAATTGTTGTAAAAATACTTTATATTAAACCAGCAACTCGAAAAATTGTGCTCTTTATATGTAATATGAAATGAAATGTACTCTGAATGTGTATAACAAATTAGAATAATAAAAAATAAAAAAAAAGATGTACTTTACTGTGTAATGGGAAGCCGTGCCAAGAACCTAACATGTCAGTCTTCATGCCTTCTGCCATTCTTAGATTACCACATTGCCTGCTCTCTGTGAGAGGCACTGGCTAGGGAACCTTGTATTAGCCAGAGATGGCACATGTATGCTCCAAAAATAAGAGAGTCTCTTTGGATCTCTAATCCAAAATAAACCTCAGAGTATTGTTGGTAAGCTTATGTGATTGTTGCTGGAGTTTTATTAAGCAATATTTTTTTCTGACATTGTGCTGGTTTTCAGAGATGATGAGATAGTCCCCCATTTTAAAAGCAAAATACAAAAACTACTTCTTCATTCCATTACTGAACTGAGAATGGTTTTTATTTTCTTTCAAAATTTTTTGCCCTTGGGGCTGGGGTTGTGGCTCAGCGGCAGAGCGCTCGCCTTGCACGTGCACGGCCCGGGTTCGATCCTCAGCACCACATAAACATAAATGCATTGCATTGTGTACAGCTAAAGTAAATAAATAAATATTTAAAAAAAATTTTTTTTTGCCCAATTTTCTTAAAGCAGCCCCCACATCTCAATGTTTTACTGAGGCTGGACTAGTACAAGCCTTTGTCCTCCAAATGGAGGATGTGTTTCTATTTCCAAGTCTGCTACCCACGTGTACCTTTTGGTAGGAACAATGACTGGAAGAGTTGCCAAAATTATAGTATCCTTGGGGAAAAGCAGTGTAGACTACTTGTACACTCTGTATAGTAAAATAAGCAATAGCATTCAATGTTCAAAGCCAAAATCATTTCTAAATATCTCTAGTATTTAAAAGTTCCCTGGAAAGCATCTCAAACTTATTTTTAGGACTATCAAATATGATGCCCTTAAGGCACCACACTTAGAGATGAGTCTGAGTGGATGACATCTTATTTAGATAGAAAGGAAGAATTTTCTGATGTTAATAGAAGTGTACTCTTTGATTGATTTTTGTTTGGAAAATATTTTAGATGAAAACACGAGTTAGTTGAAATATGATAATAAAAAGCTAATGAATGTCAAAAGATCTGAGCCATTTCAAGACTTGATAGAAGGGAATTTTTTTTGTACCTCAAATGGATATAGATAAAAACATAGACAAAAATACAACTACCTTTACATACACATGTAATGTTGTCACAGGGCAGATTCAAATAAAAATCTTATTTTTCCACTGTTGAGACCTTTACCGTATATTAAGGATGGAAAAGGAAACACTAAATGTTAAAAGAGCTAAAATTTAAGCATAACTTGGAGGGGCTATGCACATGTACTACCTTGGCGGATCAAGCAAAGGGGAAAATGGCTTCAAGCCTAGGTGGTATGTGAACTGTACCTTGGAAGACATGGGATTTCAGCATGTTCACCTGTGGGGACTCTGTTCTGGGCAGAGGTGCTCTCTTCTGGGCACAGGTGCTGTCTGCACCAGGGAACAGAGGTTCAGTACACAGAAGGGAGAAGAGAGCAGCTTTCGGTGGAGCCTGACATGGGAGTAGGTAGCTTAGCTGAGAAGTTTGTTGAGAAAAGCAGCAAAATTAAAAGCCAAGTGTTTCTAGCTCCAAATCAAATATATTTCCAAAAATGTCGGGAGAGAGCAGAAAAGGATCACCAGGGTTCATAGATTAGGCAGATTCTGCCTGGAATAAAGGGTGTGGATCAAAATAAAAGATAAGAAGGAAAGTTATTCAAAAGTTTTGGACTTTGTTTCAGGGCATATCCTCACTGTGGGTAACTTAGGCATGTTGGGCACTTTAATAGGTTTTCAAATATTGAAATTTGTACACTAATCCTAACTTGGATGCAATGTAGTTGTATGCAACTGGTATCAACAGGGAAAAGTAGTATTTTCTTCTGAATTTAAGGTCAGAAAATTTAGGGGTAGTCTCCATCCTGTTTAGTTTGTAATATTGACATTTCCTCTTACAAGCTTGCATTTTGCTGGTGATCAATACAAAGGAGAAAAAACAGCAGAAATATAAATTGATGACTCATTGCTAGAGAATTTAACTTCAGTGTTAAAACCAGTTTCCAAAATATAGTGAAATAAACAGATAAACAAAAGATTTGATAGGAGGTATAGAAATCAAGAGAAAAAAAAAAAAAACAGAAAATGATCACAACTGGGCTTAAAATCTAGGAGTAGTATTTAGAGCTAAGAAATAAATAGAGCTAAATAAATAAATTTGAGTGAAATATCTTAGAATAAAAGCAAAACCAAAATCACAATGAAGAGGCCAAACCACGCATGTAAGATGGAGAGATAAGACAACTCACTGGAAAAGCTAAAAATCTAGTAGAAATGAGATTAGGAAGAGAAAGAAGATGCAAAATAGGTGGAAATGAAAAGGGAAGGTCTGTGAGATCTGAATGCTGTGGGAGTTTCCTTTGGCAAGGCAGAGGCTCCTCCAGTGCCTTCAGGTTGGGTGGGTCCCCAGACCTTTCTAATGGAAGAGCAGTAGGCGACCAAGTAGCATATTGTGATTTCCTCATTTCTCCCTAATGAGGACGCTTTCCACTAGGTCTTCCTTTGCTTTGTTATTTGGAACCTGCTCCCAGTCACCAAAACTCAAAATATTAAATAGTAATTGGAGAACATGTTTTTTTTATGAAAACAAATGCTGTGCTCTGATGATTTTCTATTTTCACGTTAGATTGGATGTTTTTACAATGTATTGCCATCTTCCCCCTTACCAAACATGCTTATTTTTCTTTAATTCATTTTAGCATTTACATGAAAGAATATTTTGAATAGATTTATTTATTCAGTGTTTTGACCTTAATAATACTCTCTGAGAATAAAGTTACTTTCCATTATTTTGTTGTTTTTTTGTTTTCTAAATGAAAGTATGCTCTTTTTATGGATGGTATTATCTTTGTAGAATGCTAATGCAATAATGAAGCCATAATAAAGCTAATTCATAGCCAAAGAATTGTTGTTTAAGCACCTACCACTATTGTGAATCTCTTTTAAGCTACATTTTTATGCACTTGCTTTTGTTTGCTGTTATTTCTAGGGTCTTGTATTTCCAACTAGACTATAAAATCCCCCATGATAGGGACACTATCTTACTGCTTTTATGTCCTCCATTGCTTTTGGTACAGTGCTCAGTAAAATGTGCTTTTGAATGAGTGTGTGTTGAATTAATGATACAGTTCTTAAACATGCATATAACTTGAGTCATGTGACATCTCTGAGTTGCCAAGTTTTTGAGTTAAACCATGCTTAAATGAAAGTAGCTAGCTTCCTTAAAAATGATAAGCTTCTTCTAAATTCTGATCATTCCTAATTCAATTTGTTTAAAAAAAGATGCAATGTTTCAATAGCCAACCATTTTAGAATATTGCTTATTCAATTGCATTTTTTCTATTTGATTCTAGAAATCTTAAATCCTATTTAGTATTCATATTTTTTCTTTTTGGCAAAGAATATACATAAAGAGTAAAAACTACATACATTAATTTTTGGCAAGAATTCTTACTATATTGGCAAAGGCCAGTTGTTTCTTTTAAGATATTTGTATTAAAAGCTTTACAACAAACAAAAACAATATGTGAATTATGTGAAACTGAAGTTTATTCTTAATACTGTGTATAGATTTATTTTCTCATATAGTAAAAGATTTACTGTCCTCAGCACATTTGTATTGGCTCTGGTGCAATGTAAACCTTTGGTAACTCTGAGTTTTCCTAAACACTTTTTAAAGTTGTTTTCTTCTTAAGTCTAGCTCAGAATCCTTTTTTTTTTTTTTTTTAATTTTTGAGATGTCATTACTTTGCCCTTTTGTTTTCATCCCAACCTGAATATTTCAAGGAAACATTCAAAATATATTGGTATCCATAGAATCTGAGGAATTTTTAAGTAATAATAATGGGGGACTAGATTAAAAAGATGCTTCTGAACTTCCCTTCTTTATCCTTATTGATAATTTTAAAAAATATGATGACATAACCATGAGAAAAACACTACTGATAATTTATCCATTAATAAAATCATCCTATAATATGCTGTCTTATTTCTTTAGGTCATGCCAAATCAAAAGAAATGCCAAAATATCTTTGCTCTCAGAAGATTTTCACAAGTCTTTTTCTTTTCTTTTTTCTTTCTTTCTTTCCTTCTTTTTTTTTTTGCAAGTTTAAAATACCCTGTAAATTGTATTCACATAGGTAGAACAGGCCAAAGCTGTCTTCATCACACATTTTGGTTGCCTTCCAGGACTTCACAGTTTAAATAATTCCACATACAACTCAGAATTTTCAGCTTCTCTGGAAAAATAAGGGGATCCAAAAGCACCAGGCCAGAATTTCCATAAGGCAACAAATGCCTATCTATACCTGTTATTATCTGCATCCATATCTATCAGCAGTAATACAGGCTTTCATTACAAATCTGTTCTGACCACCTCTCTCTCATAAGGAGGTGACAACACCTTTTACATTAGAGAAACATGGAAACAAAAATCAACTTGAGGAGCCATAGATGCTCCATTTCATCACAACTGCCACCGTTCCCAGTAAGTATAAACCTGCAGTCACTTCCTCAGCCCTTGTAAACTTTTGAGTTTGTCATCCTCAATTTAGAGTGCATAAGACAGATGTATGAAATGAACAACTGTGGGGAAAGGGTTGGAATTCATTTGGAGTGTGGGTATAATCAGAGGAAGGTTGGGTGAAGTGAAAGACATGAAATTAAGGACTATATCCTGTGTAGTTCGTTATTTTAAGCCTCCCTTTCTTTGGAGTATCAGGCAGTTTTGCATCTGTTCTTTACATTAATTGCTCGTATTCTTTAATTTTGTGATTTCTGATATACAAGATTGTACCATCGTTATAAAAATTGTAACACTCCATTCTAGGATTCAGTTAAAATCCAGAATTTGCAAATTAAAATAATAGTAGTAATGCTAATAAAAACAATATTAGAGGAACATTATAATAAGAAAAATAAAACAGTTCAAAAAGGATATTATTTAAAGTTGTCTAATAACTTACCTCACAGATGTTTTGATGTTATGCACAAGAATGCAAATGATGGCTTCTTTAACTCCATTTCTTTATAAATTGCTCATTTTATTTAATGAGCTATTATATTTTTAAAATTCTGTATTATTTCTCCTTAAAATATTTATCTTGGGAGCAATTTCTAAATTTTCTAGAAAGTACTTGGATCAAATTATATGCTGGTTAATTAATTTAAAAATATGCCAGTTTAGCTTTTTAAAAAATAAAACCAAAATCTATAGTGTATTGGTTTGGATTGTCATGTTTGCTGCTATAACAAATGCCATAGTTTCAGTGGCTAAACATAATAGAACTTAACTTCTTTTCTGCTCATGTAACCAATTCAATAATATATATGTTTTGAGAGTAGTGTTCCTTCATGAAATAATAAAAGGATTTAAACTCTTGCCTGTGTATCTGCATTTTTTAAGGACATGTAGTGTTATAAATTCAAGTACAAAAAGGGGAACACTGTAAAGATGGCTTAGTTTCTTCTAATGGACTGGAAGTATTAATTCAGATTATATTGTTGTTGTCAGAGTTTTACAAAAATTGTCAGAATTAGTAACCTGTCTACACCTGGATACAAGTATTATTGGGATATACAGTCCATGCCTAGGAAGCTGCTTTCCAGAGGTAATCTAATTATTTGGAAGGAGGAACACAAATTTTGGTGGACAACATGCCATCTATAATGAGCAACTCTATATGCCATCATTAATGAATCTTTCTATCTGAAACCTTAGTTTGTACTGTCCACAGTGGCTGTGATAAGCAAGGATGCCAATATTTTTTCAATTGAGAAACAAACAAAAAATCAGCTTAAACAACTTGCTCAAAAGGAAAGCATTGTTAAAGAAAATTGTTATTTTTTTTTTTTGTAACAGAGAAAGAACTGAGAAGGTAGGTATAAATATTTTTTAAAATGCAGCAAATATTGAAAAATATGCACTCTGTGTTATTATAATGTGTCCCAAATTTATGTTGAAGTCCTACCTCCCAAAGTGATGGTATTAAGAGGAAGGGCCTTTGGGAACTGATTAGGTCCTGAAGGTGAGCTTCTCATGAATAGGATTATTGCCCTCAAAAAAGAGGCTTGAGAAGGATCCCTGGCTCTTTGCTACATGAGAGGACACAGCTAGGAAGGTTCTGGCTGTGAACCAAAAAGCAAGTCCTCCCCAAACATGGGGTTTGCCTTGAATTTGGCCTTTCTAAACTCTACAGCAGTGCGAAATCTCTGTTGTTTATAAGCTACCCAGTTTATTTTGCAGTGGCCTGGAATTACTAAAGCATAGGTAAATTGTCAACTATGTATAGGAGGAGGAGTGAAAAATGCAATAAGAAGGAAAACCAATAAATTGGGGAACAGAAAAAAAAATACAACAAAGAAGAAAGTAGGAAGATAGAGGCTGTAAAAATAGATCTATACAAACTAAGTGGGGGAAGGAGGAATGAAAGAGACCAAGAGTAGACAGGGAAGAGAAAAGCAGGTTTAGAAGTGTGTACTGGAGGGTAGACCCAGCTATGCACTTTGTTCCTGTGCTTTGGAGCATTCCGGACTTCGTCTATTTGAACTGTGGTTGAGCTGGTTAACCTTGCTGAGAGCTCATCAACCCCTTTAATCCTAAAGCCTTTGAGGCCCTCCTCTGAATGGAATAACTAGAGCAAGCCAACAGGATATAAATTAATTTCTAAACCTACAGATCAGTAAACAGAAGAACTCTATGAAATCAATTAGAACTGGTCTCATAGTTCAACTTTCCTTTGGGCATTCACTCAGATACTTATCAATAGGCAAATTGTACATATTGTGTGTATATATATGTGTGTGTATATATATTATATAAATTGTATATATATGCATAGTATCTCTATGTGAGTTGGAAATCAAACCAAATATTGCTAAATTTAATTCCTATTTCAAAATTGTGAGAAAATATGGTTACCATCAGAGGATTGAATTCATATCTCCTAATTTGCACAGGATGTAAAAGATCAGTTGACCAGTAACATGAAAAAACAGCATGTTGAATAATAGTGATTTCAATAAAATATTTTAGATTAATAGAACAGGGAAAAGATCAAAGGCTCTGGAGTAAATATTCCTTTTCTCCTATTCATTGAATCTTTGCAGATCTTCTTGATTACTTCTTACAGTTAATTGAAAACCTATACTTTGAAATTGCCAAACCAAAATATCACTCTTTCAGTCTTACTACTTTATTTTTCTATTATCTGATAAAATTTAAGTTCTGCTCAAATTCTGTGATATTTTTATTTTATCTGTTATTACAGGTATAGTGTCTGGATGATAAAATTGGAAACGTGTTAGGACATTTTTAAAGCTATTGATGTTCTTTCTTTCTCAAAGACAAAATCACTTCTGCAAATTGTGTCATTTTTCTGAAACAAACTATTCTAGAGTATCTTGAGAAAAAATAAAGTGATTTTAATTCCTTTCTTTTAGTAAAGTCATATTTACAGTCATTTTAAGACTTTTAACGTCTGGATATTTGGATAAAGGAGATATGTTTCTATCAGATTGAAGTGATGGTTATAGTTCTGACACTAACATTTTTACATTTACCAGGAGGTATTTTCAAACTTTTGAGTTTTGATTGATGTAAATTATAATGTTATTTTATGATGTAATTCTTAGAAGTGATAAATTTTTCAAAGTGATAAAAAACATTGTAATGTAATAATACTAAATGATGTGACAAATATTGTTCATATAGTATCTTCAAACCATTCTGTATTAGTCTGATTTCCATAGCTATAACAAAATACCTACTACTTTGCTGAATTTGTTTATAACTTCTAGAACTCATACACAAATTCAGCAAAGTTGCAGAATATAAAATTAACACACATAAATCACTTGTGTTCTTATACACCAATGATGAAATGATGAATCAGCCAAAAAATAAATTAAGAAAACTATCCTATTCAAAATTGCCTCAAAACAAACAAACAAAAACAAACAAACCTGGGAATCAATCTAACAAAAAAGGTGAAACATCTCTATAATGATAACTATAGAACACTAAAGGAAGATATTGAAGCACACAGAAAAAAGATGGGAAGATCTCCCATGTTTTTAGATAGGCAGAATTAATATTCTCAAAATAGCTATAATACCAAAAGTACATTCAGACTTAATGCAATTCCTATTAGAATTCCAATGACATCCTGCATAGAAATAAAAAAGAAATCATGAAATTCATTTGGAAAAATAAGAGGCTCAGAATAGCCAAAGCAGTCCTCAGTGAGAAAAGTGAGGCTGGAGGCATCACAACACCAGACCTTAAATTATAAAAAAAAACAGCATGGTATTGCTACAAAAACAGATATGAAGACCAGTGGAACAGAATAGAAGACACAGAAACAAACCCACATAAATACAGTTGTCTATTATTAGACAAAGGTGCCATAAACATACATTGGAGAAAAGATAGCCTCTTCAACAAATGATTCTGGGAAAATTGGAAATTCGTATGTAGCAGAATGACATTAAGCCCCTATCTCTCACCCTGCACAAAACTCAAAGTAGATCAAAGCCTAGGAACCATCCATCTACTATAAAAAAATGTGGGCCCAACACTATCATTTTGGCTTAGGAAAAGATTCCTAAAATACAAGAAGTAAAATCAAGAATCAATAAATGGTGGTGGGGTGGGGAGGTGGGCTAGAGTTGTAGCTCAGTGGTAGAGTGCTTGCTAAGCACATGGGAGACACTGGGTTTGATCCTCGGCACCATATAAAAAATAAATAAATAAAATAGAGGTATTGTGTACATCCACAACTAAAAAAAAAAAAAAAAAAAAAGAGAGCTAGGGTTGTGGCTTAGTGGTAGAGCACTTGCAATTCTTGCAATTCTCAGCACCACATATATATAATTAAAATAAATGTTTAAAAAAATAAAAGAATCCCTAAATGGGGGATTCTTCCCAGCAAAGAAAACAATCAGGAGCACAAAGAGAGACCTTATAGAATGGGAGAAAATCTTTGCCACTTACACCTCAGATAGAGTATTAATCTCCAGGATATTTAAATAACTTAATAAAACTAAACACCAAAACAACATATAACCCAGTTAATAAGTGGGCAAAGGAACTGAACAGGCAATTCACAGAAGAAATATGAATGGTCAACAAATAACATGAAAAAATGTTTATCTCTAGCAATTAGAGAAATGCAAATTAAAACTACGCTGAGATTTTACCTCCAGTCAGAATGGCAATTATCAAGAATATAACAATACATTTTGTGGAGGATGTGGGAAAATGGGTACACTCATACATTGCTGGTGGGACTGCATATTTTTGGTGCAACCACTCTGGAAAGCAGTATGTATATTCCTCAGAAAACTTGTGTTGAAACCACCATTTGACCAGTTATCCCACTCCTTGACAAATACCCAAAGAATATAAAAGCAGCATACTTCAGTGATGTAGCCACATCAATGTTAATAGCAGCCCAATTCACAATAGCCAAGCTATGGAACCAACCTATGATTCCCTTCAAGAGATGAATGGATAAAGAAAATGTATATATACACAGTGAAATATTACTCAAGCATAAAAAAGAATGGCTTTATGACATTCACCAGAAAATGGATGGATCTGGAGACTCTTACACTAAGCAAAATGAGCCAGTCCCAAGAAATTAAAAGTCAAATGTTCTCTGTGATATGTGAAGTGATGGGAGTGGGGACAGTAAATAGGAAAAACAGTGAAATGAATCTGACTTAAATTTCCTATGTATGTATATAAATACACTACAGTCAATCTCCACATCATGTGTAACCACAAGACTGGGACCCTAATTAGAATAAGATGTACCCCATTATTGTACAAATATGTCAACATATACTCTACTGTCATATATGACTAAAAGGAACAAATAAAGAAGTAGATACTAAAAACAAAACCAACCAACCAGAAAAACCCAAGGCTGGGTGCTTTATAATGAAAAGAGGTTTATTTAGCTCGTGGTTTTGAGGACTGAAAGTTCAATATAGGATGTTGCCAGTTCTGGCAAGGGCCCCAGGTTAGATGGCATCACCCAGGCTAAAGAACATGTTGAAGAGATCACATGTGGAGACAGGAAGCCAGAAAGTGGGGAAGGTTTGATTCGCTCACTTATAGCAACTCACTCTCTCCTAAACTTACCAGAATTACATGGGAACTACTTTTCTAATCTTTCCTGAGGGCAGTGCCCCCAATGACCTAAACATTTCCCACTAGGTCTACTTCTTCCAGTCTTGCCAGTTTCACATTGCCACAGTGAAAGCCAAACATCCAACGTACGAAAATTTGGAGTACAAACCATACCCTAGCCTGAACATACCTAAAAGTTTAGGTATGGTGCTATTTCTATCCTTCTAAAGGAGAAACCAACCGAGTCTTCTAGAAATTAAATGACTTTCCAATTTGCAGGATAGATCTGAACTTAGAACCAAGATTGTCTATACCCTGAACCTCAACTCCTCCCATGACATGAAATGGTTATGTGACAATTTATTTCAGTACTGGTTGGGGAATATTATGACCATAGGGAGGTAAGGGATATCTTCTATGCATAGTTTACACTAGAAATTGATAAATATCATTTAAACTTATCCTAGGAACAATATACATTTACTCTGTTTTGTGTGACAACTGGATTAAAGTGTTGGTTCTAAGCAAGCAGGAAGTGGACACCTACCAATAGTACAAAGAAAGGGCATTGGCAGTTGGGCAGGTCAAATGCTAGGAAGTTACTGGGAGATTTGGTCAGAGTGATTCAAGTCAGGAAGATTTTATTATCAAAACTTACCAGGAATCCAAGGATGCAAGGAAGAAATCACCTGGCTTTGTGGTTAGGGAACAAATTGCAGATGAACATCTTCCAACTAAACAATGACAAGTGAATCCTTTCCAAACCCATTGTGGGTCACATATGCCTTTACTAGCCTTTAGTCATTTTGTATGAGATGTAAGGCTGGTTATTTCAAACACTTTGGTGTAAGAGTATTTCAAGTATGTAATTGATGCAGTCCGTTTTTACTGAAGTCATTTTCTTATATTTGTTTTACCCAAAGAGAGAGTATAACCTGTTTTGAAGACAAAAAAGCTATTACAGAAATCAAGATAACAATCAGGGCAACCTGAAGGATAAAAATCAAAGGAAAATAAATCCAGAACAATACATGATATTAATTATTTTATTTTATTTGCCAGCTTTCTTTTCTTTCAGTCATGTAATTCACGGCACACATGAATTGGTGGGAATGTGTTGGTTTAGAAATTTTTGTCCTAATATTTACCAATTATAAGTGATTTTTTCCTCAAAAAATAATGAAATAATTATAGTTCTTCAAAAAATATATGGAAATATCTGGTCTTAACAGCTGTGGGGCCTTTTAATCATAAGAACAAAGGAAGAAACCATAATGAAATAGATGAGCCCACAAAATAAAAAAATTTCTATACAAACACCATAAATGTAATGAATGACAGAGGTCACAGATGTAGTTGAACCAATTAAAAAACAATTCAATACTTTAAAAATAAAAGTAGCCAATGCTAGTTATTAATATTAAGATATTAGGATACTCACTGCTAGAGGCATATATGTTGATTTACCTGTACATTTTAAAATGTTGATTACAATTCTATTTCCAAGTATAAGTTTTATAAAAGTAATCTGACATAAATATTTATATAATGCTTGTAAATATTATACACTGTACTGAAAACCAAATGCCCAAACATGTCGTGATAAATTATGATATATCATAAGGTGATACATTCCTAAGACAGATGTTTACAACATTTTTATTAACATTGCAAATTTGTTTGCATCGTTACTGTCATTAAATTTTAAAAAGTATCTTGCCAAAAAGATAAATGTATTAAAAACAAATAGTATAGTGATTATTGTAGACTGTGGATTTGAGTAATTTCCCCCTTTATATTATTTTTTATGTTTTCTATAGTGATCATGCATTGCTTTGTATTAAGGAAATTCTTATACTAATAGTCAGTGGGCTATGGGATCAAGATGAATTTTGTGTCCTTGTATCTGGGGTTGTCAGTATTGCAAGATCTTTGGCTTCAATTTCCTGTGAGATGTGGGGACGAATGGAGGATTGTGAACAGTTAAGTGACATTACCTGCTGCAGTTGCTTGAATAAAGCCTTTAAGGCAATGGTCCCTCTGTCTCTGCAAGTGCCTCACAGAGAGTGTAGCAAATCCAGTGGCCCACATGAACCAGGAATGTACATAAATGGGAAAAAAACTACCAGTCTAACTACATGGGAATATCTATGCTAGATGAGTGGAGGGGACATCTACTTTCTAGTTCTACAGGACTGCTGCCATTTAGAAATAGGGAAAGTATTGTCTGATCTGATGTATTCTCAAGAAAATCTAAAATCTACCTATTTATATGAATTTTAATTTTGAGGTGTTGCGACAGACATGTAATGAATCTACCTATGGAATATTAGTTCATAAACTTGCTTTGTTCACATCCATACTGTCCTAGAAGAATCTGTAGTATTCCAGTATAGTCATGACATCTCACACGTCTGCCCTCCAGTTTTCACTGTCACTTTGGGTTTAATCTATGTGGTTTATCTTTCTTGTCAGTCTTATTTATTGATCTGTTTTGTTCCACAGTCTACACAATGCCTTCCTAGCCATTTACTTCTTAGTTTTCATTTCACTGCATTGTTATAGTTTACACTGTCAGGGGGAAAAATGTCAATTTCAGTCTTTTATAATAAACTTAGCTTGTAGGCAAAAGGGATATTAAGGATACATTTTTTAAGACCCTTGACACTTAAGAAATGCAGAACATGACCCTTTCTTGAGATTTAATCTTATATTTTATAATGGGGTCATGGAAATCTGAATCAAAATGTCTGGCCTACTTTTAATTAGCCCCTCTCTTTTATTATAGGGACTTGATTTCCATTGGGAGAAAAAAATGAGAGCAATGTGATATAAATTACAATTATGAGAGTTTTTATTGTTAACATAGAGGAAATTTTCCAGAAAAAAATTGAGGATGTGTTTATGATATACTAGCAACACATATATGATTTTTTGGACTAAATTACAGCTATATACAATATAGCTATCTAATTTTAAAATTCTTACTAATCATTGAAATCACCATAAAATTCCATTTTTAAAACAGAGATCTATACTTTTGTATATTTTTAAAATATATGACTATGCATAAGGAGTATTTAGACTTGGCTTCCCAGACTCACAGGAAGGTGAAGTGACAAGGCTATACCGAACTCATAGGATTAAACTTTTTAAAGAAAAAGGAGACCATGCTTTACTTGTATTCCACTCAACCCCAAACATTGGTACCATTCACCCACAGGGAAAGACTGAGCAGAAACTGAACCAACCCAGACCAACGATCTTGATATATTTGAATACAGAGTATCTTCAATGGAAAAGCTATGTTTGTGTTTCTGTCAAACCTTCACCTAGACAACACACACAGACAGAGTTTCCAATGAACTTACACAGTGCTTTACTTCTGAAGGAGTTAAGGAGACCGCTAATGTTAATAGTCCAAATAAACGAAATAAAGAGGAACTCAGAGAAAATGAAGTTTGTCTGGGAGCAAAAGAACTTCAAAGATGCTATAAATTATTATCCTGATTAAAATAGAAGAATATATTACATCTCTGAAAGAAAAATTTTAAAAACCCAGGAAACAAGAACACTTGAAAATTGAAAAACAAGATAGCCATTACAGCATTGTATAGCTTTATGGGCCCTTTTCGTGCATATATAAGTGTAAATGTAACCAATTAGATTATAGAACAGATTAGAGGCTTTACTTTATTGATCCACATATTGGCAGAACCTATTAGATATATCTGTAGGAGGATCTTAGTATTTGGTTACATCTGAGAGACCATACGCTCTGCAAAGTCTTTGGCTATTTGTTACACTTCAAAAAATATTTAGTTCTGGAATATTTAAATAGATAACTTTATATTCTTTAATTACAATGTTAAACGTTCTAATGTAAGGTAAATTGCACTTTACTATGCTGACTCAAAACAGAACAATAGTTTTCCTGTAGCAGATATAACACACACACACACACACACACACCCCCTTTCAAAAGAAAAATGGTATTGATGTGGAATTTAAATGTCTTTCTTTATAACCCTAATAATAGAACCTTGCTTTTTGCTCTGACTCAAAGTTGATATTTAGGAATTTTTTCATATATTTTGATTTTGTTAGAAAAATTTCCACATTTATTAGATATTTTCCCCATAAAATACAAATGTTATACACAGAACATTTGTATTCTCAGTTTTATATATATATACATATATATATGTTTTATGTATGTGTTTATTAATTTATATTTAGCAACATATATTCCTAAACTTAGTCACCTCATGTTTAAAAAAGCATGATTTTTAAATTACTTTTTAATTCATAGAGATAATTTTTAAGTTTTCAGTTTATAATTGGGAACTAGAATCTTTTTAATGGATAACTATGTTATCTGTAGTTCTTCTGCAATTTACAAATAATTCATATATACTGGAATTGACTAAATAAACTTGGTGTGTGCCAAATGCAAGTTGATTGGCAACTTAGTGATTAAAAGAATTCTGGTATAATTAAAAATTATATTGGTGATGAGTGAGCATATGTTTAAAGTTATGTTATTCAGATGTATACATTACTGATCATTATGAACAAGATGAAATCTAGTTTTTCTGAATCACAAATTACAAAGGGAACACATTTTTAAAATGCTTTTTCATAAAATTGATTATTATGGAAGATTTTAGATGTCTCTTTTTGTAGGTTTTTAAATGTAGGATACATTTTCTACCCTGTATATTTGCTAAAGAGTTCTGCTTAAATTTTGAAATGAATTAGATGATTTCTTATCAAAGAAAAAGATCACATTGCTATATTTGTTTCTTTATCCTTCCTCAAATTTGGCATAAAATATCATTCATTCCCTGATTCGTGAATCATTAACTGTCCTTTGTGTGTATCATATGTCACTCATCATGAACCTGCTTCTCAGAGAAGAACTAGAATGCACAGCTCACACAAATAAACACACAGGGAACATTTTTGGTAAGTTCTATCAGGGAAAAGGACAGAGTGTGTGAGAATGAAAATGTACATCAATATACTTAGTTTTCTTCCTTCCTTCCTTCCTTCCTTCCTTCCTTCCTTCCTTCCTTCCTTCCTTCCTTCCTTCCTCTCTTTCTTTCTTTTTTTGTACCAGGGATTGAACTCAGAGGCACTTGACCACTGGGACACATCCCCAGCCCTTTTTTGTATTTTATTTTATTAGAGACAGGGTCTCACTGAGTTGCTAAGTGCCTAGTCATTGCTGAGGCTGGCTTTGAACTCGTGATCCTCTTGCCTCAGCCTCCCAAGTGCTGGGATTACAGGCATGCGACACCGTGCCCAGCAATATACTTAGTTTTCAAGTGTAAAATACCTTAACATTCTCAACTTTACCCCTCCCAACACTATCATTTATAAAGTGACTTTTCTGAGGTACATTAGTCATCAACACACTATAGTTTATAAGAGCTATACAGTTTTTTTGCTGTTTCTGTCAAAGACATTCAGAAAAAAATATATTATTATTTCTCTTTGGCCTTTGAGAAAATTTAGTCAAGGAAAGATGAGTAATTTGTCAAAGAAAATTAAGTCATGGAGTACTTTACATCTAGGCATTATTCATAAGCCCATGTTGTCAGGGTTGGCTTCAGATAGAGAAAGATCCTGAGAAATACAATACCAACCCCATCATTTTGCACATGATAAAATTTAAGTTGAGTAAAGTGCCTGTTGCAACAAAGCATGCTCAAACTTCACTAGTCTGCAGAGGACCTGATTCTAAGCCCTCTCTTTTCTGCCTATGATATAGGCCATCATCAATCAATTTTATTTTAGACTGAGTCTAATTTTTAAAGATTTTATTTTCTGTTTTAAATTAATATTTATAAGAGATTATGATTTTCCTCAACTTGACTATGCTTTATTGGGTTAAATATTTTGTGTTCACTCAAACATCAAAGATATGTAAAAGATAAAATCCAAGACACCTAGCCTAATTTATGATTTTATCTTTTTTCCTCCTGCTAGAATTTCCATTGAGAAAGAGGAATGAGCAAATCACATCCACTCTAGTTTACTGTTCTCAAAATGCCAAGAAATTTTATTTTCACTTACATTTATAACTTCTATTATCCATTTCCTTGATTTTATGCTCCACTCTATGATTATGGAGATACTTTTATGTTTCCACTTTGATTTTCAATAATGGTTCTGTCCTTAATTTCTGCCTGCAATAACTCTCAATAAAAAGTAAACTTTACAGTGAATGAACAACAGAAAAGAGGCATTAAATATAAGTGCTCCCGTGTTTAAACTTTCTAAACTTTTATTCTACCTCAGGTATTATGTTTACCTTTTTCAATTACTTAGCAATATGATTATTGTTACTGATTTGAATTTTTAGTTCCTTTATTAATGTACCATTGTTACCAGAAGTTCAGACATTATTACATAATTGCTAAGCTTCCTATTACCAAATATGTGTGTGTGTATATGTACATACACATATATAAATACTAATCTAGTTGGTGATCTCTATTTTGACTGTTAGCAGGGGCAAACAGAAAAAAAGTTCACATGGCATCTAAGATCTTGTTCAATTTTGAAGACCATTTTAAAGAGAAAAAATCCAAAAGTAGGTGTAAGAATGAATATTTAAGACAAGGGAAAAAATTCACAAAAAGTGCAGGGTTTCATATTTTTTTTTTTTTTTTTCTTTTTGCAGTGCTGGGATTGAACTCAGGCCTTGTACATTCTACATGAGTACTCTACCATACAGCCACACTCCCAGTCCCAAAGTGCAGATTTCTAAACCTGATAAATGTCACATATGTCATGGAATACTTTAATTGTTTTAGTAGTTAACTGATTTACGTCTTTAAATTTTTTTTTTCACTGCTTATTTTTAAATTACTTTTTCATAGGACATCATATATTTTTCTTAAACAATATAGATAATTCAAATTTCTCTCTAGAATGTATTTTATGATTGATGACTGAGATGAATAAAACATGCAACTTTGCTGTTTCCATGACAGCTACACGTTCATGTTCTACAAATCCTAGGGTTATGATAAATTCTATTTCATAATTCATACCTATAAAAGAGAGGAGAAAAATGTATGATGTGTTTATCAAGTACGATGGGAGAGAATATCTTTTTTTGACTAGTTATTTATGAGAACCAAATTCTCCTCTTTTACATGTCTGATGATTGTAATAATTTTCTGCAGAACTTACTTCTAAGCTCTGTATATTTCAAAATCTCTTTTATTTCTCCACTATGTACACAGTTCCACTGTTAAGCATGGTAAGAGATGTTCTTATTACAATTAAAACCCTCATTTCACTATGCCTATAAAGTAACCAGTAGGACTTCAGGAATCGATTCCTATAATGAGAAATACATGAACAAGGTGTGTAAGAAAAAAGCCTTTTACATATGGTGATCACTATGACCACATAAACAGAGCCCTCAAAACCCAATTGAATGAGTCCACAGTTCACCCTCAGCATGGCTGGATCTCAGATTCCTTATGGCCATTGTAAGAGCTCCCAATATATTGGAGAAGAGAATGATTTATTGTTGTTGAAGTATCTTTTGTAGACAAATTTTACAAAAATAAATTACCATGTAACATATTACTAGGTCCTCTTCTAGGATCTTGGGAGTTCCCTGCAAATCAAGGACTGTGAAGCTTATGTTTTGTTGACTTCATAAGAAATGGACCTCTGGACTCTGAAAGCTTCTAATTAAATAGACCACAGGACCTGACTGGAAGATATTGCTGAAGTCCTACCTTTTCTCTAGCATTATTTAATTCTGCCATTGATGATCTCTCATTGTCTAGTTGTTCTTTGTGTTATCCTGTCATATTAAATATATATTTTTTTCTAAAAAGAACATTTATCAAGGTTCTAGAAAGACACTAAAACACTCTCTATGAGTTTACCTGAGGAAAATTTATGAAAGGGCCTGTTTACATAGACATGGTCAAAGTTGAGGATGATGTGTACAGGCACAAGCCACCATTAGGAAGTCCTCAACTGTCCCATGGCTGAAGGAGCAATGGAGGAAACAATAGTATTGGAACTTAGGGAGAGATAAGAGTCCTAAAGTAAGTGGGGAGGAGAAGCAGGGCAGTTATGATTAGAACCAAGTCATGGAGGCTGGCCAGCCAGCAGAGCACTAAGCAGTACCCTAAGGCCTCAACCTCCTCAGGTCCTGCTGAGTAGTAGAAGCCACAGGATTCTGGGTGCCACAGTTCATAGGGCATGAAACAGTGTAGAACATGGCAGACTAAGAATGTGTGGCAGGGACAGTAACCCAAGATTAATCAGTACAGGCCTGAGTACCTTTAAAAATATGATCTGGAATAATGGAGATGCTAGTACTGTTGTAGATCACTATTTGAAAACTGGGTAAATGTGTTATGAGAAATATCTTTATAATTAGTTAAAACTCCATGAAAAAAGAAGGCAAAACTAATCAGTTTGGGGTTGGTAGGTAGGTTGGTTGGTTTTGTTGTTTTTTCCTCCTTTTTTTTTTTTTTTTTTAATAATAGGACTAACCAAAAAAAAATTTTTTTAAGTCCGTAGGTGCTATGAATTTATATAGTCATGAAATAATCAGGGAATCTATTACTGAACATATTCATGTACATGTTATCAAGCGTGTGTGAATTATAGTAGAATTACCAAATAAATTATTCATCAAGCAAAAGTTCAGATGTTTCCTTACCCCCATGGTTTGCAAACCTGCCTAGAACATGGTTCCTGTTTCTTCTCCACTTATTTTGCCATTCCTGATGAATATACTTAAAACGCCTACATTAGTAGCTTCTAAGAAGCTGCTCTCTCTTTAGACTTCTTGGCTCAGTCATTGTCCATTGTGACATGATGACAGGCTTGAGTGGGTGTGAAAGCCAAGCCCTTCTTCCACTCTGGGGCAGAAGCACAGTACTGGCTTGGCTCAGCCAGTGAGAGGGAGGCTGGCAGCCACCCTCTTCTCTCCTCCTTTGTCTTTGGTCATTGGAATGTGCAATCTGCTACAAAGTGAGTGATTAATGTAGCCTTTATGTGTTACTGAGCTACTAGGAGCACCTTCTGGAACTAACTGAAACTGGTGTGTGAAGGGGAGGTCTGTTCCTAAAAAATTTAGAAATGTTATAATGTACCTTTGTTAGTTTGTGTGCTTTTGAAAACAGAGTTTATAATATATAAATTTCTTCCTCTCAGTATTTAAGTTACAAAAGGAATAATTCCTTTCCCCAAGATAGAATAAGTTTGCCATCATAATGAGTGTTTCTTCCACTAACTAAGCTCACCATGAATAGAATCAAATTCCTATATATTTTAGATTTGCAGAAAAACTAAAATGTTTTCATTTCCAGTCCCCAGATAATTCAAATTTATCAGTTTCTTTGGGTTATAGAAAGAACACAGACTTTTCACTTTAAAATGCTTGGGCTAGATATGCTTTGCTAATTTTATGAAATTGAAGACCTCAAAACTTAGATTTCCTCATTCATAAAATGAGATTGGAAAGCAGCTACCTACTTTAAGAATTAAATACAGTTATATAGTTATATATAACCTCTAGTTTGATATCTATGGTATGGTAGTCACTCTAAATATAATAGTTCTCTTCTTTCATCAATACTTTATGTTTATTTTCCTGTTTATATTGTAGAGAACTCACTCTGGGTTGCGATTTTTTTAAGAAAACCAAGTAACTATGCAAAGAATTTTTTAAAATGCCAATAATAGTTTGATTAAAAATATTGATATTTTTTTCCCCAAACAATTAGATACTTCGTCTGATAATGCCATGTTGTTTTACATATATTAGGGATATGATAAATGTTTGCCAAAAATATATTTTACTAATTTTATTTCATTTTATTACTATAGGCTTTAGGAGAAAGAAGGTTAAGATATATATAAATCTTAACACACACATATGTATGTAGAATTAGGTATAATCATTTGTTCATTTTTGTTCTAGGGGGATCAGCTGAATATTTGAATGGACCTAACAAATCTGAATGTATTTTATAGGGTACATGACTTTGTTTCTTAGTTAACTGCCTGAATCATGGTAGACATTGTGGTAAGTGTCTCATCGTGTTTTCTTTTTCTCTCTAAAAATAACTGCTAACTTTGTAAGAGTGCAAAGTCACAGCTCTATGAACATTGAAAAGCCTTGAAACCAGGACCAGACATTTGGTCGATTGAGAGATGAATGGTCATATATGAATTTTATCCCTCTCAGGGAAATTTTGAAATTGAGGTGGCTATGGCTAGCAGCAACTTACATTCAATGTTAGAATTTCTTTATCACCAAGTAGCTCAGTTAGTTGACTCCTCATATTGAAAATAACATATTTAAATTTATGGTTAATTTTGGAATCACTTAAATAACAACTGATTTTAAATGAACTGATTCTTCAGTTGCAGCTCTTTTATCCAACAATTTTTGGTATGATAGCAGTCATTAGAGAGAAAATATATTATTTAACTCACATTTTCACATATCTAAAATAAACTTTTAAGTATGGATGCCATATCACAAACTATGAGTATATAGTACTGAAATAATTAGGTATTATAATTGAAAACTAAGTGATAATAGTAAGCATTTATTAATGTGTCAATTTTTATTTCTACTCTGCCTGATAGTACTATCCTAAGTCTTAATTAAAAGTATCTCTTTCATCATCTCTCATCTGTCTACGTATATATGTAAATTTAGGCTCCATTTTAAGTTAATATTTGGATTGCTCATAAATTCCAAATGTATTTTCCTAAATAGGTACTAATTAATTCAATGAAAGAAGCTAAATCAGCCTGGTGTGGTGGTGCATGCCTATAATCCCAGTGGCTTGGGAGGCTGAGGCAGGAGGATTGCAAGTTCAAAGTCAACCTCAGCAAAAGTGAGGTGCTAAGAAACTCAGTGAGACCCTGTGTCTCAATAAAATACAGAATTGGGCTGGGGATGTGACTCAGTGGTCAAGTGCCCCTGAGTTCAATTCCCAGTACAAAAAAAAAAAAAGAAGAAGAAGAAGAAGAAGAAAAGAAATAAATCTTTTTTTCTTTTTTTTAAATGGGGTCTTGCTATATTGCACAGGGTGGCCTTGGACTTAGGGCTCAATTGATCCACCTTTCTCAACCTACTCAGTAGCTGGAAATACACAAAGCCAGCTTACCTGGCTAGAAGCCAAATTTTAATTCACAAATTTTTAGTGCATGGAAGATTGACAAGAGATAGCCATATGTACACAATCTTAATTACTGTATATATATGAGCTCATGTATATATGTACGTATAAACTGCACATAGAAATTATGGTAGGTTAATTGTAGTATTTCTTTTTTTTTAATTTTTAATTTGTTTTAATTAGTTATATATGACAGTAGAGTGTATTTATGCCCTTTGATATATCATAATAGATTGGATATAACTTCTCATTTTTCTGAGTGTGCATGTTACAGAATCACATTGGTCATGCAGTCACATATATAAAGTAATAATGTCTGTTTTGTTCTACTATCCTTCCTATCCCCACATCCCCTCCTGTCCCCTTCCTTCACTTCCCTCTACCTAATCTAAGGTAACTATTCTTCTCTAGTGCCTGTCTCCCTTTTGCAAATTAGCCATCCCTATGGAACCAACCTAGGTGTCCTTCAATAGATAAATAGATAAAGAAAATGTGGTGTATATATATTCAGTGGAATATTACTCAGCTTTGAAAAATAATGAAATTATGGCATTTGCCAGTAAATGAATGGAGTTGGAGAATGTCATGCTAAGTGAAATAAGCCAATCCCTAAAAATCCAAAGGCTGAATGTTTTCTCTAATTGCAGTATTTCTACCACACTATAATTATGAAAGAATTTAATAATCCTCTAAATAATTTTAAATATGGTCTCTAGAAAACTTGGAATAAACATTTTTCTAACACTTGTGAAGTAACTATGCAAAAATCTCTTGAAATCAGTTTTTAGAGGCCATTAACTTTGATGTCATCTAAAATGCTGTTTACATATGGAATAACTACTTTGATTATCCCCTAGAAAGTTAATTTTGTGTTTAGAGCAATGAAATCTGCTTTCTTCCACATTCAAAATTACAGAGAGATGAAAAGTAAAGAATTGCAGTACAGCAAGCTGGAATACTGAACAAATATAAGCTATTGTGCTCAAAGTGTGTTTACTTTTGATCTTGAACTCTTGCCATTTAATTTTTTTTCATTTTCATTTAAGAACTGAGATAATACATTTAAATATTCCATATGTTACACCAGTTTTGTTCCTTAGTTTTTAAAAAATTAAAGTAAAATATACCAGCGTTTAGTTAAACGTGTGCTGAAAGTACTGAAAATCCCATGTGGTACACATTCACCAGCAATGGTCCTTAACTAATGCTAAAATCAAACCAGGATGGAAAGCCTTAGGGATATTTGAAGTGGTTGTTTGGGACTAATATTGTCTACTGGAAGTTATTGAACATTTCATTGCTGTGTTATGTTACTGTAATTTTGAAATTGAAGGAATTTTGAAACTTGATAACATTCTTTTAAAGTTTGCCTTTTGACTCCCACTCCTATTTAAAGAGGTAGGAAAATGACTTTTCCTAAGCAGAGGGGGTTGTAAAGAGAAATGAAAGCAGTAGCTACCAGTGTAGAGAGAGTTGCCTCCTTAAAAATGTCAACAATGAAATAATGTTTTCTGAAGGGCTCTTAAAATCACACACTTAGAAACAAAAAGAAGAAAGGAAGGTTATCATTGGGATTTCTATGACTTTACTTAGCTCTATAAAATCAATTTGAGGAAACTTAGAAGCTGAAAACTGCATTCAATGTTCAGGTAACTGAGAAAGCAAAAAAAATTGAGAAAATGGTTAAAGTCAAAATTTTTTTTCTAATAAAAATGGCCACTGTTTTGGAAATGCAAAGGATGGTATATTCCCCATGTGTACCTATGATTTAAACTATGGAGCTTAAGCAAACAAAAATTAATTGTACAGCAAAAAGCAAATGAAATGGAATTGTCAATTCTGGGTATGAGCATCTATTGAAACATACTTAGGGGTAACATGAAACAAGTGATGAAAACATTGAATTGCTACTAGAGATGCCCTACCTGGTTTAAGTAATTTCAAGTTTTTAAAAAGATATTTCTAGAAAGTTCCATATTGTATAATATAAATCAATTACCTGGAACAAAGCATATCATTTTTTTTTCACATCACTCATTCCTCATGAAGAATTTTGGAATTGCTTAACCCTAAGTAATCTGAGCTATATCATGTTCTTGATGTTTCTTTTTCTGTGATGTATATTGGCCTATGATTTTTAAATATATTATGTCTGTGAATTACCAACACATTTTTCTCATCCCAAACTTATGATATCAGCAGGACTAGATGTTCTATACTAATTGACAAATTAGATGCACATTAATCACCAGGAACACATGGCATCTACCCCCAATTTGGAAAGCACTCAAAAGTGTCATTTGCAAATTTGGGACTGGTGACAAAATGGACAGTGTTTCTTTTCAGGAGGCATTATGCCAGGGGCCTGGTGAATTGACATATTGAACCCTATTTATAAGAAAACATAAAGAATATGAATATCATTTCCTTTCCCAAATTGGCTAATAAGATGTCAAAATACATTTAGAATCATCATCCCTTAGGGTGGCAGAAACCTAATTTCACTGAATTCCTGACACTGTTCTCCCCCATCACTTCCTTGAGATTTATCCAGGTTCCAGGGGGTAACAAATATCAGGGCATTGGCATGGATGTGGGGCAGGGGGAAATGTGTGGCAGCACTAATCCATCCTGTTTTTAAGTCTCTGCCTGCACACACAGATGTCTGCTGAGATGTCCATCATCCCATATGGCCCTCAATTATTTTTCCTATAGGTTACCTCAGAGACATGCTGAGTTCTTCTCAGTCTGACCCCTTAAGGTCTGGTGCTTTCTCCCTTTTCAAGGTTGGTAACCATTTTGTTGCTTCCAGGCTACATTAGGAGAAGGAAATGGGTACTCTGAGCTTTCCAAATTCCATTGGCTCCCTTCCCCATCTGGACTCTATCCTTTAACCTCTGTCCCCTTGTTCCCCAGGCCATGGGTTCCTATCCTTAAAGCAAGCAAGCTTTAGTTTCCTTAAAGCCCACTGACCCCAAAACTGAAGTTATATTTTGGGCTCCTTTATAAGTTCCTGTGGGTTTAGGCTTTAAGAAACCAAAGTCAAGAATACGTTGGGTTACTTTATGTCTGCTGTTTTGAGATGATGCTCTTGGTTAAGTATATTGTCCATGTTGTCAAATAAAACTTGTGATGATGGAATTATTCAATATCCATGATGTCAAACATATTGGCTCCTAGCCACATATGGGTGTTGGCTTCTTGAAATGTGGTTCTGTAATTAAGAAACAAATCTTGAGTTTGTTAGTTTCAGTTAAATTAAAATTAAATTGCTCCATGTGGCTAATGGCTGCAATATCAGAAAGCAGAAATAGCACCTTGAATTAGAGATATAGCAAAGGGGGGAAATATGAGATTTATTTTAAAACAGCTATGATTGCAAAATATCCAATCCTGAAGTCATGTCTGGGAACTTCTATATAACATGTCAAGATTGAACTTTACTCTTTGTAATTCAGATTGCCTTAGAAAAATGTCTCCCTTTCAAAATAGAATTTTTTAATGTGCTCTTCTGACACTAATGGGCAGATTTGGGTGACAGGGAGAGCAGAAGTGGGTAGCAAATCTAAACTTTCTTTTTTTTTTTTTTTTTTTTTGGTACCAGGGATTGAACTCATGGGTACTCAACCACTGAGCCACATCCCCAGCCCTATTTTTGTATTTTATTTGGAGACAGGGTCTCACTGAGTTGCTTAGCACCTCACTTTTGCTGAGGCTGACTTTGAACTCGTGATCCTCCTGTCTTAGCCTCCTGAGCCTCTGGGATTAAGGCATGTACCACCACACCCGGCCAAATCTAAACTTTCAATGAAATATTTCTTCCAGGTAAATTCTGAGTCTTTCATGAGAGTCTTTCCTTCTCACTCCAAGATGGCATCAGGTTCTAAAAGAAAGCCTGTGATACTTCTTGTGATGGGAAAGGGTCCCATACATTGCTTGATATTCTCTTTGTATCTTTTGGTCTTCTAAGAAGTGGGACTGTACAAG
This sequence comes from Tamias sibiricus, assembly GCA_025594165.1. NCBI lineage: Eukaryota > Metazoa > Chordata > Mammalia > Rodentia > Sciuridae > Tamias > Tamias sibiricus. The sequence goes on from CM046666.1 coordinate 64,431,980, forward strand.
TATGATGTCTGGCAACTCTTAATCACTGCTATAATAATCAAAGCAGCAATTTTAGTTAGCTTTCTCATTGCTGTGACCAAAAGACCTGAACAGAACAATTAGAAGAGGAAAAGTTTATCTTGGGACTCCCAGTTTTAGAGGCCTAAGTCCATAGATGGCTGACTCCATTCTTCAGGGCCTGAGGTGAGGCAGAACATCATGGCCGAAGAATGTGGCAAAGGAAAGCAGCTCAAGACATGGCTCCAGTAAACAGAAGGAGACTAAGCCCAGCTCAGGAAATATATATACCCCCAAAGGCATACCCCCAATGACCCACCTCCTTCAGCTATACCCTACCAGCCTACAGTTATGACTAAATTAATCCCTATTAGGGGATTTGTGAACTAATTGGTTTAAGGGTCCCGTAACTGAATCATTTCTAAACCTTCTTGCATTGTTTCACACATGAGCTTTTGGGGGATACCTAATGTCTAAACCATAACAGCAAATGAGATTCCTGGTCTGTGGTTGACATTGGGTCCTCTACCAGGCTGACTGCTACAATGATGGGATCATGTTGTTTGGCTCTATCATATAGCACATACCGGGGGGTCTATATCTATGTGTTATATCTGATAGCTACTCTCTTCATGATTTCCCCATGCTTGAGATCCTACAGAAGCAAAATAAGAGCCTGTGACATATTAAATGCAGTGGGGGAAAAGATTCCGACATTCAGATGTTCTTAGATTTTTCATTTGCATACCTGGGATTTGAGCTGTAGATTTTCTCACCATCTTATTATATTTGGCTGAGGCCCAAATGTATAGTCTCTTTACAGATTCTGTTTATCTGGGTTTCTTCTTCTTCCTGAAGGTTTTCCATTCCTCTCTTGCCCGGGCGGAACATCTCTTAAATCCTGTTATCAATGGTTAACAGTAAGGTTTTATGATCTGAATTAGCTAAGCTACAATCTTAATATTTAAAAGGAACTTTTAGAATTGCTTATTTTCTCTTAAAGCAAAGCCTGGCTTTCAAAATTATTTTCACTCTGGAATCAGATGCTTACTTTGGAAATTAAATGCTGAATATATATTGTATTCTCTTTTTCTGCATTAAATATGTAAGACCCATGCACAATTATATTAACAATGCCGTTTACGAGTTTTGGATTTTAAATTTTTATAGTTTCCTAAACTTTTAAAAATTGACATTTGATGCTTTATATCCTAAAAGAAAAAAAAAAAAGTTCTGAGATTTTATATACCCTCATTTAAAAATAAAACTGAACTAAGGAACGTTTTAGGATAAGGAAATTCCTGAACTTGATATGTTATTATTCTAACAAAGAGCAAAAACTATTTCACTAGTTTCTTCTAAAAAATATTTATATTTTTGGGAGAAGGATTTATTTTCACATTTAAGAAAATTCTGAATCATAAATATGAGTGTAATTTTTGTCCTAATGATTATAATCAATTAAATAAAGGTTTTCAAACTGACCTCAAATAATTGAACATCAAATTATTTTAGATATCCTATATATATAGTCATTTAGTCAAGAAAATTAGCCATTTATCTTTATATTATAGAAAATCAGTGTGAAACAAATATAGATAAATCACAGTTAATATTCTGTGTGCACATTTGCCTTAAACAAAGTCTGAAAATCCCAGATGTTGTTTTGATTAATTAAAGTATCTTTAATTCTCTTGTAAATTTACTTCATTGTGCAAATCTGTTGTAGTGTTCTACCTCTTACTCTTGGAGATTTATCACCTGTGCTATTGAGATAAGTAAGTCAGAATAAAAGGACCTCAGGGAATTACAAAGAATCCTAAGAAGATACTCTGAGGAATTGTGAGGAATTGTTAAAACTTGAGGTCAAAACTATCAGTCCTGATTTTATATTTTTAAACAGTTTTTTGTATTTATGTGTAGAAATTAATTGTACACCATTCTTTTTTGTTGAAACATGTTTTATATTATGTTGAACAGGGGACAGTTCATAAATTACTGTTTCAACTTAAACTGTTTCTTCGTGGTTCATTTTAGGATGGACCACTTAAAGTATGTCTTTGATATTTTTAAGGAAATATTTATATATGGCTTGATTTTGATCATTGTTAATGATTCCCTTGGTTCTATTAAGCTAAGCTACAGATAACTGACTTTTCTTCTAAGCATGTAAACTTGTTTACATTTTCGTTTTTATAAATACTTTTGAAATGCTCTTCTGTGCTGAATTTCCGTTTTCCTCTCCTGTATTGTTATCACAGGTAGATAATTCCTTTATAATAACTTTCTTTGGTGTTGATTCACCCTGGTTGTCATGTTAGTAATTTCAGTCAGCATGATGGAGTGACCTAGTTACATGGTTCTACACGATGATGGTTACTGTCTTGAAAGCATCCTCAGCTTTCCTTGTCTTCTGCTCAGTAAAACAAACTGGACAGCACTGTCACTTATTCTCCTAATAGGTAATGTCATTGCTTTCCACCTGTAACTTTGTCTTTAACATTTGGTAAAACAGACACCTTTCAGTTCATTTTCTACTGTGTTGCTTCCTAGACACAAGACTAGTTTGTTGATGCTGAAGATTTCAAAGGCTTAGGATCTGAAATCAGAAGAATTTGTGGTTGAATCCTGAGCCCACCAGTTAATATTCAAATAATGTTTTACAGATTATTTGTCATATGAAGTTGAATCCCTCTATTTCTAAACTTGGATTAATAATACTATTTTTTTTGCTTATCATGAAGTTCAAATGAATAAATAGGTTGGCAGGTATGATAGAAAAGAGATGATAGGCAGACAGATATAAGCTAGCTAGGTAAACTGATAGCTAGATTTATGATGCCTAGATGACTAGATAATAAGACAACAATAATGTTGGATAGGTAGATGGGCATGTAGGCAGGCAGGCACACAGACAGACTGGGATATGGATATACATAACCACACAGAAAATATTACAGCTCTCTTAGTATTATAATTATTGCCACTAATGTTGACTTTGTAACTAAGCAATGGAATCCTACATTTTATTTTTACTGACTTGTCTTGGAATTTAACAGTTTTTAATTGAATGCTTTTATGTGATTGTTAGTGAGCAACACTGGGAAAAGTCAAGAAAAAAATAGAGAAAAGCAAGTTTCAGAAAAAGTATTAGTGAGACAGAAGTCATCTTATAATGTGAAAAACTGCAATAGGAAACAGAAACCAATGAGGAAAGACCACAAAGAAAGATCTTAAACCATACCATGAGATTTGGAATGAGTTTTTCACAGTAAATAGGGAACTCTTGATTCAGAGAAGTGATTGTCTTTTAATCTATTTTGTTAGTTTATTTTCTTTCAGATCATTTCTTTGTTAATTTCATTCAACTTTTAAATCTATTTATTGCATTGAATTTATGTATTAATCTACTTATTATCACTGAATGTCTACCATGTAATAGACATAAAAGTATCAATCTTACCATTTTGAGAGTTAGTGATGGGAACAGAAGTAACTTAGAATATGATTATTGATGATGGGATGAAAACATGCTTGAGAGAAGGGTGATTCTAGGAAAGCAAATAGAAGAGGTATTATTCCAGAGTATTCATCTGAGGAAGGCCCTCTAAGTATACAGTGCTATGATTAACCTATTACCTCTAGGTAAAACAAAGCAAGAAATACATAGGTAACCGTATATAACAGAAGGATCAAAATTGCTAATAAGACCTGTTCACTCAATCTTTAATTGGTAAGTCAAGGCAAATGTATTATTTGTGCAAAGCTGCTTAGGTAATTCTGATTTCTATCTAAGACTCTTTATATGTCAACACGGAACACTCTACATTTTTTGTAATTTTTCCCAGGGAAAAATTAATGGAATCAATATTTCAATGTTTTAAAAAGGAAGCATTTATTTGTAGTGAAAACCTTGAGATACATATTTCATATCTCAAATCCTAAAATGTCTAATCTTATAAGATGAATGGTCATAAGCTCTTCTCTTGTAACAGCCATTAGGAAAACTTATCCTTTGAGTAAGCACTTTACATTTTTCCAGATACTACAGGCCAATAAATCTGACCAGATTGATACATCTATTTATGGAAATTACTGCTATTGATAGAACAACCAGCCACAGCCATGTAAATGAGGTAATTCTAAAGAGTAAATCCAATTACTTTGTTGTTGAGTTTTTCAGAGATCAATATTTCAAAACTCTTTTATAAAACTAAATAGATATAATTCTTGGTATGTAGCAATTTATTTTGGTACAAGAAAAGGAATCTTTATAGTTTAACTGACAGAAGTTTTTATATTTGGGGACATATTTATTAGAAACAATATTTTCTGCAGTACTGATGGTGCTAGATTGATCATGTTTATTTCTATTCAAAATCTTCCTTTTACATCTGCAAAACCCTTCCTTTAACATCTTAAATTCCTATGCGTTAAAAGTTAATGTCTGAGCCAGGTGCAGTGGTGCACACCTGTAATCTCAGCTACTCAGGAGACTGAGGCAACAGGATCACAAATTCTTTTTTTTTTTTTTTTTTTTTTTTATTATTTATTTACTTATTCATCATGCACAAGTATAGTATCTTTTTACATACAACTGCTTGTATACAAAGTATATAAGTACCATTCAGATCTTCAATCATGCATTTAGGATAATGATATCCATCTCATTCAACCACCAATTAAGTCAGCCTAGGAAACTGAGCTAGATAGTGTAAATTAAAAAGGAGCAGGGGTATAGCTCAATGGTAGAATGCCACTGGGTTCAACCCCCAATATCTCATATGGAAAAAATACAAGGCTAAATATCCTAGTGGATATCTTTGATATCATGCTGAATGAAAATAAATACAATTCCAAATTATGAAGAGTAGTTTAAACCAATTTGAGTAGCCAGTGACACGTGGCACTGTAAATCTGTCATTTATTTTTGTCAGCAAGAAAAAGGCCCCTGAGTTAAATCCTACAGTGTTGAAAAGGATACAATATTTAAACCAAGAAATCAATTCTATTACCTCAGTTTTTCATAGCCAATGACTAAAACATAATTTCAGACTAATGCTTGGGCCAAAACTGACAAGTAAACATGACTCATTACTAGTTTCCCCCATCCTGTCCTTTCCAGCACTAGACATCATTCATTAGTCAAGCATTATTCCCCACTTGGCCCAAATGAAGATCCACAGTCCCACTCAATACAGGGCTCCAGGTCATCACTGCTGATTGATCAAAGATCCAACATACTATGAAACCTATCCACCCTCTCTTTGTTAGTATATACCCTCGAAATTTAATCAGTGGGAAAAAAATCTTCTGTATTTTCAAGAGGCTTGTGACTATGATTACAGCTCTTTTTCATGTCAAATTAAAAGAACATTTTCTTGAAAATTTGCTTCTTTTATTTAATTATCTCGTTTACACCACACCTTGGTTCAGGGCTCTTTTTGATTGACAGCTTGCAAAACAACAGGACCAAAGCAGGTTCATTTTTCTCCTGTGCTTTGAAAGCCATTTAAGTTGGCTCTTCATTGTTATTATTCTACTTCAAAAAAGAAATCAGAAATTTTCTAGATCAAATGCTACAGTAAAGATACATGAGGAAAATCCTCCTTTTTCAAATTCGTCCATTATCTCAGTCACACTTTAAAGATAGAAATGGTGTTCATAAACACAAAGTTTTTAGTTTGTTTTTGTCAATTTTTTTCTGTGCTAGAGAAACAGAAGAAATATTATAGGCACAGCCATACTCTGGTGTATGATATTGATGGATTTGTTCTGAGTCTGCAAAAACTTAAATATAGTCTTTGACTGCATTTATTTAAATTATCATATTTTTAGACCCATTGACTTGTGTGTCAGTGAAGCATCCTTTAGGGGTTAGTCCTTCTGCCATGAAAAACACTGGGAAAGGATCTCAGGAGATAAGAGTGAAAGAGTCAGCACTGATTCTGTCCAAATATTAGAATCCCTGATGTCTCAGGCTTGTTAATGAAATGTACATAAAAGTGAGAGAATTTACAGATATCCAAAATACAAGGATAAGATGTTTAATGATCTCCTGTAACTACTCAAGGAAGTTTCTGTTTCCTTAATGGGACTCTGGATGATGCACAGGACTGAAATATAAAACATGTAGGATTTGTTTTTATTCTCTGAATATATTTGTATGTGGCTAGAATGTACAGTTTTTTGTCATGTTTGGTCATAATTTCAGATTATTAAAGCTATATCTGAATTTTTTGAAATATTTTAGATTTGTGATTTCAAAAGTTAAGTATTATTAACTTACTTAAAATACATTATAATGGTTGGAAAGATCAAAATGGATAGACATTAATAAACAAATATGGTAAAAAGTTAATAGTGAAATTGACATATGGGAATATAACTGTTTAATGTAAAATTCTTTCAACTTTGCTTTATTTGAAAATGGCTGGAATAAAATGTTGGGAAAATTCAGATTTTATAGATTTCAGATTTTATAGTCACTCAGAACTAATAATTTAGAGTACTGAATGAATTCCTTACTCCCCTTAAATTGGTAAAAATTAATTTAAAAATTAAGAAAAAAAAACAAGCTTAAATATAATCAAGACCTTTCTCATAAACTATCACTGTTGTGTCGGGCAACAGACTATAAATTTGAAATTTTGGGTACATCATTTTAGTCATAATAAAAGCCAGATTCAAGCTTGAAATTTTAAAAATCAATAACAAACATTATAGATGACTAATTTTCTAAGATAAACTATGGCTACAATTGGAGACCTTTTGCGTTTCAAAGATTTAATTGACATTTTTGCAAAATGCCTAAATATGAAGTAAAGGAAGCTTCATTTATTGTGGTGAGGCTATTGTCATTCATATACTACATCTACAGAAGGCTTTACCATGAAGCTTACAAGTTGAATATTTTCAATGTGTTAAGACTTTATACATTTTGATAGCTTATTTGATATTTGACCCTTGAATAGCAATTCACTATTTGAATATAAATTATCATAAATTACTGCCTGTGTTTGATTTGAATGTTGTCCAAGTTGATTATAAAATGTAAGAAAGATAACTGCTAAGAATACTGAGGTAGTCTTGTATTATTGAAACATGAAGGTTTGTTAACCCCACATATGATATCTTTGTTGTTTTAAAAGTTTCGCTCTGTTTTTAGATTTGGGGCACTTAGAGAATAATGCCAACCTGATTATCATTCTCAAGTGAGCTTTCAAGAGTTCATTAAAAGTTGAGAAGAGAACAGCATGCTCTAGGAAGCAGCTATTTTTAACAGCACCAAATTTGAATTCACCTACTTTAAAGCTTTTTACTGTTTTTAGAAAATATTTCTATCAATAACTTTAATATTACAAGTCTGTTGAGATTATAGTTCACAGTCCCATGTTGCAATAATCTATATTCTTGCTTCTGATTGAATTAATGCAAACCAAATTATCTTACATCAAGAGCAGCCTAAATAGCCAGATTGTATAGATTTGTTCTGAAAAGCAAAAACCAAAAACTCCAAAATTCTCAGTTCAATTTGAATCCACAAATATGTATAATTATGCTTTGATTTGATAAATTGGTAGGAACTATTTTGATAAATTGAGACTAAATGTTCTTTCTAAGTTTATGACAAAAGACTCCTTTGAAAATGGAATGTTTAAAATTTCATTTAAAAATAAAATCATAATGTTAGGCATATTTTTTTCCTAAAATTTAAGTTAAAAACATAGCTTGTGAAACCTAGAGAACATCTGGTTAGTAATTTAGCTATATCACAAACTCAGTTTAAATGTACTTACTTCTACAGTTATTTAAGTATATATTAAGTATATATATATCTATAATTAAATATTTAGAGAAATATTGAAAATATTTTTATGATGCTGTGTTTAAGACTAGTTACTAGACAAAAGAATGTTACATTTTGAAATATCATACCTCAAACACAACACAGATATTTTGGTTATTAACTTTTTCTGGAATGTTCTTGCTTCTTTTTCCATTGTCCAGCTGTTCTTCACACTTAGGTACCAGCTTAGTAATTACTTTCTCTAGGTCTGTTTCCCTAAACTGAAGGCTGGCTCAGCTACATCATCTTTTCAAATATAGCACCCCATAGCAATTACTAAATGTTTACTTATATATTTTGTCCTCTAGAATATGTGCTAAAAATGTACAGAAATTGTGATTTTTTCCAGTGATTACTCATTGCTGTTTGTATATCTCCATGCACAGAATAAATGCTCAATAAGAATAACTGACTTAGGATTTGAAGTCTACTTTCTCTAAGTCATTCTAATGCGAATCTACATTTCAGTGGCCTTGAAATGGTGCAAACTAATTTCAGGGTCCCCTCTTTCTTTTCTTTTTCATGTATACATGCCTCTATTTAAGAATCATGACAGAATCAAATTACAAAGGTTTATAATTCTAGGTCTGTCTCTATCAGTCAGTGGCCCTCCAGGAATCAGATGAACTGATGAAAGGTTCAAAGAGAGTTTAATTTAAAAGGTTATTAAGAGACTGGAGCAGGGGTAAGTGGATCAACCTGTACTTCCCCTACCCCTCCTCTCTTCCTTCTCCCTGTTCCCTCCCTTCCTTCTACTCTACTGATCTTTCTGCTATTAATGAAGCAATCAATGGCATTGGACTATAGTTAAAGTAGCAAAATATTTTATTTAGGAACTATTTCAATAAGGGCAAAAAAGCCCTCCATGATAGAAGTGGCTCAATTCTGAACACAGCATGGACAAATGGGAATTTATTTCTAGGCAGCAGGTTGGGAACAAGTGGATGGAGAATTACTAAGAGGGAACATGAGGAGTTAGGGGAGATTCTATCAAAATCCTCTTGACAAGATTCTTGCTGAAGGCCAGTTAGTAGGATCAGACACCATCCTAGAGAGTAATGGGGGATGAAAAAATTGATCGGATATCAAGGTGGTCGAATATCGAGGGAGGGGGAATTTTCTAAAACTGAGTTAGGTTTTTTTTCTAAAATTGGATGATACAAATGTATACACAGAAGTCCAAAGGCTGTGGCAGAGTTTCAAAGAGTGTTTAGAGGAGTAGCACCAGAAAGCTTCGTCAGGGAGGAAATTGTTTTCAGCAGTAGCCTGGAGAATTTGTTATCAACCCTAGACCTGCAGGAACAGAGGGAAGGAACATTAAAGGCTCTAGGCCTTAGAAAAATGCAGCCACTGCTAAAATTGTGCCCCAGCAATGAGGGAGATGAGCATAAGGAAAACTGGAGAATGAAGAGTACACACCCCAATGGGTCAACCAGAGGGTAAGCAGGAGTCCATGTGTAGAGTGAAACCTCCCAGGTTCAGAGCAAGGCAGAGAAGGACACAGGGAGACTGCAGGTGTCACTGGAGAATAATCAGCTTATGTTCCTTTAAATTTTTTTTAAATTTGTTCTTTATTAGTTATATATGACAATAGGGTTCATTTTGACATAATTATAAAAGCATGGAACGTAATATGTTCTAATTCAGTCCTCAGTGTTTCCCTTTCCCCTCCCCTCCGCCCTTCCCTTATCCCCTTCCCTTTTCTCTACTGATTTTTCTGATATTTACTTATCTTATTATTTGTTTGGTTTTGTTTTTGTTTAATTAGTGTCTTGAGGATGTTCATGATGGTGAGATTCACTGTGGTATACTCATGCACATGCACAGGATAGTTTTGTCTGATTCACTCTGCTGTCTTTCCCTAGTATATCCCTCCTCTCTTCCCTTCATTCCCCTTTGTCTGCTGGTAGGTACCTTTAGATAAATTGTTCATTCTTCTAAATTTATTCTCTCATTAATAAAATGTGAAGAGTAAGACCTAACTCTGGTACTGGATTTAAAAAGTGGGGGAGATATAATTACTGAGCACATTAATCCCATAGCTTCTTTGTTTGTGGAATCTGAATGTAGTGATGAAAATGTAAATCTCCCAGGCTCCTAAACTTTGAACTTTCATTTGACTTGAGAGTTAATATATGAATTGCATAGACAAAGAATAGGATAGAAGAGATAAAAAGATGGCACTATAACTAAAGCAGAGCAATCTTTTTTTTGATGAATGGAAAATTTCACTATATATAACCTATAAGAAAGACAAGCATTTTATGAATAATTGAAGTGAATGTACCCATACACATATAGACCTGCTTTCTAGAGAGACAGTAGTGTTGGAGCATTGGCTGCCTCAGGCTGCCCATGTTCATACTGTGACTCCATCAATTACTAGCTTCAAGTCACTTAATGTTGCTGCATTAATGTCCACATCTATGATAACAATATTGTTTCTTGTGGAATAGAAAGAGATGTACACGTTAACGTCTGAAAACAAGTCTAGGACACAAGAAGCACACATTCAGTGTTAGAATTATTAAGGGAATAATGTAATCATTTTTTCCTAGGCATATGTAATGTTGGATAGCCCCCCATAGTCAGTAAAGTTGTTTTGATGAAAGAATTTGCTGACAATGACTGTATTAGTGACAAAAAAACAAAAAACAAAAAACAAAAACAGATTAAAAGTGATCCTCTGTTTTGGATGATCTTAAAACAAACCTAAAATAGGGTTTATTAAATTTCATCATCTTTGATTGATTGCTGTGTTCTATAAATATATTCCTTCCTAGCAACACATCTGCCTTTATCTAAATGGTTTAAGAAACCAAGTAGTTATTTTCTTTTATAGCAAAGTAAAATTGTCTATTTGTGTGTATGTGTGTGTGAATGTGTATTTGGAAGACAGATTTCAGAGATGTGCAGTGTGTTAGTATAAAAAAATCATACTCTTTGAAAACCAAGTGAACTCATTTTTATCCATGTAGCAGTTGTTTCCATATAACATATTGAATAATATAAAACAATCTTAATGAGCTAAGGTGCTGAGATTCATGTATGTATGTATGTGTGTAGGTTTCATGTATGTTTGAGATTAATCAAATAATCATACCTTTAAATTATTAAGAAATAATTTTTGTTCTTTTTCAGAATAAGTTTGATTCATTATAACCACACCCAGTAGTAAATACAAGGATAAAATTGGGTGAATTGTTTTCACGAAGAACCCCAGTAGTGTAAGTACTGTGGGAGATCAGTTATTGTTACCTCCCACCACCACCTTGACTAGAGAACCAGCCTCTGCTCAAGCTTGGAGGAGAATGGCCAAAGGCACAGGGCTGGCACCAAGTTAGCTCTGAATATCTCCATAGAACAGTTAGAGAACCTCAGGGGCAGAGATCCTGTGCAAGTGGGTGCTGAACAGAGATACAAGAAGTCTTAGAAGCAGATGAGAGCTCAAACAGCCTTGAAGTTGACCAAGAACCGAAAACACAAAGAATGTCTAGATAGTTTAGATTACTTTGAGGCACCATGGCAACTAGTGTACTTAAGACATATGAGATTTTCATGTAACAAACTCTTTATTTAAACCAGGACCAAATTATACCTTTCTTGATCAGACTATTTTGATTTTATGGTTCCCTTTATCTATTTAAATAAAATAGATTATTGTAAACCAACTGCATTATTATAAAGAGAAATACAACCCAGGATAGATCAAATTTATTTTTCTCCTTCTAGCTTTACAAGAAATTACAACATTTCCATTGACCACTGCAATTATGGTGGGTGGACCTAGGCCCTATGATTCCTGTGCCCTGTGGCTAGGTTAACCTTGGCATTCCTTGTGAGCATTTCTGTCCTTGAGTAATCCCCACCTAGGGAAATGGCATTTTCCAATGATGTTCTTTAGGGCTTAGTTCATGATTATATAAAATGTGTAAAATTTTTAGAAGTTTAGAGCATCTCACATTGTTACAGTTTTTGAAAAACAAAAATCAAAGGCACATCTAATTCAAGAGGTCTGGCATGTAAAAGATCTTAACCACTGACATCTCTGCTGAATATTTCTCAAAAATATTTTGGATTATTTCAAGCTAATTAAGAACAAGATAATATACTCTTGGTACATATCAGATTTGAAGCTTCATTTGATTTCATTTTAAAATGCTTTTATCTTACAGAAAATTAAGTGAATAATTTCATACTAACAAATTCTATCTTATGAAATTTGAAAGTGAGCTGTTTTTAAGAGCTTGATTAATGTCAATGCCTATTATCAACCTGTACCTAATGTCATTTTTGGAACTTAATAGCATTGAAATCAGAAAAAAATTATTATACCTCATTCATTGGCACATACTCTGGGGTTTTGATGAAAGGAAATGTGTTTTGTATGCACTCTTTCAGTAAGGATTTGTTTAAAATGTAGGTTGTTCTACTTTAAAGCTCAATGCTCTGGACATTTTGAACCTTTTGCTTCATTAACTGCATTCATTCTAAAATACCTTTCAATTTAAAAAACCGGAGATAATTGTAATACCTTGAAGCAAATGAGATGTTATTGCAATAATTAAATCCAAAATGAGATGCAGATACTTTAGACCTGCTGCTGTTTCAGCTAGTTAATAGCAAATAACATTTCCATTGGTCACACTGATTTCTTTCTTTTCCAGTTGAGATGGAGTACTGCATACTAATCGTATTCTAATGTGTTTTACAAGAGGTAAAATGTGTATTGAGCTCCATCACACTATTTTAAATTAATTTATCTTTGCAAAAAATTATAATAATTATATGACATGTTGCTTTCATCCCTTACAAAATGCATCAGATTAAAAAAATAATTTTACATAACAATAACTTGAATAATAAGTACATGATTTTTCCACTAATGAATTTGCTAGTGGAATCAGGGGGCTTTTTATTAGTTTCTCAAGCTTCAGAAACTTTCAGTGTTTAAAATGTGCCTATGTTTCAGTTGGAGGTGCAGCTCTGTTGATGTGACTGGATGTGTGGATTACATGAAAGAACAAAGTAGCTGTTATCTCCAAAGAGTGTGATTATTTTGTTCTGGAAGTATATCATTTTCACCAAGGATAAAAAGCTACTTACGAAAATATTAAACAGGGATACACTATTTGTGTCAAACTACATACCCAAAAGGAAGTTTCTTTGTGTAGAAATGACCTTAATATAGTTATTTCTCTTAAAAAAAAAAAAAAAAAAAAAACTACTTCAAGTAGATGAATTTTTCTTTTGGCAGAGATCGTTATGCATGTAATGCTTTTGAGAAGCTGAAAACCACTATATTCTGGGTGCCCTTTATTTTAGTTCTTGTCCATGTTTTTCCTAATTGCTCTTTTCTTCCCTGTAAGTATTATCATTATTGAAGTTGTTGAGAGGGGGTCTTGCTGTGTTGTCCTGGCTGGCCTCAAACTTTCAATCCTTTTGCCTCAGCCTTAACTGGAATTATAGGCACACACCACTGCAACTGGCTGTCTTACTTTAATAATGATGATATAATAACAATGGTGATAGCTGACATATACTGATACTTATGAAGACTTACTGAGTGCTGGATACTGGACTGATTGTTTTGAAAGATTACTACCCTAAATTCTCACAAGAAACATAAAGTGGAAGTCCTTATTGTCTGTATTTTACAAGTAAAGACATAAAGAGAAATGGCCATGTAGAGTAGCTTAAAAGAGGTCCCAGTACTGGTTAGCAGACAGAACCCTTGAACCTCGGCAAGCTCTAGAGACAGCTCATGTTAGTTTCTTCCAACTCAAGGGGATGCAGGTGCTGGAGTGTGGATGATGGGAGGAGAGTCTAATCATAGTCATAGGTAAAGTCTTTTTTTTTTTTTAAGTATTTAAAATATAATCTTTATTCTAAGAATCAGGGAAATCTCATCCCTTGAAATCAACCCCCCCACCCCCGATTCCCTTTGAATGATTTTATATACTTCTGCTCCAAAGCAGTGTCATGTTTTTCCATTTTCTTTCTCTCTGTCTATCCAGGTTCTGCACTTATTCTGAAGCAACGTTACTCTGGGTGTTCTGGGTGGTTCTCAGTCTCCTGCTCCTGACCTTATTGCTAACTTTTTATATTGACTTTGGTGTTTCTTTTTCCTTTTTACTTTATTTTTGTAGTACTGGGGTTGGAGCACAGAACCTTACACGTGCTATGAAAATGCTCTACCACTGAGCTAACCCTAAGCCCCCTTGACTTTGGTATTTCTTAATGACTAGTGCCATCTCTTATTTTGATTTATCTGTTCCCTCTCGTTGTTATTGATGTATTTTTGCCCAGTATTTAAAGAAGAGTCACGGTTGGTTTTCTATATCTACACTAGTTTTATAATATTTCTAGTTTAAGGCAGACCCTGCTACAAGGACCTTAAGGAGATGAACTGGAGAGTGTCAGTACACCAGTGAGCCATCCTGCATCTCTATGCTGACCTTCAAAAACTACTTCAGAAACTACTGATGATTCAAGGGCACCATATCTCCTACCCTAGTTTCAGAGCCTTAGACCAGAGGAGAACTGTTAGCCCAGTGTTTCTCATCATCTCTTTACTTTAGGTTCAGCTGGATGGTCTTTATAAATATTGAACTCCATTCACAGTTTTAATTCTCTCCAAAGACTAGACTCTTCCAGTAGTTTTCTTTTGGGACCCCATTTCTTATTGCTTTTCTTCTGTATCTTAAAAATAGCAACAGATTTTGGTGGGTGGTTACCTATTTACTTCCCTTTATCCCTTTCTACCCCTCAAACTCTATTCTATTTAGCCCAGCAGGTCTTCATTATGTGTCTATATATCCTTTGTTTTCTGACCCAGTCCAGATCTCTCCCTGCCAGATCTCTGCATGCTCATGGAATCAGGGCAATTGATGCTATCTTTATCTTTCCAGATCCCAGATTCATCAGGCAAGACCTTATTTCTTTCCTCCTGTCAAGGGTATGACCTGGTTGTATTTTTCTCTTCTGCCTTTAATGGTTATTATGACATTGTCTTCTCCTTGCATTCCTTTCCCTTTTCAGAATACAAAAACAAAAACAAAAACAAAAAACATAAATTCCAATCCCTCTTTTAAAATGCAGCTTTCAAAAATAAATAATTTCTGCTTTGTTCTGCTTTTATGCACGTTTGTGGCTAGTTCATAGGAAAATACATAGAATTTACAAAATTAATAAATATTTATTAGAGAAATATTAGGAAAAATATGCCAGGACATAATTCAAAATGAAACAGGAGCCAGGTGTGCTCTCTAATATTCCTGCCCCTATCTGTCTTTCTGCATGGATGTTACTGTGCCAGCATCCAGCTTTTGTCTGGGAACTCAGCTGTCCCACAAAGCTACGGACATTTTCTTCTTAGCAGACCTGAGGTTGACTTGGCTTCTGAGTCTGCTGTTAGTGCATCCCTTCCAAATTTCTTTCTTGGTCCACTTCTCTTTTCATTCTCTGTAGACATTCTGATTGATTTTTTTTCATACTCATGGCTTCAAAAACCACTCACAGTTTTCTTGTTCCTTGGTAGGATAATCCAATGTTTTTTGGCATTCTGGAAAGGGAAAGGAATGCAAGGCAAAGACAATGTCATAATAATCATTAAAGGCAGAAGAGAAAAATACAAGCGGGTCATATAACTTCACAGTTATTCCTCACATGCAACAAAGAAATATGTTTCTTGTTCCTTGGTAGGATAATCCAAATTAGCATGAACATTTCCTGAGAGTTGAAAACTGTTTCTGTGGAAAATATCTTACCTAATGAGGAAGGATTGGGAGGAGTTGCTTTTAAGGGAATATATTTTGTTGAGAAGGCATTTTTTTTTTTTTTTTTTTTTTTTTTTTTTGCAGGGTGAGGCAGGTAGTAGAGATTGAACCCAGGGGTGCTTTACCACTGAGGTAGATCCCCAGTCCTTTTTATTTTTTATTTTGAGACAGGGTCTCACTAAGTAGCTGAGGCTAACTTCAAATTTGCAATCCTCCTTGCCTCTTGAGTTGCTGGGATTACAGGTGTGTGCCACTGTGCCCAGCTCAGAAGGCAAAGTTTGTTTGTTTGTTTGTTTGTTTTTTTTGGTAATGGGGATTGAACTCAGGGGCACTTGACCACTGGGCCACATCCCCAGTCCTTTTTTGTATTTTGTTAGAGACAGGGTGTCACTGAGTTGCTAAGTGCCTCGCCATTGCTGAGGCTGGCTTTGAACTCGTGATCCTCCTGCCTCAGCCTCCCAAGTGCTGGGATTACAGGCATGTGACACTGCGCCTGGCAGAAGGCAAAGTTTTAATGTGTCTTATTAAAGATTCTGAGTGTTCTTGGCTTGAAATACTAGAGTATGGAAACAAAAGATAACTCCAGGGTAAATATTCTTAAAAAGTAAGAATTAAAGCTCCAAAAATAATGAGTTAGAGCAAAAATATTGTTAATAAATTTATTGACTTCCAAAGTGTACTAAAATTTTTATGAAGCAGAAGTTGAGTCCAGTCTTAATTTATGTGTGGAATATCATTTTACAACTTATCCAAGTTCAATAGAGATGAAAATCTTTTCATAAATAAAGAGGCAGAGATTTTGGTGACTATAATGAGGAGGTAAAGGGCATAGCTATATTAGCAATTTCGTTCTTGATCTACACCACAGGCATTTCAATAGCTACTATTTCAAATTAATTTTAAACTATTTTTTTTATTTTAATAGCTTTACTTCTAACACTAGAATGCAAATGTGAATTTTTTGCCTTTAGTATGCTTTATACCTCCTTTGTCAAAATCACTAAAAATCCATATTCTTCCAATACTGGCCTATGCTTTTCAGAAATCAGGTGTAGAATGAATATGTAAGGGGACATGCAAAAAAATCTTGTGAAAAGGGAGACCAAGAGAGAGGTAGACATACCAGAGGCAGAGAGGTTAGAAAATGGGAGTCACTTAGGAGAGAAAACTCCAGTAAATTATGGTTTGAGTGTTTGGACCAGTTGAATGGACTTTGCCTTTTCCTATTCACTTGAGCAAGCAACAATCTCAAGTTCTAACGCTATTGTTTGGAACACTATTTAACTGTTAAGAGCATTCCTTTCTTCCTCGGAAGTACTTGCCATTTTTAGTTTTCAGAGTTCAGTGTTTAATGCTTTAAAAATGAATCTCATGGAATAGGCATGATTTTGCTAATGGTAGAAAGCATTTCTTGAATAAATTCATTTTTGAACCTTACAGATTTTGGTTAGTTGATTATATGTACGTAAATGCCTCTTTGACATTCAAATGCTGGCAATAAAACTTATTTTTTTTTTTAAAGATTATTAAGGATGCCTTTTACCAAAATAGCTGAAGGTTATACTTTGCATCAGCAGATTATTTCTTACTTCTCAGCCTTTTCTTTCGAATCAAACTCAGGTTTATTGTCTAATTAGGGATAGCATATGGTGTGAACAGCAATAGCAAAATGCAAAAGGACACCTCCATGGGAACCCAAAGACCCAGAGATAAGTGGACTAGGCACTTTTGCACAATTTTCAGTTTCTGTGAGAAAATCCCCCAAAGAATGTTCTGAGTCAAATAATCAGAGTACCTACCATGTGTCCCCCATTCTTACTGCATACAGTCTGTCTACCTTATATCTGGAAGAGTCCAGCCTCCCTTTTCTCTGTTTTCCTCAAATCCACGCTTTCTAATTCTTGGGGATAGCATAGGACAGGTAGTAGGGCTAACCTGTAATCTGTTAAGGAAATAATTGGAAAGTATTTTCATATCAATGAAACATTGCAGTTCTGTATATTGAAATTGCATCAGAGATCTGGATGGATCTCTGGGGAGTGTAATTATTTCTATAAACCTTCAGTTGGTAGCTCTCCAGATTCTTTGGCAGATTTTCTCCAGATTCTACTTCTTTTATATAATAAAAGAATCATTCCCAGACAGTCCATTGGAACCATTTGGCCTGGGAGGTCTTAAATCTGAATGTTTCTGTCTTAGGCTTTCACATTCTCTTACTCAGACAATCCATGGCTTTCTGAATCAAATAGAAGTTTCCTGACTGACTCTACCTTAAAATTTGCCACATTTACTTACACATGTATGGACTGTTGTGATTCTTCTATTACCCCCTTCCTTGTTAACAGGTTGCCTTCCCTTTGTTACTACATTATAACCTTCCCTTTTGCATCTCTGCTTTAAACTGAACACTTGAAGAACAAAAACAGTAACTCCTCTCCTTTCAGTTATTCACAAGGCTTTCTGTCTTCAACTCCAAGTTAAAATTATATTTTACCCCTATGAAGTTAATGTTAATCTCTTATCCTAGGATAATTTATCTTTGTTATTTATATATATTTATTAATAAATTTTATTTAACACTATACAGATATTAATAGACTTGCTTCTAATTTTGTACTATAATTATTTAAAACAATACATGATTTATGTATTGATGTATTATATATTTAAATAAATACAGTTTATATAGAAGGAAGACAATAAAATAACTTCATATTACCTAAAAAGTCAATAAATAACTAACTCATGTATAGAAAGAATATTTTTGATAACACCCAATCTGAGTACTTTGTAACCAAATTATGTATAAAATTAAAACTGCTGATTGCTTGAAAATTTCTGTAAGACCCTTGAGCAATTGGAAATTTTGATTTTTATTTGAGAATCTAATTTCAGATAGCCTTTGGAATTTCAAAAAATCACTAATCAAGTGTTTTCAAAATTTGGTGAACATTTTCATTGGATAGTCTGTTAACAACCTAGGCAATGTGTTGATTCCAAAAAATAAGATCATGTGAAAGAAAAGATATCCAAAACAATAAATAGGTTGTTAATTGTGCAAACAGTTTTGTCAAAAGATTATTGAACTAATGGTATTTTTCATGCTGTTGAAATCACAGAGCACCATTGTCAGTATTTACAAGTTTTATTGCCATATGATGGTATTGGGATGGCTGGTGCACAGGTGTACACTAACCAGTCCTAGCCTCATCTATTTACTTTAACTAATAAACAATCTGGAAAATAATTAAAAATACTGAACAGGTAGGAAAGCACGGCCTGATGAATGTTCTCTACCACTATACAATTGGCATGTTGAAAAATTATTTTGAAGATGTTTTCAATTTAAAATGTAATGAAGATAAAGGGGAAGTATGGAAGAATTCAAAAGATGGCAGACTTGTGAGGAAATGAACTGTATGAATTGGTTTATGTTATATTTAAGGACTAACAGTGAGTCATTTTTGAGACATGTCTTTTAATATAGTAAATGTTTAAAAACATACAGACTTTGGTGTTCTGAGTTTCATTCTCTCTTTTTTTTTAAAATATTTATTTATTTACTTTAATTGAACACAATGCAATGGCATTTATGTTTACGTGGTGCTGAGGATCGAACCGCGGGCCGCGCACGTGCAAGGCGAGTGCTCTGCCACTGAGCCACAATCCCAGCCCCATCATTCTCTTTTCTGATACTTCCTGCTTTGTGATCTTTGGAAAGTTCTCAGAGAGTAAATTATTATCTATAAAATAAACATAGTATAACCTGTGTCACACTGGAGATTGTGAGGAGAATCAAATAATGTATACCACAAGTTTTAGAAAACTACAATGCAAAATAGTTATCTTTATAATCATTAAAGTTTTTCATCAAATAATTGTTTTTTATTTATGACAAAGCACACAAGATCTTGAAACTATTTCATGGCAAGGGTGGGTAGTAGGGCTAAACCATAGATTAATAAGAAAAATCATTGGAAAGTATTTTAGTATTGATAACCATTACAGTTCTGTATGTTGAGATTGCATCAGACCCTGGACTGATTCCCTGGATGGGGGTATTGATTCTGTAAGCCTCCAGGTGGTAGCTCTTAGTTTTCACTTTGCTTCTATGTCTATCCTATTATTAGGGCCTGTGAAGAAGTGAGTTTATCTATGTTTGTTGAGCAACAATTATCTAGGATATTTTTACTCACATTTTATGTTTGCTCCTCACAATTACATAGCTGATTCTCTATGCTATTTCAAAGATTTATATTTGTCTATCTTGCCAAATTGCTTAAAGGAAGAAACTTTTTGGTAAATATGAAGGCAGATAATATCCTTTGTTTTATGCATTCCACTGGGGGCTTAACATATATTATTTCTCAACAGGACTCTATGCATCAGCCAGTTTATTCCCTTTTGTATCCATTAGGACATTATTGTCTACAAATAATATAAAATAATTGAGCTAAAAATGTGTAATTGAAAAAGGAAGCTCTTGGGGCTGGGGTTGTGGCTCAGTGGTAGAGCACTTGCTTGCCTGGCACATTGAGGCACTGGGTACAATCCTCAGCACCACATAAAAATAAATAAATAAAACAAAGATATTGTGTCCATTTACAACTAAAAATTATTTTAAAAAAGGAAGCTCTTTGCATAACTTTGTACACAAAAATAGGGACAGAAAGGACTACTGGGTGGAGAACCTGCAGGATCAACTCTACTCTTTCCTGGAATGAGCATATTAGGGTGTGGTCTGCTGGAACAAGGATGTTGACAGTTGACAGTCCTTTGAATTTTTAATATATATGAACTCCATTTAACTGCCAAGCCTCTTATTTTCATTATTTTGTCAGAACTGGTATTATCTAGATTAAACAAACTGAGACCAATGTCAAATGAGTTGTTTGACATAATTTGTACAAATCATAATTTGAAAGTGGGCATTCCAATCTAAGTTTTTCTGATTTAAAATGTGTGGTTTTTCTAGTGACCATACCATTCTTCTTTCATCTAAATGCCTTGGAAAAAACCTGGCTTTGATTGTTGATCTATTCATCTGCTTTAAATTATAGGGTTAATTTTCACTTGCTCATTTTGTGTGGCAGCGGACACAGACACACACACATTCACACACACACACACACACACACATACTATATGTATAAGTAAAATCTAATTGAGTAGAATATCCTGCTAGATTGATTACCAAGTTCTTAGTATGCCCTTACTCATGAAAGGACACTGGAGATATTAAACATTCTCTAATGTTGTACACCCATGTTTTACAGGTTCTATAATATAGACTGTATGTTCCAAATTTATTTGTGCATGATACAATTTGCAATCATAGCTTAGTTTTGATTTCTTTTCTAGAGGTGTAAGGAAACCAATGCATACCATCTCAAAGAACTAGCATTTCTGTCCAGCTCTATGTGCAGTGACATCCCCTTGTTTTAGAATCATCCATGATAGGAGTGTTTACACCACAGAAATTGACAGGCACTACTAGTGATTGTCTTACTTACTTCCTTGTCCATCTCCCATCCTCCCCAGCCTCAGGAGAGCCAGCTGTTCAATTTTTTTTTAAGTTTGTCACTGCTCTTAACTTTCTTATTAGGAAGATTCCTGACGTATTTGAGAGATTTGTGAAGACTCTGCATCTAAGCAAAATAATTTGCCCTCCTGTTCCCTAGAGATAAGCTCTGAATTTGGAAATGATTTAGCTCCTCTAAGCCTGTGAACTTAAAATTCAAATATTTTTCTTTATTATAGGACTTATTAATTTTCTCATGCCTTTATTTCCATTCAGAGACTTTATGATAAGGCTAGATTTCTTCAGTTCTCTCTTAAGTGCTTATCTTTCTACATGGGATATTCAGCAGTTTTCAAGTTTTACCAAAGAACACTTTGTTTGAAATGTCCTTCTCTTTCCAAAAGTGCTGTTATGTTTTTCAACATATTATTAAATAAATTGCTTCAATTTGCCTTGAATACCTTTTCAATACCTTTTCAGTAAGGGAGAATTTTAAAGGATTTTTTATTTTTTTACTTTTGCTGTATCAACTATTTTAAATACTCACCATGCACAGCTCTTATGAATATCCTCATGGCAGTAGATCTATACAGAATTCACAGTACTTTATAACAATTCCAAATGTAGATCCTCAGTTATAGATGTTAATATCGCTATTTAAAATTATAATCAATAAGCTATTGGCCTTAAAATTTATATATTTTAGGATGTTACATCAGAAAAACTATTTAGTCTACAAATATCTTAGATACACCAAATGATAAAAATGAAAGTTATTTTATGGAAAGTCTTCCTGAGTAGATGAAATGAAAATGAGTTTTAATGTAGATAGTGCATTAAGGGAAGAATGATACTTCTTGGAAACCAGTAGGTTCCAAGAGAACTAACTGAATTGGGAAAGAACTGGAAGTACTTCATTTTTCTTTCTTAAAAGAATTTGGTATATTTCTATTGATTCAAGAAGTCTTCACATAACTACTCATATTTAATGAAGATATAAAAATTAAACTGATTTTTTCTTATGACTTTATAAATTGAGAAAGCATTAGTGTCTAATTTGTGTTTTTTGGATGTCACTGATGTGTCTCAAGATAAAAGTATTAAGACAGAGATATGAGAATAATCAAAAGGATTTATATATTTAATTTCAGAAACCTGAGGCCTGGAAAGGGGAATATGTGAAATATAAATGCTTAGTATTGAAACGATAAGGTCAAAATAGGCTCATTCTAAGCTATTGAACTAGCTTAGAACGAGGAAGAACTTCTTGAAACCACAGTAAAGAATGACGGGAACCTTTTTCTTAAAGAAGGGATATAGTTCCAAAATGACTCAAAAGAAATTCAAAGAGTGTTGGACCTATCTTAAATGTTTAGCCCGTTTTAAATGTTAGCACTGTTCATCCTGTCTTAAATTAAGGAAATATGTTTAGAGTGTGTAACCATGTGTGTCAATGCTTCTTAAATGTTAATGTGCCTCAAAATAACAGGGGTATTTCTTCAAAGTGGAGATTTCTAAACTTTACAACAAATCAACTGAATTGGAATTTCTGCTGATTGGAGAAATCTAAATTTTAACAAATACCAGAGATGATGCAACTGAGCTAAGCCAATCACTTATAAACTGTTTTTTGTTGATGTTAAGAAAGAACACCCTGGTCTACTTTTATAAATCATGACTGCTTCATACTAATATATATTCTGGTGCTTCTGTCAACTCCACTTACAATGATCTACCTCCGACTCATTGAACAAGTCCTATGCTGTTAAACCTTTTGTCTTTTCTCAAGTTGTTCCCTGTTGCTGCAATTCCCTCCTCTTTATACTTACTGAGGTCATATTCATTTTTCAAGTCTCATTTCATATCTCACCTCTTCTGGGAAATCTTCTCCAGTTCACTCAATCAAAATCTGTCTTCTCAACTGTGCGTTTCTGTAGACATTGAATCTATTGTAACATTTATCACAGAGTACATATAGGAGTTCCACACCTTGTATGTAAGTGCTTAGCTATCAAATTATGGTCTGCAGGCAAAGTTCAGCCTATTGCCTGATTTGTAACTAATGTCTTAGGGGAACACAGCCATGTCTATTTGATTATACATTGTTTAAGATTGTCTTTTCAATCCAGCAGCAGAGTTGAGTAGTTGTGATAGGGGTTAATGGTCCTCAGCACCTAAAATATTTACCATACATTGCTTAGTTTGCCAACCTCTAAATTAGAATGTGTGATAGACTATGTACTGTGTACATATTAGCACTTAATTGGATGTTTTAGAGAGATTTGGTATTCTATGTAAAATAATTGGTGAAAGGGCAAAAAAAAAAAAAGAGTTGGGATATATGTTAACCATCATAACAGAGGAAATGTCATTTTTCCTTTCCTGCTTTAGATGGTTTTTGAGTCCTTGTTCTTGGTTATTTGGTGCTCCAACAGAATATTCTGTGATGATTCAAAGTGTTCCTTATTGATAATGCCCGGTGCAATAGCTGCTAGGCCCATGTGATCATGGAGCACTTGCCATATGATGAGTGCAACTAAACAAATGAGTTTTAATTTTATTTAATGTTAACATAAATTTAGTTACAATATTGTAGCTAATGGATATCATATTTGACAATGTAGATACATGCAGAAAAAGATTTACAAATTTTGCTTAAGGCAGGCAGCATGTACTAAGAGTGAGAGGGAGAGAGAAATTAAGTTGTGTTATAGAATGTAACAGAGCTCTGATGCCTGTATTTTGTTAATAGGTATTCACTGGAAAAAAAATGTGATACCATATTGTATTTTGACTAAGTACTTTTTTTCCCCTTTCCTCTCTGCTTTATTTAGTTTAGTATGAGAAGTTTAGAAGACTCTGTGCCTAGCAAAATGAGGAGGTATTAATTTGTGCCAGTAAATGATGTTTCTAAGAATCACCTTATTTATGAGATAAGTAGTTTTTTTTTTCCCCAAAAGAGAGACAGTACTATTCTGAAGTTAGATGGTTATGATGGTTATACAACAATGTAAATGTCCTTAATGCCACTGAATTGTACACTTAAAAATGTTGACTAAGTACTTTTAATATTTAGATGTTAAAAATTAGAAACCAATTTTTAAAAATCTTCCAGATATAATGTTGCCATTTTCCACTTCTGTTGAGTTTGCAGGGACTACAAAAGCCTACTTTGGTAGTCTTTCAATATTTTCATTGATGAAAGCATGGTCATTAATTTGAACAATAAATGAAGTGAAGCATGGTGGTGTGCATTTACTCAGGAGACTGAGGCAAGAGGATCTCCTTAGCCCAGGAGTTCAAGAACAGTCTGGGCAGCATAGAAAGATCCTGCTTCAAAAATGAATCAAAGTGACAAAGAATAAATGTTGCCAAGATAAAAGCTCAAGAAGGAAATTAGAAACATGTAAAACTTCACACCACAAATTCCAATGTGACTATGTGTGTGCTGAGGTTGAGCATGGAGTAGTTATGGAGACAGGGAGATAAAGGGAAGGTAAAATAGAGAGCTTTGGTGACTCAGCAGTAATAATTAAGTGGAGGGCTTTCATGCTTCCCCAATGTATTTGTGTAGTTATCATTGTTCTACTGTGTTTCCTGAACTTTAATTAAACTTCACAGTGCACATAAATATATTTGATATGCACCTTAAGCTGTGGAAAAGTGCAAACTCAAAGAGTCAATTGCAAATTGCTATTTAAGCCTATTGGATGTCTTTCCACCTGTCTTGTCATTTTCTTTCTTCAGTGTTTCATAATTTCCATTGTAGATGTCTTATACTTCCTTAGTTTTCTTTTTCTTTTTTTATAAGAAATCTCTCTCTCTCTCTCTCTCTCTCTCTCTCTCTCTCTCTCTCTGTGTGTGTGTGTGTGTGTGTGTATGTGTGTAGTAAATGGGCTTTCTTTCATGATTTTTCTCAGCAAACTCGCTATTGGTGTATAGCAAAGCTACTCATTTTTATATGTTGATTTGGCATCCTACTATTTTATTGAATTAATATATTAGTTTCAATAGTCTTTTGGAGAAGTCTTCAGTTTCATCTATATATAGAATCACATCATCTGAAAATAAGGATAATTTTGTCCTCCTACTTTCCTACCTAGTAGAAAGACCCCCATGTTCATGAATTTAACTATTGTTAAAATAGTTCATACTACTCAAAATGATCTTCAAGTTTAATATAAACCCCATAAAAATACCAATGTTATACTTCAGATAACTAGATTAGAAAAACAATCCTAAAATTCATATGGAAGCAAAAAAGACACTACTAAATAGCAAAAGCAAACTGAAGTAAAAAGGGCAAAGTTGGAGACATCATAATATCTGATTTCAAGACATACTACAGAGCCATAGTAACAAAAACAGCATGATATTGAAGTAAAAATAGACACATAGAGAAATGGACCAGAACAGAGAACCTAGAAATATATCCATGCACCTAGAGCCAACTGACTCTAACAAAGATATAAAAAAACATACACTGGAGAAAGGACACCTTCTTTAACAAATGATCCTGGGAAAACAGGGTACTCACATCCAGAAGACTGAACTTGACCCCACATATCTCATTCTGTACAAATTTCAATTAAAGTAGATAAAAAAAAAATAAAGTAGATCAAAGAACTAAATGTATGACCAGAAACTGAAACTACAAGAGGAAAATCCAGGGGAAACACTTCAAGATACTGGTACAGACAATGATTTTTCTGAACAGGAGACCAAAACCACAAGCAACAAAAGCAAAAATTGAGAAATAGGATTATTTGAACTACAAATATTCTGTACAACAAAGGAAACAATCAACAGAATAAAGATACAGCCTACAGAATGGAATAAATTATTTGCCACCTATTCATCTAACAGAGGGCTTTTGGTGTGTGTGTGTGTGTTTGTGTGTGTGTGTGTGTGTGTGTGTGCTGGGGATCGAACCCAGGGCCTTGTGCATGCAAGGCAAGCACTCTACCAACTGAGCCATATCCCCAGCCCTCCAGAGGGTTTATATTAAGAATACATAAAGAACTAAAAAAAAGAAAGCTGTAATAATAACAACAACAAAAGTAATCCAACTTAAATATTGGGTAAGAGGTCTTAGTAGATATTTCTCAAAAGAAGAAATACTGTCTAGCAAAGTGGCACACATCTGTAAATCCCAGCTACTTGAGAAGCTGAGATAGGAGGACCACAAGTTCAAGGCTAGCTTGGGGAACTTAGTAAAACCTTGTCTCAAAATAAAATATAAAAAGGGTTGGGGCTGTTGCTCAGTGGTAGAATGCCTCTGGGTTTAATACCAAAATAATATTAATAATAGTAATAAATTACACATTGTGAATAAATCAATAAATATAGGGAAAAAATTGTTCAATATCATTAGCCAACAGGTAAATGCAGATCAAAACTACAGTGAGATTCCATCTAACCCAAGTTAGAATGGTTATTACCCGGTCTCCCCCTCCCCGCCACAAAAAAGGGAAGAATAAGAACAACAATAGCCGGGCGCGGTGGCGCACGCCTGTAATCCCAGCACTTTGGGAGGCTGAGGCAGGAGGATCGTGAGTTCAAAGCCAGCCTCAGCAATGGCGAGGCACTTAGCAACTCAGTGAGACCCTGTCTCTAATAAAATACAAAAAAGGGCTGGGGATGTGGCCCAGTGGTCGAGTGCCCCTGAGTTCAATCCCTGGTACCACACACACACACAAAAAAAAAGAACAACAATAATTACTGGTAAGAATATGGAGAAAGAGCCATTGTAGACTCTTTGTGGGAACCTTAGTGCAGCTATTATGGAAAACATTATAAATTTTATCCCTAAAAATAGAACTGCCATATGATGTAACTATCCCACTCCTGAGTATAGAAGGAAGTTTGCATACAAAAGATACTTTCATGCCCATGTTTATTTGACACTACTCAGAACAATAGCTAATAAGATAGGGAATCAGCCTAGGCACCTATCAACAGTTGAGTGATTAAGGAAAATGTGGTATATATATATACACAATTAAGTATTATTTAGCCATAAAGGAAAATAAAATCCTGTCATTTGTAGCAAAATAAATGGACAGAAATGACTGGAGAATACTATGTTCATTAAACCAAACCAGACATGGAAAGACCAAGTATCAAATATTCTGTCATATGTGGAAACTGAAAAAAAAAATCAAACAGAAAATAGAAGAGGGATTATTACTTGGGACTGTCACAGGTGCCAGGAGTATGGATGGATGTTATAAATACATGCAATATACAGGTACAGAAATTTCACAGTGAATTCCATTAATTTGTACATGCTATTTTTTAAAAAGCTATAGACCTGCTTTGGGACAAAGAGAATAGAGACATAGCTAACATATGATGAAATGGATTAGTTATTCTGGAAGTTGGTTTTGTGGTTCTTAAGCTGCTAAACTGGGATATGAACCCAGTAGAGAGAAGTGGCTATTTTATCAACAACTTCTAAAACAGCCATAAACTCACAAGCCTGGTATAAATCCATAATACACCCTTTGGATTGTATAATTTTATTTATTAAAGCTAACTTTGAGATTTTTGTTTTAACTCATTAGAACTGAATGAAAATGTTGAAGAAGCAGGTATTCAGTGAAATTTAAAGTAGAAACTCTAGCTTCTGGAAGGGAAATAAGATTTATCTAGGTTACAAGTGAGATTAATTAATTATGTTAATTATAATATGGTTCCTAATTTCAAGATAAGAAGTGAGTGTTATAATTTTACATCTATTTCTGTTTCTAAAATAAAGTGGATTCTTTGTGTCGAATCCAGTATCTTAACTATAAAAGGAAAAAAGGAAAAGAAATGGCTATATGCATTTATTTGACTCCTTCCCTCTTTCCTTCCCACTTCTCCGAGAATCCTGCTGAATTTATGGGAGAAACTTGCCTGGCCACAATGTGCTGGTGTGAACAGTGACATAGGGTAACAGAGAAGTTGTTTGGGTGTTACTCTTCAGATTTTGGAAAGCAATAAAATACTAGGATACCAAGATTATAATGATCCTTGTCTCTTTTTCTTATATAGTCACTTTTAAAACAATGTTCAAGCTTTTTGAGAGTTTTCTGCTCTTCAAACTGGATGAGATAGACCCTAAATTATCACTTCAACTTCAGTGCGATACACATGTATTTATTGAAAATAAGTGTTCTGGTCTCTCCAGAACTATCTTAGCAGAAGAGGCAGAGGAGAGTTCTATTTTAAATGGCTTTAGGTGCCCAAAGAGTTGGCAACCCCTAGTGTAGTTGAGTTCTCTTTTTCCAATATGAGGATCATAAAATAGGGGAGGGGGAGAGGAGAACCTGAGTAAACTTTTAGAGATGTAGATTAAGCCTTCATTTAATGAATTAAATTTACTAAGTTGAAGAAAAAGCTCTTCAACTTAATATCCTCAACTTATTAACCTTCAACATGACATCCTCATTTCCTACTGAATTATGTGAAGCACACCATTTTTTAAAAGTACATGTGATTTTACTACCCAGCTACTACTACTATTCATTCCCATAAAATAAGCATTTTAAAACTTGATCCCAAGATACATATTTCTGGCTGCCACAAAATTTCATCGCTGCTTAAATGATGGGGTAATATCTCATTGACTATTGAACCAATTTGTGTTAATCCTTGCCCTCTTTTCTAACTGAACCTATCAGGCTACTTTTCACACCAAACTGTCATTGCTTAAGGGCATTTCAGGTTGATGTGCTTTCTCCATAAATCATTTATTTATCAAAATGAAGTGATTAGTGATTACACCTTAATACGAGACACTGCTTGAAGTCTCAAATATAAATAAAGTGTCTCTTTCCTCAAGGATATTTCAGAAAGTGACCCCATCATGTTTATATTTACTTACTAGAAGTAGTTATGTTATTTTAGAAATGAGTCCAAGAAAACATACAAAAGAGAGTCAAAGAAAAGAATCAAAGCTCCAAGGAATAAAAGGTGTGCAGCATAAAGTCTTAAGGGGCATGGTGCACTCTGGAAAGCCACCTTAGTGTCTTCCAAATACATCCCTTGGTGAATTTTTGCCTGTGGATATGACTGGACTCACATAAGTATGTTGATGGATTGTTGTGGTACCAGGGATTGAACTCCGGGCCTCACACATACTAGGCAAGTGCTCTACCACTGAGCCACTCTCCCAGCCTCATCCCCACCCCACCCCCTTTTTAAAATTTGATTTTGAGATAGAATCTTGCTAAGTTGCCCAGACTGGCCTTAAACTCATGATCCTCCTGCTTTAGCCTCTCAAGTGACTGAGATTACAGGCATGAATGTCTGCACCTAGCTCAAATAAGTAGTTGACAAGATCAAACCTTGTATTATACAACCAAATTGTGTTATTCTCTCTCTCTTTTTTTTTTTGCTCAGTTAGCAAACTTCTGATAATTTGACTTCCCATGTAGTTTGCTTTTGAAAAGAAAATATAAAGTCATCTTAAAAAAAAAAAAAAAAAAAAAAGATAGCATCCTGCAATGAGTCAGCTGGGGATCAAGTAAATCCCATGTTTGCCTCAATGACTTCCCTGTCTTTGTTTTACCCAGGTTGAGAAATACTCCTTTCCCTGATGTATTCTGTCTTTAGACATATTAATACCTCCAGTGAAATTACAGCCTAGGTTGGCCAAATGGAGAGATATTTGACCTCCTTTAAGATGACTTTGTTTTATGACTTCTGTCTTATAGACAATGGCTTGGGAGCTTGGATTACTAAGAGCAGTCTTCTTTCCCACTTTAACTGAATTGGTAACCCTAACAATCTAATAGACGAAGAAGTGAACTGATGTTGTTTTGTAGGTTTTCCTAGGAATGGGGAAGCATCAGTCATATTCTATCAATATGTATGAATTGGATGTAACTTAGTCTCAAATAGTAGCAGTAAACTAATTTTTTCAGAAAACATTGATTGAATACTTTCCTATGTGTCAGATGCTATGTTGTATGGTAAGTGTATAAAAAGTAAAAATGAAGCTGCTAATCATCTAAGGCAGTAGTTTTCAACTAGAGATCATTTTGATGTCCAGGGGACTTTTGGCAATGCTTGGGTTGTGTTGAGTGTCACACCTGATGGGTGTCTACTGACTTCTTTTACCATTTAGTGAAATTAGGAATGTTACAAAACATTGTATAATGTACATTATATAATGTACCCTGCTCACTAGGGCCAAGGTTTGACCTCGATGTTAGGACAAATGCCAATAAATCTTAGCGTGACAGAGTAAGGTCTCCAACAGAAAAATACATGAAGTAATAAGGAGACAGCCTCAGTGGAAAGGTTGTTTTTATCCAGTCGGTACTTATTTTATATTATATATTTTATGTACTGGTTGAGGAAATAGTGAAGCCCAAGGAAGTACTTTCCAGAGTCATATAGATGTCACATTATCACATTAGTTAGTCTACTTTCTGTACAATGGTTCCTTTCAGTCATTATTGTACAAATTCCAAATTCATAACAAGAAACAATTTAACTGCAACATGGAGAATATGAAATTAAATTAGAAGTTCAATGGACTTTTATTGACTTTTGGGAATGGCCAAAATATAGGTCAAGTGCAGGTCACTCCTCTGTTTCTCAATAATTTATTGTACTAGCAAGTATTTAATAAAATTTTGCTTATTGTGAAAATAAAGTTTTCTACTTCCTGGATATTAACAAATAATAAAATTAATATAAATCTTTTATTAAAAATACAAATAGAAAATAAAATTTTAATCTAAATTTCTACATGCCAAAATAATAGAATTATTTATTGATTTTTTGTGTTCCTTTGTTTTTCAGAATTATGAATCTGGCAGTTCAGGATAGTACATATAATCAGCACAAATAAACAAAAATGAATCATCCATAAAAAACTCCCACTTTTATTGATTAGTTCTTATGAAAAGCCATTCCCATTTTCCTCTATTTCTTTAACTTTCATCACTGGGAGAAAAAAAAAATCCAAGTGCCATTGAAGCTAATTCATTGAGCAAATGCTTAGTTTGCTAGGTACAAGGAATACAAATTAGAGCGAGATGTGCTTTACAGAAGTAGAGTTACAAAGGATTGTACCAAAGGCACCCATGAAGCCATCATGCATTCCAGAATTTCTAAAACCGTCTTTATGTTTGATAACCCAAATTTTTGTTTCCATACTTCTGTTTATATTCATCAGACCTTGTGGCTCTGCTACTGGGGGTTACAGAACTGTGCCATCCATCACGTTGGAGGATATAAGAAATTTTCACAGATTAGGAAGGAGCTGAGATAGTCAAGGGCAGTTTTGTAGCAGGAACATCTCATCTCTAAAAAGTAACCCCTGCACCTCCTCTGGTTTGTTGGAGGAACAGTGGGGAACAAAAGTCAGGATTTAATCTAGAATTTGAAGTATTTTATAGGATATATTGAGAATTTGGCAATTTATCCCATGTACATTTTAGGTCCCTAAATTTTTAAGGCAGTGAAAATGACATGATCATATTGTTATTTTAAAATGATAATTCTGACAGCAGTTCAGATGCTGGATTAGATTGAAAGAAAACTAGATTGACAGAGATAAATGAAGAAGATGTCATAGTAGTCCACAGCCAAAGAGATAAAATAATCCAGAAGTTGCTAAAACCCAGAAGGAGATGTATTCATACAACACTGTTACCACAAATTGAACAGACTGATGACCAGTGAGATGTCAGAATTGAGTAAGCAACAGAATTTGAGGATGTTGCTGTGGCTTTAGCCTGAGTGACATAGAAGATGCAGAGAAGACTAAAGAACTGTCTTGAGAGTAAAGACGGTTTCAGTTGCCTGTACAGGGAGCCTTCAGAAAGACTGATCTGGTCTCAGGAGAGAGGTTATAGGGGAAAATCAGGTTTGAGAATTATTAGCAACAACAGGAGGTGGTTCTGATTAGGAGAAAGGATGAGTTGACACTAACACAGAGCAGAGTGAAAAGGAGGAACAGATGACAGAAGTTTAAAGGGAGGGTCTGGGAAAAGAAGCCAAAACTCTGAAATTAAATTTAACTGAAAAAATGCAGACTGCTTCCAGGAGACGTTGTCACACTTGTCAAGATTGAAACTGAAGAAGGCTGATGGCTGCACAACAGTGTCAGATTTTGCAGAATGTCTAAGAAGGTAGACTGGGAGAGAGCTCTTTAGATCTGGCAACTGGGAAGCTATTAATATTATTGACTCTAAATTTTTCCATAACATACCTGGATAGACACCCATTTTAAGGGTTAGAGTAAGTGTTGGAAGGTCGCTACTTATTTAGACTATTTCTGATGAAGGTTCTTTCTCAAACATAGGCCAGAATGCTCTTCTTCTATAACCTTTGTTGTTGTTATAGTTGTCATCTGAGTGCCTTTTTATTCAAAGGTATATTAATTAAAACCCTATAAAAATAGAAGGGATGGTGGAAATCATCCTTAGGGATGATGATATTTGCTAACTGAATTTAGAGAGGAAGAAATTAGAATAAGAGAGGTTAAGTATCTTGCCCAATATGTGCACACAGTCAGTTGCAAAGTAAGATCTGGGATTGGTCTGCCAATGCCTAGTCTTGTATGTTATCCATTACTCCATGAATAGAAAGATAGAGGTCATTTCTATGCAGAGGAAAACAAATGAGCTGTGTCATTGCAGAAATGTTCTGCATGGTTTGCTGCCATCTGTCTTGAAGCTCAATCTGTACTCCCAGGAATTGAGACTGCTGAGCTGCATTTAGACAGACCATGTGGACAAAGCACGCAAAATCTTTTATTTGAAGGATTTTGTTTTCTCCATATGTGGAAAATGGGAGATATAAAATATTTTTATAAGAGAAATTTCTGAGATCTAACTCCGACATCCTGTTTTGTACAATTCTGAACCTATATTTTCTTGTTAGGCCTGCTATATATTATGCATGTTAACGTGCCATTGGAGTACAATACTAAATATTGATTTTAGAGGGAGAAAATTGTGAAACAGCACTCTGGGAAGGACGTCAGTAACCTGTATTCTGACCTGAACTGATACTTATGTACCTTTGGGCACTTCACACTTTCTAGGCCTCAGTTTCCTTAGTGCATTATATCAAAGTGTGAAACTGGAGGTCTTTATAAGCCTCCTGAAGACTTCTTTGGTTAATCCCACATGGATTTTGGAATTTTAATATTTATAACTAGAAATCCCCTAGATCACCTGAAGTCTTCCTATTGTGTCCATGTTGTGGCATCTGTGTGCATTTGGGTTTGTGATCCATCATGTCTAATTCCCTTTCAGCTTTGCTATTCAGTAATTCTCTAAAAGAAGATTCAGAGTTGGTTCTGTGAGGCCAGATTTTCAAAGTATTGATTTAGTGGGTTGAAAGTATACATGGAAAACTGTTAAAACTATGCCTAACACAACAACAATAATAGCAACAACTAATAACAACCATAAACCCAGAATTATTTTCTAGGCTTATTTATTATTTGTTATCCATAATAACATGGTGGAAAACTCATGAAAAACTAATTCAAGACTATAAAATAAATAAAGAATCCTTTAGGTTAAGGGAAATTACTTTAAACATTTTCTGCAAAGTTTAGAGAAAAAACAAAAGATATATACCAAGAAATCTGTGTAATACATGGTAATTAACCCTTTTGTTCCCTGAAAAGTCATTTGTTAGGCTAAGACATGCTTACTATTTTAAGAAATCACTATAACTCTATATTTTCTTTCACTGGACTTTCTCCAATTAATTTTAAAGAGATCATAAGATTTTTAATATATATAGAACATTGGGGCTTTATGTCCAATAAACCTCTTGGGAATGTGAATCCCATATAAAACATTAGAATATTTATGCTGAAAATTATTTGCATGAATTTACTGAAGGGTACAGTTGATAGCAAGTCTTTTTGGGTGATAAAATGGTTGTCATCTTAATCAGATGGCATAAAACAATTCTCCAGAGTCCAACTGAACCTCTTCACCAAAAAAATACTGCTAAACTTCAAATAGTATCCGAAAACAAAATAATCAAGCATTTATTTGTTAGAAGCTTAATATAAATTTCTTTGTTTTATTTTATCTGAACATTTTTATTGAATTTTACTTGATTTGATTTTTCTGACTCCTGTCTGAGAATGGCATTTTACTTGTAAGTTTCACTCACATTGACATTTTGATGGTTTAAACATTAATGAAATTCCTAGAAGATAGGCTATGTTCTTTGAAAAATAAAATATTGACAAAGTACACTAAGGAGACATTTTAAAGTGCATTTGATTTCCTTTGCAGCTTGATAACATATTTGCTGATGTTCAGTAGCTCCCAAAGCCATAGTTTTCACTATATGTCCAGATGAAATTTGACAATGTTGCAGTACATCTTTCTGTATCTAGATTTATGTATCCAAATTGAGTTTCTTAGCAGTCTATGAAACCCACAAAACTCTCATCTCCCAGCTTAGCAATGTGGGACCAAAAAAAAAAAAAAAAAAAAGAATTCTGAAAAGACTAATCTTCTTTACAGACACTGAAGTTTCTATACTACACAGAGTCTAAATTGCTTCACAATTTATTTTTTAAAATGCGTGCATATAAGCATTTTCATAGCCCTATGTCCAAGAATTATTCCAAATTTCACACACACACACACACACACACACACACACACACACACGTATGCAAATAGAGATACAAATATAAAGTGTGTACAGATGGATATAGATATCTTCATTTCTTTTCATTTTCATCTTTCTGAATAGCATCATTATGACAGAGGGACTACTATTAGCTTTGTTTTACAGATGAGTAATTTGAGGAACACAGAAGCTAAGTAATTGCCCAAGATCACACAGTTGGCAAAATAAGCCAGAGTCAAGTCTGAATAAGACATTGTGTCTCTGGGTCTCTGAACCTTATCAATAAACTGTGCTATTTATCCTCCATTTAAAAGGACAAAACATGATGCCATAATGTAGTTTCCAAACAGTATATTTATTAAAAGTTCTTACTCAAAGTAAAAATCCTACAATGTACTATTTTTTCTCTATGAAAAGTAGTACATATACCTCACCCCTTTCTACTAGTTAAAAAAGAAAAAAAAAAAAAACTCATTCTGTTACACACACACACACACACACACACACACACACGAAATTTAGAAGATACAAGGATAGATTAATAAAAATTTTATCAGGTTAAAACAAAACTATAAAAAACAGGTGGTATTAGCCATCCCATGGGAGTTCCTTTCCCTCTACCCACTAGCCCTATTCTGCAACATGCTCTTAAGTAATAGAGCTGCTGTGGAAGTTCTCCTTTATAGCTTTTCTTGTGTTACTTGTGTTAAATCAACAGGTCAGTATGGAAGCATCCTGCATGAGTAATTAAGAAGGTGTAGTTCTTTTAGAAAATCTGATCCTAAACTTAAAATTCTTTCTATATGTACCTGGATTATAATAAGCAAATAATATGCCACCTGACCTCTTATCCAGAAAAACAGAAATCTAAAGTCCTATTATCTCATGCTTGAGAGTGTCATGGGCATTGTATCAGGCCACAGCTTTGAAGATTCCAAATGGGCAGAATGCAGTGGATCCTGGAGGTATTTCTTTTGCTTTATAGAAGATCCATATCTTGAATTTTTATGGGGTTATTGTGTTCTGCAGCAGGCAGTTAAGGGCACTGAGCCAGACTGGGATCATATAAGAGTCCCGGAGAATCATTTTCCCTTACCAACTATTTACAGAATCAGGGCCAAAGTTTCAATTGTTGTTGTGTGGCTGTTGCAATTATTATTGCTATTAGGGTGGCACTTTTCAGAACAGTTAACATCAGTGCTGTGCTGAGGGAAGCATAGTCAGATAATGGCTTTCTCCTTGCTTTATTGATTCTCCATTTACAAATCCACATTTTTCCTCATATTCTTACAGTACAGATCCACTTCTGGATGCCAAAAATCTATCATGCCAGGTTATACACTTGTGAAGTACTCTTTTCAGCTCCTGGAAAACAAAGATGAATGAGAAAACACACTTGCTGTAGAGGAGTTTACAATCTTAATGGCAAAGGAGACTTAAAAAATAAAGCAAATAGCATTTAGAAATAAGTCTATATTTTATTATATTCATTATATTTATATTATATTTTATCTGTCTCCATAATTAAACACTAAAATGCTAGGAAATAGGGACAGTGACTGATTCATCTATTTCTGGTATACACACAAAGAAATCTCTCTAAAAGGAAGTCAAGGGAATAATTAAGCTCTTATATGTAGTTAAATGTAGAGTAAATTAGTTTTTAAGCTTTGAGTAGATTCTTATCCATAAACTAGAAATCATTGTGTGGCTTTACAGAGTCATTGCAGTTTTCTAAACTTTAAGGAACATAATAAGAGGTTGATGAACTGTTATAAGAGGGAGAAATAAATTAATCCATTAAGAGGACTAAGATTTTGTGGATGTGTAATACTTATTAACATGTACTGCTCTGCAGAGTGTAAACACCATAATGCATCTTTCCTTCAAAAATTAGCATTTTAAGATGGAATTATGGCACACATGCAGTAAATATCCAATATAAAATGATGACTCAGGCCATGTGGAGCCAGAAGAATGAATTAGAAATATGAGCATGTCAGTATTGAAACGATTCCTATGGAGGACATTCACATACAATTGACTCTAAACTATTAAATATTGTGATTTGTAGAGTCCTGTTTCATTCTCCCCACCTTGCTTCTGGCTTTTGGTTATTGCCAGGTTCACATTTCTTTCAGTTTGAGCAGGAAAGAAAGAAGCTAAAGGAGGCAAAACTCAAGAGCATCAATTCCATAGTTTTCATCAACTCAGTTATAAAGAGAAGTAGTGATGAAAGATGGTAAAACTAATGGTTTAAATGAAAAGTTTAAAAAAACATAAATTATAGGTAGCTTTCATGTATGCATTAATATACCTGTTCTCAATTAGCTTTAAATCTATATTAGCTTTTTGTCCAGACGTTAATCTCCAGATTGAAAGCGTCCTGCTCTGTAGTTTGCTTCATTCTTTGATATCAGATATGGGTTTTCAGGGTTGCCTTCAGAAGTGAAGGGAAAAAAGCTTAATTATTTAGAAAAGCAAGGAAAGCTTCTAAAGCAAAGATAAATTAATGATTTTTTTTTTCTGGACTATAGCCACATAACAAATAAATCAAATGTGTTGTTTGAACATTTTTAAGAAATTGTAAGAAAGAGATCTGAAGGATAAGTCTTTTATTTTAACTATGCTAAAGATGAAAAACCTTCTGAATAAGTGGCAATGAGATAGATATATAAATTAATGTGTGGCCAATAATCTCATCTAAAATTAATGTGTGGCCAATAATCTCATCTAAAAGTGTGTTTTCCTATAGATTATTTTAATCCTCATTTTACTTATTTACTACAGATCAAACATATATTGTGATTTTTTTTTTTCAAACAGGGTTTGATTTATTTGTTTATTTTCCATGTAATATAA
This sequence comes from Tamias sibiricus, assembly GCA_025594165.1. Taxonomy (NCBI): domain Eukaryota; kingdom Metazoa; phylum Chordata; class Mammalia; order Rodentia; family Sciuridae; genus Tamias; species Tamias sibiricus. The sequence continues at coordinate 64,469,601 of CM046666.1, forward strand.
ACATTATAAAATACATTACAATAACTTAATTAACTACCATTAAACTGTTACATACCATAATTTATATATAACTTAAGTTGCATTGCCATGTATCAAAAAACAAGTACATAGAGTGCACTGCTAGTGCATGCCTAGACCCAACTTGTCTGAGGAGGGAATATAGCTGGGCCCAACAGTTCAGGACCAGCTTCATCATCTCAAGAGAAACAAAAGCAACAATAGTAATGAAAACAGGGAAGAAAGAAAAATAATATATATATATATACAGATCTGTCACACAAAATTGTTAACAGAGAAAACCAAAAATTCAAACTATAGTATGAGAGCAAGATGCATAATACTGTTGATTTTGTTAAAAATTTTAAGTTTGCGTGCTGGGGATGTTGCTTAGCAGTTAAGTAGATACTTACTTTGTGCAAGGCCCTGGGTTTGATCTACAGCACTGCAAAAACAAAAACAGAACAATGACAAAAAGAAACTTTGAGTTTAGAATATAAGTGTTTTAAAAGAAAGTGTCAAATATGTATGTTTTCATGCTTTCTAAAAATATATCAATAATGTTTAAGCTCCTGTTTTATAATTTTCATGTGCTTTGTAGATTACTCAGGTTTTAATCACAAGCATAATTTACAACATACACTGGCATATGCCTAAACAAACCTATTTTCAATTATAGTAAAACAATGAATCATGTAATCTTAGTCACTTGTACAGTGTAAAATTACATTTAATTTCAAGGATAAGAAAGAAATGAGTTATATTTGGATATTAATAATTTATATGTGGAATAAATTGCCATTGTACATTAAATCTGTCACTATTTTTAAAAGTAATAAGCTGGAATAAGTTAAATAATATAACAACTTAAATATGTAATTTCATATCCAAATATAAATTTATACTATATGATTTATTAAATATATTGAAATATAAAATATAAGCACACACACACATATATATGTGTGTGTATATATATATATATATATATATATATATATATATATATACATTGAAACTTTTTCTGGTTGTTTTGCTAGGACATTATTGTTCAATAGAGTAAAAAACCATACAGTAGTTATCTACATGGGTATATTTAGATATGTACTCATGAACAAAATGTAGATTTTATAAATTGATTAATTTCATTATTACTTCTTATGATAGTGAAATAAATGCTTATTAAATGCTTGGGTATTTAAAAACATACTTTGTTAATCTTAAAAGCTCAGTGTGAATCTTTGAATATTATTAATATTTAACTATTTTAAAAGGAAATTGTGTCTGGTTTTAAAAGCCATATAACTTAAAATTCAGAAATGGATAAAGAAGATAAAAATCCCATGCCTTCATATCATTTGACCATAGTTAAAAAAATTATAGTGTGATATTCAATAAATGGTAATGTGAGGACTGACAAGAGGCCTAAAGAATTGGAGAAAAGTTCAAGATGACTTTGCAGAGCCTTCAGCAGGGGAGAGAAGAGTCTGGTTAAAGCTTCTGAGATCCATGTTGGATGTTACATGGACAGTGATGTAATACCATGAAATTTCCCTCAGAGAATCATTGTGGAACATGCAACTACCACCCAGATATTTGGATTTACGTGGTTGTTGGTGAATTCTAGGCAGGGATGTTATTTAAAAGCTTCTAGGTACTTTCAATACACAGTCAGGATTAAGATTAGTTATTAATGGTTCTCAAGTTGTTGTTGATTACAGGGCCCCATTCTAGAGCTTCCTGGTGCATAGCAGAACATGTGATAAAAAATATTAGTAGAATAAATAAGTAATCAAGACAAATTCCAAAGTGAATATTTATTGAAATATAACACACAGATTACTGAACATAAGACAGATCTGACATGACTATATGCTTACCTAGGTCTGGTCAGTGTTCAGAATATCTAATGTATTTCACTTTTCTATGGTGAAGAATAAAATGATGACTTGGTAGAATATAAGAAGAATTAAACTGAATTATAGTTATGTGTTGTGTAAATACATATGATAAAAAGGAAATTGGAAACATTGTATTATAGATTAGAAAAGACATCTGTTAAGTTATTGAGAAAAATTTGGTAAGTACCAGAAAAATTATGATGAAGTGACAGTATGATTATGTCCCTATTAAAATATAAGTACAGATTAATTAGTACAGATTTTTTTCTTCTTAAATTGATTTAAAATTTTGGAACTTTTTAACATGCTCAGTATAGAGGTTATAACAAAATTATGAGGAAAAGGCTTCTACCCTGGATAAGATAAGGGTTATCCTGCTAACCATGCCCCTTGCATGAGCTCATTATTCAATGGTTGCTTAAGGCATTAAGCTGAATCTAATTTATGGAGAGAAGGAACGTAAGACTGAATAAGTATCTATTTTTTTCTGTTTGGAAAATAAGTGAATTCTTCCGTTTTGGTTGAAAAATTTTTAAAGGAAAACTTTTTTTTCATTATCTATAACACAACAATTGCTGAATTCTCGCAGTTCTTTTTTTTTTTAACATTGTTTGCTTGAATTCTGCATTCTGGGTAAAGAACTATAGGTTTTTAAGTAGTTCATCAAAATTTTATGATGAAATGGGATTATTTAAATTTAAAAATACTACTGGAATAATTATTTTCCTTTTCATCAGAGTAACAGGAAATTGGGAAATTAAAATTTAGATAATTTACTATATAAAAAACATTGAATCTACAAAATGAACCTGTATTAAACTTTATTAAGTTAAACTCTATCTGTACTTGCTGATGTTAATTGATAGCAAGATTTATTTCCACATAGAGTGACTCTACTAATTGAAATTAATTAAATGCAGATATCTCATTCTTCAGTGTAAATACTCACATGATTTATATGAGTGCTCTGAGATACAGACCTGTGGATGGATAAGTAATAGAGAAGAACTTGGGGCCTTGATATGTCCCCAAAACAAGAACGGTATGTTTTCTTAGAAGACCTGTGCATTTAGTAATGACCAAAAGAGAATGAAGCTTGAATTTTGTGAAAATAGAAGGGTGGATATTGAGTAAATAATTTCCATTGCTTAACTAATATAGCATCTTAAAAATTACATTGCTAAAGAAGTAAGCCAAAATTATTAAAAATAACATTAATGTTTATAATATATAATATAATTTAAATATAGGAAGGTATCCCAGAACCTAGAAGTAGTCACTACTAATTATTATATTTTCTGCCCATCTCTATTTTTTTATAAACTTGAATTAATCAGGTTTAACATCTTAATATCTCACATCTTTCAATAAGAATATTTTCCTCAAGAGATTATAATATAATATACATTTTACTATGTAATTACAAAGATAACATATATTCTATGAAAAAATGTAATTTGCTTAACTTTTTCTTTGTTTTTGATTTCTTTTTTTCCCAGTTTTTTATTGGTGGATTATCGTTGTACATGTTGATGAAATTTATTGTTATATATTTGTACATGCACACAACATAACACTTGTTTTTAAGGAGGCATGAGAAAATGGATTCTAATGCATAACTGGAAGAATTTTCTTCAGATAGGAACATGCTGGGAGATGAGAGGAGCCAGAGTGTGTGAATATAGATATAATATAATTTAACCAATATCACTCCGCAGCACTTCCCCCTTGATCTTTTTTTTTTAATATTTCAGTTTTATAACAGGTGAAAAATATTTTCACACTTTAATTTTTATGTGTACTTCACTATTACTGCTCATAAGTGTATTAAGAGTTGTATATTACATATGTGGACACTAACTCACAATAAGTGGGTTAGGAAAAAATAGAAGTACTTTGGATTAGACAACAGGGAATGTAGGGAAGGGAGGGGGATTGGGAGTAAGAAAGTTAGTAGAATGAATTGTACATTACTTTCTTTGGTTCATATATGTTTATACATGACCAATGTAATTCTACATGATGTACAACCAGAAGAAAGGGAAGTTGTACTCCATATGTGTATAATATGTCAAAATACAATCTATTGTCATGTATAAAAAATGTTTAAAAAATGAAAAAAAAAGTTAATTACAAGAAGATTACTATTTTGGTTTGAGACATTATATCTGTGATATTTCACATTCAAAGTGAAGTTTTCAGATGTACTTATTTGAAGTTCAGGAGAGAAGTCCCAGTAGAGATAAAAATATGGAAGTTATCCATAGATATTTTAAATTACAGATTGTGTCATCTTACAAAGAGAGTGATTTAAATATGAACACTGGGGCCCATGGCCTCATTCATTCCAACATGAAGGATTTGGGACATGAAGAGGATACCATAAAGGAGACTGATGTGGACTGGTCAGAAAATTTGAAAACTAAGAGTACCATGTCCTTTCTACCCGGTAAAAAAAAAAGAAGAATATGTGGTGTGAGTGAATATTTCATATCCTACTATTGATCAAGTAAAATGAGGACAGATCTTTGATCACTGACTTGGAGACATGATGGTCACAGATGGCCTTGCCAAGAACACTTCCCATGCATTTTTAAAATGTGGAAATCTGAGCTTAGTGGATTGGATCTGAAGACAAACAGGAAGAGAGGGATCAGAAGCAATCAAGATAGCTCTCTCTAGGATTTTTTGGAAAGGGGAAGCAGACAGGTTAGTTGGACATTGGCAAGGTATGTATGATCAAGGGAAGGTTTTGTTTATTTTGTGAAAGTTATGAGAAAGTTTATCATATTTTAATGTGCTGACCAGAAATATTGTGTTTTTAAGGAGGTATGAGAAAATGGATTCTAATGCATAACTGGAAGGATTTTCTTCAGATAGGAACATGCTGGGAGATGAGAGAAGCCCAAGTGTGTGAATACAGAGAGAGGGGTGGTGGATAGGAGGGTGATAGCCTTTGGAAACACTTGTTTATATTTTAAGATCATAAATGGCTAAGAGTGAAGTTGGGAGATACTGAAGGTCTGGAGAGATGGAAGAAGTGGAGTAGTTGAATAGGAAAGTGACTTTTCCTTCCTTAACTTTGATTCATTTTCTAAAAAAAAAAAAAAAAAGGTAATAATGTGTACATATTCAAATTGCAAGTTAATAATCAACAGCCATCCAACCATCCATGTACTTCATTGTAGTCATTTAGTTTCATTATCTCACCTGTGTGGTTTTAATTAACTTTCCATGCCTTTGTTTAACTTTCTGGACTACTGGTAGCAAAAGGTTGTAGCTTTTTAAGGGAGATGATTATTTAGCATTTGCAAATGAACAACAAGACTCACCAACATCAGGTACAACTGTAAGTGACTAATGCCAATTAGTCAAAGATAGTAGAACTATACAAAACTCTGTGCCACCTGTTTTTTTTTTTTTTTTTCAGTTATATACTTGGTTAAACTCTTAACATTCTCTGCTTCCTGTTAATTAATAAACAATTCCTTTCAAAACAAATCTCAGGGTATATTTCAGGGAGTAGAGGTCTTTGCTACTAATAATTACATGGAATGTTGTATGCTTGGTTAGGAGTTCCAAAGGACTCAGATTGTACCTAGTGATAAATAGGAGAAAAATATCAAATAAACACAAACCAAAACATTCTTATAAGTAAATAAAACATCTTAAAAAATCAATTGGCATATGAATCTTGCATAGGAATATTCCATTATGGTAGATTATGAACTAGATACCACTGTTTTAAAAGCATCTCACTAGCATTGGCTAGTAGAATATAAATTTCATAGGAACCTTAACTTTATATGGGTCACATTGTCATTGTTAATTTTTTCATATTATTTTATATTAAAAATCCATGCAGTAGTTTCAAAATTCCCCTTTCACGATAATATGTGTTAGTGAAACATAGTATTTACTTATTTATTCATGATTTTTGCAAGACTTTTTTCAGTATATCTACAGATAGATATCATTAATATTTTACAGAATTTTAATTGGGATAAAAGTTGTTTTTATTTTTCATTTTTCCTATTACCTAAACAAAGATGAAGTGAGTTTGTAGGAAATGAAACAGAGGGAATATTGGTAGGTCATATTAGTCCTTTATAAGATACTCCAAGCAACTCCTTATTTCTCTGAAATGCAGAGGATGATCCACAGTTTAGCTGAGGGAATTGGGAAGTCAATCTTTATTATCATAAAAAATGAAATATTTTGGTTTTCTAATCAGGAAACAAAAGAATAAAAGATGAGTTTTCGAATTTTTAACAGAGTCATTGTTTTGAAAGATTGAAACAAATCTGTAAAATTGGTGGTAAACTAAGTTTGCTTTACAGGAAAAAATATAGGAAATACACTACACATATATATATATATATAACATACAAAATTGTTATGTACAACATATCCATAGGGCTTACTATGTGCTCAACACTGTTTTAAGTATATTTATAATATTTATTAATGCATTTAATCCTAATAGCAATATTACAGTAAATTTGGTTCCCTTCATTCAGATTATGAAACTGAGGCATGAGGAGATAATTAATTTCCCAGAAGTCATACAGCTATCAGGTGGCAGAGCTGCTATTTGAAGACAAATCATAACCTTTATCTATTTTGTCTTTTTACACAGAAGAGTAATTTATACAAAATTGACTTGTTGAGATGACCATTTTGAATTCTTGTTATTAGTTCTTCAGCATGTAAAAATTTTGCTTCAGATTAAATATTTTTAAGAAATATTTCCCATCTTACTATTTTTATATTCTCTTCTTGTTACATATTAATTAAGTATGCAAATTCTCTCATCACTCATAAATGACGGTATGTTGTTTGAGTAAGGAGAAAAACATGAAAAAATTTAGAGAAATTTTGAACCCAAATTTCTTTCTCAAAAGTTTAAAGGAGTGGATGTGCATGTGTCTATTGCATGAAGATTTTAGCCTTAAAAATAAAGAAAACAACAAGCAACAGTTTCCCTAAATTAGAATTATGATGTTGTTCACCAACTCCTATTGCTTTGAATTGACTTTTGAAGAAATTCTGGAAGATAAATTGCTTGTCATTTCCCCCCACTCTTTTAACAAATCATTACTACTGAGTAGCTTCTTCATGATGCAAAATATCTTCAGATTCAGTGTACATTGTAGATTCTCCTATTAAGCAGTCTTTTATATATTTTATCTCAATACATACCAGACTTTAAATTATACTATAGAGCAATAGTAACAACAAAACAGCATGGTATTGGCACCAAAACAGACTGGTGGACCAATGGTACAGAATTGAGGATACAGAGACTAATACATTTAATTACAGCTATCTTATATTAGACAAAGGTGCCAAAAATGTACAGTGGAGAAAGGATAGCCTCTTCAACAAATGGTGCTGGGAAAACTGGAAATCCATATGCAACAAAATGAAATTAAACCTTTATCTCTCACCATGCACAAAACTCAATTCAAAGTGGATCAAAGACCTAGGAATTAGACCAGAGACAATACACCTAATAGAAGAAAAAGTAAGCTCCAATTTCCAACATGTTGGATTAGGCCCCAAGTTCCTTAATAAGAACCCTGTAGCGCAAGAATTACTACCAAGAATTAATGAATGGGATAGATTTAAACTAAAAAGCTTCTTTTCAGCAAAAGAAACAATTAGTGAGGTGAATAGAGAGCCAACTAATTGGGAACAAATATTTAATACATGCACATCAGATAGAGCACTAATCTCTAGAATATATAAAGAACTCAAAAAACTTTACACTAAAAAAACAAATAACCCAATCAATAAATGGGCTAAGGAATTGAGAAGACACCTCTCAGAAGAAGATACACGATTAATCAACAAATACATGAAAAAATGTTCAACATCGCTGGCAATTAGAGAAATGCAAATCAAAACTACTCTAAGATTTCACTTCACTCCAGTCAGAATGGCAGCCATCAAGAACACAAGCAACAATAAATGTTGGAGAGGATGTGGAGAAAAAGGCACACTCATACATTGCTGGTGGGACTGCAAAATGGTGCAACCGTTATGGAAAGCAGTATGGAGATTTCTTGGAAAACTGGGAATGGAACCATCCTATGACCCAGCCATCCCACTCTTGGGTATATTCCCAAAGGACTTAAAAACAGCATATTACAGTGACACAGCTATCTCAAATATCTAAATATAGATTTAAATCTGTCCAATGAAAGGTTATATACATTTTTAAGTTAAATTCAAATCTTTTCTACTTCCTTTGGGATTTTACTCTGACAGAGGAGAAAGAGGGAAATGAAAATGCTGTCTATACCCGTCACTCTCAGAAGTTTCATTCTTTGAAGAATGAGTTACCATAGTTAAAGAGGAATGGCTTAGAATTGGAAGATTAGAAACTGAAACCTGGGTCTCAGCTCTGTACCAACTTGGGAAGTCACTTACTCTTTTTTTTTTTTTTTTAATTTGTTGTTTTTAGATATGTATGCCAGTAGAGTGTATTTTAATATATTATATATACATGGAGTACAACCCATTCTAATTAGGATCCCATTCTTGTGGTTGTACATGATGTGGAGTTACACTATGCATTCATTTATGAAGAAAGAAGAGTTATATCCAGTTCATTCTACTGTCTTTCCTACTCTCATCCTCACTCCCTTCCATTCATTTCCCTTTGTCTAATCCAATGAACTTCTATTCTTCCTTTCCCTACCCTCCCTTCTTATGGGTTAGCATCCACACATCAGAGAACGTTCATCCTTTGGTTTTTGGGACTGGCTTATTTCATTTAGCATGATATTCTCCAGTTCCATTCATTTACTGGCAAATGCCATAATTTCATTCTTATTTATGGCTGAGTAATATTCCATTAGGTATATAGACCACACTTTCTTTATGCATTCCTCTGTTGAAGGACACCTATGTTGGTTCTACCGCTTGGCTACTGTAAATTGAGTTGCTATTTAAAAAGATGTGGCTGCATCACTATAGTATGTTGTTTTTAAGTCACTTACTCTTGATAAATAAAGATAATAAATGCCTACCACACTGGTTGTCTGTGAAGCTTAAGTTAAAGGAGATGTGACTGTTTTACCACAGTGTTTGGCATTCAACAAACAATTACTAAATATTAAATTGTCCTGAAAGATTAATTGAAGTCACATGATACAATGTGGTAATAAAATAGTCTTGTAACTTTCTAAGTCTTAATTATTTTTGCTCACATAAAGAAGTAAACAAAACTCATTAGCATGGGAATTAGAAAATATATGTCATGTGATGAGGTTGCAGGTGATTTTTATATTTTTTCTTTATTTTCCCAATTTGTATAAAATAAAGACATTATTTATGCCCTTTTATCTTCAAAACATTTTAATTGGTGCGTAATAGTTATACAGAACAGTAGTCTGCATTGTGGCATATTCATACATGTACCTAAATGTTGGATCAGTTTCACTCTCCAGCACCTCCTCTTTTCCTCCCTTCTTCCCTCCCCAGTGGTCCTCTTCCTCTGCCCCAGTGGTTTCCCTTCTATTTTCATAAGATCCCTTTTTTTCCCCTCTTAATCTCTCTCTATCATATGTGAAAGAAAGCATATAACCCTTGACTTGATGGATTTGTCTCACTTAACATGATGCTTTCCCTTTCCTTCCATTTTTCTGCAAATGACATAATTTTTTTTTTTTTTTTTCTTTAACTGAATAAAACACATACATGTATATTTTTCGTTCTCTGTCCACAGAAACCTAGGCTGTTTCCACAACTTGGCTATTGTTAATTGTGCTGCTATAAAAACAAGTATTCATGTATCACTACAGTATTCTAACTTTGATTCTTTGGGATAAATATTGAGGGATGGTATAACTGGGTAAGGGTTGTTCCATGACTACTTTTTTGAAGAACCTTCACACTTAATTCCAGAGTGGTAAACAACTGATTTTTTACAAAACTGCTAAGAATATGCATTGGAGAAAGGAGAGTCTTCAATAAATGATGCTGGAAAAATTGCATGTCCACATGCAGAAAAGCAAGTTTTTCCTCCCCCCTCTGAAGTTACATTGTACTTTTATGTTTGTTCTTAGAGCTCTATCAGTTTACCAAATGTGACTAGGTGGATTTCTGATATAATAGAATGGATTTTGTGAGACATTTCTATGTATAGAATCATATCTCTTTAGATTAAAAAAAAAAAAACATTTTCAGTTGAGTTTTGTACATGGTGAGAGATAAGGGTTTAATTTCATTTTGTTGCATATGGATTTCCAGTTTTCCCAGCACCATTTGTTGAAGAGGATATCCTTTCTCCATTGTACATTTTTGGCACCTTTGTCTAATATAAGATAACTGAAATTATAAGCATTAGTCTCTGTGTCCTCAATTCTGTACCATTGGTCTACCAGTCTATTTTGGTGCCAATACCATGCTGTTTTTGTTACTATTGCTCTGTAGTATAATTTAAGGTCTGGTATAGTGATGCTACCTGTTTCACTTTTCTTGCTAAGGATTGCTTTAGCTATTCTGGGTCTCGTGTTTTTTCCAGATGAATTTCTTTTTTGTAATTTTTTTATTTTTGAGACATATAAGTTTCTAAATCTATTTTTTTCCAAACTTATTTTTTAGTCTAAGTTGTTAGAAATGACAGCAGAATGTATTACATTTCATATTATACTTGTAGAGCACATTTTTACATATCTCTGGTTGTATACAAAGTATATTCACACCATTCGTGACTTCATACATGCACTTAGGGTAATGATATTCCATCTCATTCTACCATCTTTTTTTTTTCTTTACCCTTTTGCCCCCTCCCTCCCCCTCCCTCCCCATTGGCCTTTCTAGTGTTTCCTCTAATCCTCCTATGCTCCCCATCCCAACCCCATTGTGAATCGGCCTCCTTATATCAGAGAAAACATTTGGCATTTGGATTTTTGGGATTGGCTAACTTCACTTAGCATTATATTCTCTAACTTCATCCATTTACCTGCGAATGCCATGATTTTATTCTCTCTTATTGCTGAGTAATACTCCATTGTGTGTATATATACCACCTTTTCTTTATCCTCATCTACTGAAGGGCATCTAGGTTGGTTCCACAGTTTAGCTATTATGAATTGTGCTGCTATAAACATTGATGTGACTGTGTCCCAGTAGTATGCTGTTTTTAAGTCCTTTGGGTATAGACCCAGGAGTGGGATAGCTGGGTCATAAGGTGGTTCCATTCCAAGTTTTCCAAGGAATCTCCGTACTGCTTTCCATATTGGCTGCACCATTTTGCAGTCCCACCAACAATGTATGAGTGTGCCTTTTCCCCACATCCTCTCCAACATTTTTGTTGTTTGTGTTCTTAATAGCTGCCATCCTGACTGGTGTGAGATGAAATCTTAGCGTGGTTTTGATTTGCATTTCTCTAGTTGCCAGAGATGTTGAACATTTTTTCAAGTATTTGTTGATTGATTGTATATCTTCTTCTGAGAAGTGTCTGTTCAGTTCCTTGGCCCATTTATTGATTGGGTTATTTGTTTTTTTGGTGTTAAGATTTTTGAGTTCTTTATATATTCTAGAGAGTAGTGCTCTTTCTGACGTGCATGTGGTAAAAATTTGTTCCCAATTAGTAGGCTCTCTGTTCACCTCACTGATTGTTTCTTTTGCTGAGAAGAAGCTTTGTAATTTAAATCTATCCCATTGATTGATTCTTGACATTAATTCTTGTGCTACAGGATTCTTATTAAGGAACTTGCAGCCTAATCCAACATATTGGAGATTACAGCTTACTTTTTCTTCTATTAGGTGTAGTGTCTCCGGTCTAATTCCTAGATCCTTGATCCACTTTGAGTTGAATTTTGTGCATGGTGAGAGATAGAGGTTTAATTTCATTTTCTTGCATATGGATTTCCAGTTTTCCTAACACCATTTGTTAAAGAGGCTATCTTTTCTCCAATGTACATTTTTGGCACCTTTGTCTAATATAACTGAAATTATATGTGTTAGTCTCTGTGTCCTCTATTTTGTACCATTGGTCTACCACCCTATTTTGGTGCCAATACCATGCTGTTTTTGTTTCTATTGCTCTGTACTATAATTTAAGGTCTGGTGTAGTGATGCCACCTGCTTCACTCCTCTTGCTAAGAATTGCTTTAGCTATTCTGAGTCTCTTATTTTTCCAGATGAATTTCATGACTGCTTTTTTCTATGAGGAATATCATTGGGATTTTGATTGGCATTGCATTAAATCTGTTTAGTGCTTTTGGTAGTATGGTCATTTTGACAATATTAGTTCTGCCTATCCAAGAACAGGTAGATCTTTCTATCTTCTAAGGTCTTCCATAATTTCTTTCTTTAGTGTTCTGTAGTTTTTATTGTAGAGGTCTTTCATGTCTTTGGTTAAGTTGATTCCCAAGTTTTTTTATTTATTTATTTATTTATTTTTTATGCTATTGTAAACAGGGTAGTTTTCCTCATTTCCCTTTCAGAGGATTTGTCACTGATATATAGAAATGCCTTAGATTTATGGGTGTTGATTTTGTATCCTGCTACTTTGCTGAGTTCATTTATGAGTTCTAGAAGTTTTCTAGTGGAATTTTTTGGGTCTTCTAGGTATAAAATCATATCGTCTGCAAATAATGATAATTTGAGTTCAACTTTACCTATCTGTATCCCTTTAATTTCTTTTGTCTGTCTTATTGCTCTGGCCAGCATTTCAATTATTTTGTTGAATAGAAGTGGTGAAAGAGGGCATCCCTGTCTTGTTCCAGTTTTTAGAGGGAAAGCTTTTAA